>JAZGUH010000899.1:0-187675 GCA_037893225.1 Hippasteria phrygiana
CGATTTCCAGCTGGAAACGATATAAATTTTAAATTTTCTTGACAACTACAGCACACCTGGTGCCATCATTTCACAGGATGATTGAGCCTACTATTAACTTACAGTCTCGTAAGGTATTTCGTAATAATTCAGTAAAAAAAAAGAAGAGGATTACCAATCGTGTACACTACCTTTAAGGATTGGTCGTGAAGCCTACACTATTGTTCTCTTTTTAATGATCTTTCAAAACATAACCATTTTAGTACTGACGTTTTGTAGCCCCATTCAGCGGCCTCCATCCAACCTGTGGCGCGAAATTTGAATTAATGTTGCCCTTCGCCAGTTTTATCACTTTAACAAATAGGCTACAGGTACTGTATAGGTAGGCCCTATAGGTAGGCCTAATCAGTGTAAGCACTATAAGCAATATCAGTTTATCGCGAAGTGTATTTCAATATTCCTTCCTTTCATATCCATAATATCGGCCATGGTCGAGAACAAGTTCCGAGGAGGCTCAGCTTATAATTATCCCATGATCGTACTCCGCGGATCAAAATGGATGCACACGACCAAAATGTGATTGCACGTTCAACTCTGGGCATTCTTCACAAGATAAATCACAATCACAATAGAAAACATCGAAACTCAGTTTCAGTTAGTAATAACTGTATTTGGAATAATTGTTTATGACACCCAAAACGAACAGCGGCGTAGCCATGGGGGGGGGGGGGGGGCACGCCCCTTTCTCGTCGTTCGGGCTTTTCTCTAAAAATGTTTATTAAGGACATTGCAAGCCGACTTCTTAGAATATCCACACATTTCTATGTGTTTCTTTTATTTTATTTTATTGAGCATTCAGTATATATTATTGTCCTAGCCCCCAACCCCCCACCCACACCCCCACCCCCCTTGTAAAATTTTGTTCGCAGGCGACACATTTTGGGAGTCAACTTTTGGGGCAAATGTAGTACGATCAGGAGTAAGGTGGCAATGTGTTTTTTACTGCAAATTGAAGATTAAGACCCCTAGGATCATTTTCTTTTCAATTTTAGAGTTGACCGAATTATTTATTTTTATATACTCCCCTCCCCAAACCACCCCTAAAATGGTCAAGAAAAGAAACATATAGAAATGTACAATTGCGGGCACAGAGACATGGGTGCATATTCTAAGTAGTCGAAGCTTGCAAATGTCCTTAAACATAAAAATAAATAATAAAAAATTTAAGAACGACGAGACGGACAAAACATTTCTTGATTTTTTCAGTATACCTTTAGAGTTTATGAATCAATTAGGTATGCATTCTGGTGTTATGCCTGTTATAAAAAAAAGTTATGTGATGTTGACCAAGCTTTCAGGTGCCGGATTCACCGAGGCCCCACACCTCGGCTTACCGGCTCCCATGTAGGACTCTTCAGGGCTCGGATTCTGGTCCATCACAGATCAGATCCCGGTCCATCACACCTCCTTCCCCACTCATCCATATAACCCGAAGGTCTAGCACCATAAAAGGGAGGAACATGGCGGCACCCTAAGCCTTGACTGCCGATCCAGCCAAACGTGCCATGAACCTGTACGCAGATGCTTACCTGGACTTCTCGAGCGGTCCCAGCTGCACTGTGCTAATCGAGCTAGCCACAGCACAGTTGGTGTTTGGAGACGGTAAACGAATACTCTTATAAATACATGTAATGACAATCACATTTCTGGCGAAAAAGGGAAATACTGAAAGACTTGGAATCGAACCCTCGACTTATGAATCGATGAACGACTCGCTTAACCACTCGGCCACTGAGCTGTTACTACCCGAGAGCGCTTAGTTTAAACCTATTGAAACAGAGAAGAAACTACACGGCGGCAGTACAATACCCGAACATGGTTGAATGAACACACTTAAGAATCACACCACTTATAATCTGCCTCTTCCCATCCACGTGGCTTTATAACTGTAGGTTCAATTTGAAAATGAGAAGAAACCGAAAATGCCGGAAATGATCATGTGGACCATATAGGCGGCGATCCCGGTGTGACGGGGGTGAGGGCTATGGCAGTGTCCCCCTCCAATAATTTCCCCCTTTTCATACACATTTTATGGGTCATTGGCTTTTACATGCACCTGATCTGAATACACAAAGATCAGCACACATTTTTAAAAATTTCCCAGGATACACAAGAGACACAGAGTACAAATTTTCCGATAACATCTATTTATATAATTGAATTGATAGTGCCTTCTTCCGAGGGAACATTGTCAACATTCGTTGTTTTCTTTATTGATAAATGACTGGCATGGAAGCGATCCTGGGAACAGGGGATTATGTTCCCACCCTTAAATAATCGCCAGGGGCGTGGGGGGGGGGGGGGGCGAACCTCCCCCCCTAAAAATATCGTCGCCCTCAAGTCCCCCCCCCCCCCCCAACCTGTAAATTTCGAAAACGCAGAAAATATATTATTATAAAGAAAAATACTGTCGGCGCCCCCAACTGTAATATCCATCCCCCACTCTCTCCTCCACCCCATGGGTACGGTAGAGCCCTGGCTATACGCCGCTGCCAAAAAATACACTTTGGGGTTTGACAAACCCCCAGTCTCGGGGCAGGCTACGCCCCTGCATGTGAATTATTAAATCGTGTTTCACTTATGCAAATAAGTTGTACGTTTACGGTTGCCAAAGAAGACATATTTTGTCAGGGGCGGATCGGGGGGGGGGGGGGATCGACGACCTCCCCCCCCCCCCCCCCCCCCCCCCCCCCCCCCCCCCCGCTGTTGCCAATTTATTAATTTCTTTATTTCTATATTTCTTTATTTCTTTATTTCTTTATTTGGCTTGTAAGGGACTACGCCTAAAGTTGCAAACCAGAAAGTAAAACCCTGTAAAGGTCTCATTTTGCGTGTACGGGTAAGAACAAAACAGAGGCCAAATGGCGCCACCAACGTTGATAAATTGTTGTCTCAACAGACGACTTGTCTCATGAGACAAGTCGTCTGTTGAGACAACAATTTCTCAACGTTGGTGGCGCCATTTGGCTCAACGGACGACTTATCTTCCCATTTAACGCAAATACAGTCGAGTTGTCTCAACGGTGAGTTGTCTGGAGTCCCAATGATAATGCGCAATGTTCAAAGGGCATACGCGCCACCACCAGCACCATGGCTGCTTCCGTGTTGAGCCTAGCAACGCGGCTTCCCCCCGTCAGTTTTGTCCGGAAAGAAGGATCAAGTGGCAAGAAACTTGCATCAGTTGTTGAAACTGTGGAGTCTACAACTACAAGGGGTGAAACTTTACATTCAGAGAAGCCGGCAGTCAGTTGTACCCCAGTCATCATCGAGTTTCGGCGGTTGTTTCAGAGTATCAACTTCAAGACGGTCAACCTAATTCCTGGGGTATAAATAACGACGTTACTCGTTAATATGCGCCTATCAATTGCTTCCCCCCCCCCCCCCGTACCCCACCCATGTATGTCAGGGATTGTCACAAAAATTTTGCCCCAGGGGTGGGGATTTGGTGACAATCCCCACATCTTGGGTGATGGGGCAGCCCGGGGGGGGGGGGGGGGGGGGGGGGGGGCGGAGGAGGAGAGGTGGGGGAAGCAATTGGTGCATTTACCATCAGAAGTTCTATTGGAAATTTGACGTCTCTCCAATCTTGTCTGTAGCGATATTAAATCATATGCAGGCTGATCCTAGCTTGAAAATTCCAGCTCTAGGCTCATGACATGTGAGATTCGCCAATTAGTTCCTATTGGTCGATAGCCCTTATCACATGGGTGGTTTTAAGCGCCTGATAAAACACCAACCGGTTTTAAACACTTTTTCCGGTGTCACATGAAATTTAGACTCCTATGACATCTGGCCCATTTTATTGGTTCCAGTCACTCTCATTAGCCAGTTCGGTATCGCAAAGGTCCCGGGTTATTCGGGATAAAATTGCTGATGTAATAATAATGAAAAGCCCAAACGACGAGACGGACAAAACATTCCTTGATTCCTTGCACCATGTAATGATTCATGTTACGCAAACGCCCATTCTGATTGAATTTAACACGTTCGCGTTGACCACCTTTTGCGTTCACACGTGCGTTAGGTCACGTGGGTCATTCGGGATAAAATGCCACTGTGCACATGCGCAGTTGAAATACCGAACTGGCTTATTAAGCGAATGCAATACAACCATTGAGGCTGTATTTAGAGTCCTTAAATTCACACTACATCACCGGCACTGCTGCGTTCTGCGCCACATCACCCAGTATGTGGCACGCGCGCATCAATTTCCATATGAGGAAACTTTTAGCACTACTCGCGTGAGGCACCTACCATTAAATAGTTAACCAGTTCGTGCCGGGATTATATTTGCCGAAAATTTCTATTTTAAAAAAAGTCAAAATATAGCAGCCAGCTTCTGATGTACAGCCAAACGCCACAAATACTGATTTTCAAGAGTCTTTTCAACAGTATTTGTACAATATTTCTTGCCGAAACCTCATATATTTCAATACTCCGGGTGCGCCCACCGGAGCGTAAATTGTAGAACAACAGGCCGTGCACAGCGGCCAAGTTCAAGTTCAACACACGGTCCGCCTCCACAGACTTCTCAGACTTTGTGTATGTGTACAAAACAAATGAGGGATTAGCGTGTTGAGACATCATCCGGAGGTGAGTCGAGGCAAGCTTGAAGTTTTAACCCGTCAGCCGTGCCCGTGTATAAAAACAGCCAGATCGTGTTAACACGTCCTCCGACGCGAACTGGTTAAAAGGGGTTTTTACAAAACAAGGTAAAATATTTCAACAAAATCATTGGAAATTTATAACTTTCAAGTTGTTTAAGTTTTTTTTTGCTGAATTACACAAAAAGGTATTTTATGAATAGGAATAAATATGTGCTGGGCCGGTTTTAAACAAGTACGTTTAAAACCGCCTTGGGGCCTGGACGCAAACATATTTATTCCCTTATTATTAACCACATCCTACATTTTATAGAAGTAAAACATAGCCGGGCATGAACAAGTGACTGTGTTATACAAGTGTGTACATGTAGGTGGTGGTTATTTGTTATTGTGGAAATAAGTTGTGAAAGCCAGATGTAAGCAATTGCTTAAAGCCTGCATTATAGGTTTTAGCTTGTAAAACCGAAGAACAACTTTTTGTATTTCTTTTATATTTTAGGTTCCAAATCGGGAGTTACTACATGCCGTTATAGCTCTGTATGATGTGTGTCTTCCAGACATAACTCCAGAAGTGTTATACTTTACTGTTTGTGGAAAATGGGCTAAGACGCTGCTTCTCATCAGAGATATCACAGGTGATTGTACCAGTGTTGTAGTCAAGACCATCACAAGACCACACAAGATCCTGCAAGACCCTGCAAGACCAGCACAAGACCAGCAGTCTTAATCCAAGTCTTAAGCTATTCCAATGAACTGTAACAAAAGCATTCCTTTGTCATGGTTTATGCCTGTTACTTGTGCCTGTTACAACCTGGTCTTGTGCATGGTCTTGTGCCTGGTCTTGAAATGGTCTCGACTACAACACTGGATTGTACATGTGATGTTCACTAGCCCAGTGTCATTTTATGTCTGGCATTAAAACCTGGTTTACAATAAATTTTCAAAGTGAACAAAGAAACTGGCAGGAGCGGGATTCGAACCTGCGACCTCCGGGTTACCGTACCGGCGCTACCGTACCAGCACTCTACCAACTGAGCTATCTTGCCCTATGTTGGCGGTCTCCCAAATTGTCAGTATCTTTGTTCGGGTGGGCGCAAGTCAGAAGTCATAAACCCAGAATGCCGTATAGCCAGGGATCACACCCAATTTTACGATACAATAAATAAAGACTGCGTGGAAGATGGCAAGTCATGGGCTCACTTGGTAGATCTACCACGTGAGAGTTGGTTCATTACAACATACAGGCTTATTTCATTGGGGTCCCATATTTACATTAACCCTAATCCTCTAATTTTAATATAGTTTGCCACACGCCCTAGGGAGTTAGGGTTAATCCTAACAAAACAAAATGATCCCTTATCCAACAAAATTGAACAATGGTACCGGTACAAAGCTGTTGTAATTTGTTGGATTAAGCCACAGTCGACACAGACTACACGGCGTGTTGGATATTGTTGTATTCAGCAGGGTAGCAGCTAAATATACCTGTTGAATGTTGTTGTATTTAGCAGGGTGGACATTAAATGTACCTGTTGTATTTTGTCTTATTTAGGAGGGTAGAAGCAGCATTTTAGTAAACTTTTAGTCGGATTTTGTTGGATTTGGCAGGGCTCATACAACTACCTGTTGTAATTTGTTGGATTATCAGCAGGGTAGCTGCAACTTAATGCCAAGGCTGGTGTGTATGTGATACACTGCCGAATCCAAAATTTGCTGTTGGATTCTATTGTTTTTAGCAGGCTTCTCATTTCAGTTTGGAAATTTGTTGTACATGTATTTAGCAGGGCCATATGAACAAAAACACTGATGGGGGGTAATAGGGTTACAGTCCCACGTTATATAACTTAAAGGTGTCACGGCAGAACTGAGATCCAAAGGCCGGGGTAAATGCAGAAGCAAGGCGTCCAGCAACACAGGCATCGTGACCTCTGACCTCAGAGTGACTGACCTGGAAACGGGCCAGAACCAAGAATCCGTCCATCGGCATAATCCAGTCAATGGAGATGCTGATCATTCCGGAAGTGTAGGAAGAAACGGGCAAGAAGATGTCGATGCAAGCGTGACGGGAGAAGACACAACTGGAGCGGAGGCTAACATTGAAGATGACGGAGAGAAGAAAGGAATATTTGCCGAGGTTTTCAGTGACACAGAAAGTGAGAAGGACTCTGAAAGGTGTGTTTTTTTTCTTTTAATTAAACGTAAATTGTTTTCATTTCAACACAGGTACAGATTTTTGGGTCCGGCCGTTTTACGTGTACCTTGCAACCCTCTGTTAATAATAAAATAAAACATTTTAAGAGACTTGAGATTTTGCTGCATAGAACATGATTTTATGTTGTGAGCTGACTGCCACGTAGCAGATTGTTTGTATTGTAAAAAATGCAGTCAGAAGTGTGTCATTTTGTTCAAACTTTTTACACCAACTTGCTCAAAGGGCCATTGCCTTGCCCAGTTGGACTGCAACAAAAGTTTGTCCTAAGATTACTTTGGTTTGAAAGATCATTAACCCTAATTAACTACCGCAAGCCTTGCAAACTCCAACAGCAGGTTTTGTCAAGTTTTGAATGATGGGTTCAGTACTGCAGGGCCTTGGCACCATATGCCCCAATTTGTCTAAGTCCAAAGAATGTGCCATAGGTATACTGCACAGTGTTGGATTTTGACAGGTTGAGGAAACCTCCTAGCTAGTAAAAATGCCTAGGGGGTTGAGGGTAGAATACAATGTATGTACACAACCATGCGTTGACAATGCACCATTTGTTTGAAAATCATTGGCAAAAATATTTTTTGAAAGTTTGGTTTGGGAAAAGTCAGACTGTTAGAAACTGAATAGTACATGTATGTTTTTCGTCAGTGATTTTCAGACAAACCCCACATATTCAAGGGATGGCCATGTACATCATGTATCGTGCTAATAATAATCTTTCCAACCATAACAGTTTTAGGACGAATGCTTTTGTTCTGTCTCCTAGGCAACGTGTTCCTTTCAATGCAGGTCGAGTTTTGTTTTGCCAAGCCTGTATTGTTATAAGAACTTTAATGAGATGGTCAAATTATATTTCCTTCCAGTGACGATGATGACGAGGATTTCACAGAGGGCCAAGATGCCTTCTTGAGGTTAGTCAAGGAGAGAAGAGAGCGGAGACAGCTAGTCTTGTCTCAAAGCAGAGACCCGTCAGCAGACATCGGCATTGAGTCCAGACTTGTTGCATGTGCTACATGGGAAAAATCAACTGTGTGAGTCTTGTACATTTCATTGTAGGGGCCAAATAGCTGTTGCATTGTGAAAAAAACAGCCATGTTAAGCATCCTTGCGTACTCTGTGTATATTTTGTCTTTTTACTTCAATGTCGGAGAGTATACGGCTATGAACTGCTTTCTAACTGAAATGACCGGAAATATATAGCTGAACAAAGTTACGAATGTAGGAGGCTCTCTGACTTTTTGATCACAGCAGAATATTTCTCAAGGGCTAAATGAGACAAAAAACTGACTGATGTGGAACGAGGGGTTTTAAGTGCAGAGTACTTTTTACATCAAAGAAAAACAATGTGTAAGAAAAGAAAAATAGATCACCATTTTCACAATTTTTTAATGACTAGTTGGCGCTTTTTTGTGTGAAAATGTATACTTGAAAGACAAAAATGGACTCTAAAAAATGGACTCTAAAAAGGTATGTATTCTGGTGATGGGAAAACTTGTTGAACGTTTTCCCAATTGTGGGGAATTTGTTGTGTTTTCTGGACAGTGAATTTTCCTCAACATTACTGCCAGAAAGTTTTCCCAGATCGTTGATAATCCACCACTGTGCAATATCCCAGTGGCAAATTCTTTGTACTTTCAAGAGGTATTCAGTCCTATGTATAAGCATAATAGGCTCTGTGCACAAGTACCGGTACCCCCTCAATGGAAAGAAAGGGATAGTTGAAGTGTCACTATCGACGCCATCTTGCCCGACTTCAAATTGGATTGTGGAGTGTCTGATTCCCACCTCTATTATTCATAACCAAAACCTTATTAAAACCTTATCTAATCCCCCTGGTATACGTGTGTCACATGAATGAGGAACGGTGTGTGTGAACCAGCAAAAATTGTATGTGGCCCGCCCATGGGACATCGTTGCTAGGTGAAATAGCGCCCTCTTTTGTTGGCGCACGGAGCTCATAGTGGATGGTCTCATTGATTGTACAAAATCCTCCAAGACTCCCTATGGATTTTGAAGGATGTGAGGGATTAATGTAAAAGGCAACATACTTAACTTGGCAGTGACGAAACACCGGCGCCATTAACTTTTACAATCAACATGGCTGAGTTCGGGTGGTCTGTTCTTAACACCAGTTCCCTGTTCTTGCGCCCGAGCGGCAGGAACGCGACCCGCGAACATTGCACTCGGAACAAGGGCGCGCACACACCACCTACCAGTCGGGGTTTACAAGAACATGATGTAATTTGACGCAACGTAGAAGACGACCAAAGATGGCGGATGATTTGACGAAGCATGAAAGCCGGCGTAATGTTGCCTAAAATTCCCTTCCAAACTTTTTGAAAAATAAAGCTTTTTCTGAACAAACAGTCTAAATATTGTGCTTCCGTTAAATTATTTTGCGTCTGAAATTCAGGTTTTTGAAACGAAACGAATGCTTGAATAACGTACATGGGCGCAGCCATTACATTTTCGTGGTTACCAGCGATAGATGGCGCTCTTGGCTATCAGACGTTCTTTGGCGTTCGAGCGGCCGGAACACGAACAAAGACACGAGTTGTAGCCCTTATGATTTTATAACATCAAATAAACCACCTGGGATTTTGAAAATGAATTAAACTACTAACTGACAGGATTGACCTGAAATATACAAATCAGCAAAATAGGCTGGCCTAATGTTTTGAACTGAAGCAAGTTCTTTCTCAAAGGCAAATGAACATTTGCCTTTGAGAACTTCAGTACAAAACGTTAGGCCAGCCTATTTTGTTTACCTAAGACTTTATTAAATCTTTTTGTATGCATGTATCTTATTACATGAGGTTCAGGATGTTTTTTTTTCTTTTTCTCCAGTCGTCCAGGAGAGAAGAATGTTCAGATAGACCTGTTAGCTGTCCGGAGGAGATACAGGAAACTGGGTATTGGAAAATACCTGCTGCAGGTAATACAAATGTCCGCTTGTAATTTTGGACTCCAGGTCAAATGTCACAATTATGCATAGAATCAAGTTTACATTGGCGCGTCCATGGACAGCCCTCCTATGGGACGTTGCAGACTTTTCACAATGCAGTGCAACATATTCCTTCAATGCAAACTTCCAGTATATCTGTCAAAATGTCTCCAGTTAGGTGTTCTCTTTGCAGCTTCACAATGAAGAATTATTTCCATGTGCAGGGTGGACGTTTTTGTGCACTAGAGGCACAAAAGCAACCAAGAATAAAATAATTGTTTTCCTATTTAAGGGTTACAGACACCCAAAAATCAAATTTGTTGAAGAGCACAAACACTGTCACAACCCCTTGTGGAGCGCCGGAGTCCTCCCCCCCCCCCCCCCCTTCCGTGTGAATGAAAGCTTTTTCTGAAAAGGCCCAATCTCTACACTCCCATTCAATGACAATGTAGTTGAATAATGTTTTCAAAGTGAACAAAGAAACTGGCAGGATTCGAACCTGCGACCTCCGGGTTACCGTACCGGCGCTCTACCAACTAAGCTATCTTGCCCTATGTTGGCGGTCTCCCAAATTGTCAGTATCTTTGTTCGGGTGGGTGCTAGTCAGAAGTCATAAACCCAGAATGCCGTATAGCTAGGGATCACACCCAATTTTACGATACAACCTGGGAAGCAACATTGTGGGGATCACTCAATGAGGATACGACTTTTTAATAACGTCAAACAATCCACAAGGGAAACTGACTAGGTAAATTTGAATACATTTTCAAAGTGAACAAAGAAACTGGCAGGAGCGGGATTCGAACCTGCTACCTCCGATTGTGTACGTGCGGGAATGTGGCTATATATGTCAACTGGCGCAGTGGTCTGGCCTCAAACTGCACCTGTGGCCATCAGTCCGCCCGCATGGGGTTCAGTAATAATTTAGTCCTCCTAATGCGGTTGTGATAAGTTTTTTTCTATCTTATTTAGACCCTGAAGGATGTCACAGTGGTTGGACTGTATGATGCACTGGTTGTATACGCCGATAACTCGGCTGTGGATTTCTTCAGTCATCACGGCTTTGATGATGACATCGTACTGAATAGCAAATTCTCTGACCTGGCCGACAACTGGACTAACTGCACTCTAATGTGCTATCTGCCGCCCTTCTCAGGTAAGTACATGAAATACTTTACCCTAACATACATAAATCCATCAAAATCCTTCCCCTGTTTTGGAGGATTTCGGCGGATTCAGGCTACCTCCATATTGAAAACTGGGGGATTTTGATGGATTGAGGATTGTAAGCCTAGCGTTACTGCAGGATTTTGATAGATTCGGGATACCTCCATATTGAGCAGTCACCAAAACCAACTTTTTGTGCATGACAAAATAGGTGGATTTTGGCAGATTCAGGATACTTTCTAGTAAAGTTACCCAAGGGGTTAGGGTTAAACAACTTTTCTTGAAGGCACGATTTAGCATTTGTGGAACAAATGGACTGAAATGTATATCAGATATCTGATATTCTTGAGATATGTACAGAGACTGCACTGTGCAGTGTTGTGCTCATGGAGGGCTTCAGTTTTGAAGAAAAGTACAATAATCCTGACATTTAGGCCACTGTACTATACATTGCATTTTTTGTTCATGAAATAGTAAAAATACCATCAGAAAAAGAACCATGTAATAAAAGAACTTCATAAAAGAACTATCAGGTTTAATCCGTGAATGAAATGTGTAAGTGCCAATAGGTTAAGACACTGTTGTAGACCAGTGAAATAGGGCTGTTCATTTTCGAATAATTTAGTATTCAATTATTCAAAACTGGGTTTGACCGAATATTCGATACCGGTACGGCACAGATCAAGTTTTTCACGGGTCAGCTGCAATTGAATGCCGCGCCGGTAAAAAATTGCACGCAAAGCACGCCGGTGTTTTATATGCACAATTACTACGTTTTTGCAGTAAATTATTTATAAGTATTAGAGGTTTTACGGTCGAGAACAATAAACCTCCGTCCACAAAAAAATACCGCCCAAAAAAAAATGTGGCATTTGACACTACTAAGCACTGTAACTTTTCTATTAAACAGAGTAGTATCTGTACTTGCATATTTTTCTCGAATATTCAAACAGGCAAAAATGTATTCCAATATTCGGTTGACGATCGAATATTTGAATATTCGGTGTTTTCGGGACAGCCCTACAGTGAAATGACAGCATCCAAATATCCCAACACCATAAAATGAGCCAGAAATCAACAGAAGCTACTTTTCAGTTATAGGTCTTTAAACAAAACTTATTTAGTGGAAATCAGAAGGAACTATTATGGTTTTCATCCACGTAATGTCCGTATTCAATAGCATACGTGTAAAACTGAGGGATATATCAAAGTGAAGATCCATGCAGGCTCTTTCAAATACGAGCAAGAAACAACCTAGTCAAAAACCGCTCTTTGGCTGTAATTTTCAGAAATGAATGGATTTGGGCGTTAATATTTTATAGCATATACTATAACACTGACCTGTTTAAATTTGTTGGTGCATAGATGCTGGGAAAACATGAGAACAAATATTTTGTAGTCTGGTTCCTTGACGGGAGCAATTTATAGAAGTCGGGGAATTATCAGTGGGCCAGTCGTTTTTATAGACCGGACACGTGATCGTTCTAGGCTAATCAAAATACAGTATCCAAGACGGAGATATAACAATATTATTTATATAATCCCTGTTGCAGGCCAGACAATGCTCATGGATTCGGACGCGGGGCTGGACTTAAAACTGATGGAGCTGGAGCTCCAGAAGTGGTCGGTCAAAAGCCGAGAGGCCTACCAGGCCCAGATGACCTGTGCAATGAAACTCAAGCACGAGGTCATCTCACTACGAGCGCTGGTCAGCTCACAGCAAGAACTCATTCGGTCGCTCACTCGCGAGCTGGAGGAGCTAGGTGCTGATAAGTTTCACATGGGTAAGACTTTTTAAATTTATTCATATTGCTCCACTTGCCTGTAGCGTCAGGACATTGTTTTTGTTTTTTGTTGGTGGGGGAGGGTGGTGGAATCTAGTCAATCTTTAGAATGATTTTTTGTCAACTTAACCCCTTGCGTACGGTTGATACAAATATGTGCGGTTGACGTCTATACATGCCAATTTCTGCATTTTCAATCCATTATTAGGGTATTGTGTACGTTATGCTTGGCTGCACAAACCTCTTGTTTCCGTTTCGCTTGGCTGCATAACCCGGCCTGGTGCCCCATGAAATACCCGGTATGCCCGGGTTCAAGGGGTTAATAGCCAAATTTCTGTGCCAAAAGGTTCTAGTGTACATGAAAAATTAAATATTAAACAAAGATATTCACTGATGGATCCAGATCAACTTTTTGGGAAGCCCTAAGCACAAACCAAGTAAAAATTCCCCACCAACAAATAATTTGATAAGTGGGGGACTCCAAGTGGGGGACTCCAAGTGGGGGACTCCAAGTGGGGGACTCCAAGTGGGGGACTCCAAGTGGGGGACTCCAAGTGGGGGACTCCAAGTGGGGGACTCCAAGTGGGGGACTCCAAGTGGGGGACTCCAAGTGGGGGACTCCAAGTGGGGGACTCCAAGTGGGTGTTTCGAATACACTCTAGTCCAGAAGGATATCCGTTGTAAATTTGATCAACCAATTCCATTGAGAACACATTGCTAATGGGATTTGGGAAAAGCAGATGATCAATACTAGCATGAGAGCAGCTAGTCCTAGTGTAACCCAGGGTTCGCTTCCAAATACAGGAACCAATCACATTAACCCCTCCCTCTCTCAGTGCCAAAATGGAGCCAACTACCCTATAATCACAACCTATCGTGACAGGTGGAAACACACACAAGCTGTAAGAGTTGGTTGGTAGATTTTTTGATAGGCTGTGATAGTTAAACTATAGGAGGGTTAATAAACTCCTTTTCACAAATTCTGAAATTACATGCACAATTGATGATGTGTTATTGTTAAGACATCTCAGAAAATGATGACAAAATTGCAAAATCAAATTACAATAGGCAGGATCCTGCAAGTTTAAATTGACAAATTGAGCTTGTGGATAAAAATAGGGTTCCAAATTACATGTAATGTGCTAAACCCGCAAAAATTCCAGTGAAGAGTCCGTAACGAACTAAAACTGCGAAAACTGCAATAAAGAGTCCATCTTCCAGAGCAAAACCCAGACGTCATGGAAGATGGGGAGAGGAAAGTTCAATGGGAATTAAAAGCCTCAATGGCTCCTGAAAAATGTACACAACTCAATGCAGTCACCTGCTTTCTCTCTTATCCGCCTGGTGGCCTCATTTCTCTTTTGCACTTCAGAGAAGCAGTACCTACAACAGCAGCTGTCTGATTTGACCCGCAGTGTTGGTGTGAAGACGAATAATCATTCCGATCCAGGTAAAACTTTGCTAAAAACCTCACTCGTAAGCATGGACCATATAGTGGAAGATTGGTGGTCACTTCTCTGACTTAAAGTATCATGCTTTATAGTTTTGCTTTGATAGTGTTGATGAGTGTAACGTGGATCTCCGTGTACAGGTGATGATAGCACGGACGATGAGGATACGGATGTCTTGATCCGAGACCTGGAGCGGAGAATTATGACATTTGGGGTTTCTTGTGCAGGTAATATTATTTCTTATTTCTTATTTGCAGGGATCGAAATATCCACTGGACCGCTGGACCGAGTCCAGTGATTTGAGCGTTGGTCTAGTGAACTCTTGACCGAACTAGTCCGGTGGTCTAGTGATTTTTTTTTTTATAAACTGCGTGAAATGCTATCACTTTTTTTTCTTCTAAATCTGGTGAACTGAAAAAGCCCCATAATTTCTGGAAGGGCCATTTTTAGTTTTGAGGCAGGGAGTTTCAATCAAAACAGCATTTCTAACCCCTCCCCCAACAAAGTCGGCATAGGGTGAAACAAATCAAAACAGCACACTCATTCAAAACACTGGTGTGTTCTTATTTTTACCATTGGTCTTGTGAAATACGTACCTTCCGGTCTAGTAAATTTGTTGCGCTGCTAGCCCAGCTGTCCAGTAGATTTTTACCTGAAATTCATGAAGTCATGAAGGTTTGGATTTGAACTTGTCTTTATTGAAAAATATTGGGCATTAACCCTAACCCTGCTAAATCCAACAATTTTTATATGCATGCTAAGTAAACAGAATCTAATTTTCTTTTGCCACAAAAATTGGATAGCATTGAATGTTTTTCTTGATTTTTATTCTCCCCCCCCCCCCCAAAAAAAAATATTCTTCTAGGAATTTTGTTTTTTGGAATCAGCCTGGCCATGCAAAAAGGTATGACCTCCACTGAGGAAATTCTGACGCAGATCAGACTTTCGTTGCATTTACTTTGCAAAAACTTTCTTACCTTGTGAAGACACATTTTTTCTTTACAAAATCTACCAGACTGCAACACAATATTTAATACGTTGTCGTTTTTCATGATGTAAAAAACCCTGGGCTTTGTGTTCCACTAGTGTCGAGATGCTGCTCTAAAGGGGGCTCGGACAACTCGACTGTTAAGACAAGATGACCAGTGCTACAACTCGACCGTCCGTGTGGTAAATGGAAACACAAATTGCCCGTTGAGACAGGTCGACTCGCATTTTTTTTTTTTTTTTTTTTTTTGTGGGCGAGGCATTGGGAGCTGATGCAGGTGTGATGGGTTAGTGGGGCTTGGCCGAAGTTTGATTTTGGAACTGAGCTGGGGATTTTTTGCCGTATCCAGGTTTGATCATTTAGGCCGTTGCGCTTGGCCTTGTGCATGTACGTGCATGCCGCGCACTGTGCTAGGTCCCAGCACGGCAGCCACCGTGCATACCGTGCCACCGTACACCAGGTCGGGTCCCTGGTGCACGGTCATGCCACAGATTCTGCGACTTAACCGCAACGCGACACATGCAACTGCCCGAACATCGACGAGCAACCTGTGTGGGAAATACCACGCGCTCTGCTAGCTACATACATGTGCAACACGGTCGAGTCGTCCCAAGTCAAGTTGGCAAACGATCAATTTGTCGCACCACTCGAGTTCTCTCAACGGTCGAGTTGTCCCGAGTTGAGTTGGCAAACAGTCGAGTTGTCTGACATCCCTCGAAAGCCACCATAAGCAAAACAGTAGTTGATGGATGATTTACAGTGTAATTGCATTTTAATTATCGACCTTTGCATTAAAGCTGTTCTCATTAGTGTAAGATACTGTGTTGATCTTGACGCAGAAACGTCCTCAAATGGCTGCATCAACTGGCAGGTTGCGGAGGAGTTTAAGCTCAGCATGGATGACTCTGTTATGGCTGGCATGTGTGTCGTCTCCAAAACTATCAAGGTAAAATAAAAATAATCAAAATAAGCCCCATATATAAACTTGCACAAAATCACTGTCAAAAGAAAACGTTTTTTCTCTATTTTCTGATGACTTTGGCGGATTAAACTCAAACTTTCACAGGTTTATTTCATGTGTATGTTGAATCACACAAGGTATGAACACTTGTATGTTTTCAGCTATTTCATACCTTTAAACTCTTGTACCTGCCAGTCTTGTTATATAAAAGCAGGTGTGAGATTTTTTTCAGGATTTTTCCTGATTTCAGGATTTTTTTGTCGGGATTTCAGATTTTTTAAAGAATCTCTTTTGCAATCTGGAATTCCTGAGGTGTTGTCCTAAAGGCGTTTTTACCTGTAAAAGTGGATATAGACCAATAAAAATGGATATTTTAAGAGGGTGCCTTTAGGCAAATACAAACTATATATTGATCTGGGGTCCTCGTGGATTTTTCATGGATTTCATGGATTTTTCATTTTTTGGCCAATCTCACCCCAGAAAAAGGCCTCTGTAGTTTTCCTCTCTGACCAAAGTCATGTTCTCTATACCAGGCAAACGTGTCAAGTTCAGCCGTTGAGCTATTCAACACCAGATGCCGGCATCTGCAGGATCCATCCATCCGTACCAAGATGTACTTATGCGGTACGTTGCAGCACCCAGAGAGAATCCCACAGATACTAGCAGATGGCTTCTCAGAGCAAGGTGAGATGTCTTGAAGCTTTCTGATCCCCTTAGTATATGAACACAGGAATTGTTCACAAATACCGCATAGTTTCAGCTAACCAAATATAATTAAAACTGCAGATCAAAGATAAAAGGTAGATAAAAGGCAGATCACAAGACAATCACAAGTCACCTCACAAGTCACCTCACAAGCTACATGGGATGAACAATGACAAAGGAATACTTTTGTTATATAGTGTATTTGAATAGCTTGTTACATGGCTTGAGACCAGAATTGTGAAGTGACTTGTGCAGTGACTTGTGCAGTGACTTGTGCAGTGACTTGTGCAGTGACTTGTGAAGACTTGTGATTGACTTGATTACAACTCTGTAAGACTGTATGGTATATCCGGACAAAGTTCCTACATACGTGTAAATCTCCTGGGCATTCCAGTTACTTGCGCGATGCGTCCAGTGACCACTTTACATTCTGGCCATAAAAACCGTTTGATTTTTTTTAATCACAACACAAAGGAGGTAATCAAAAGTGGAATTAATTTAGTTTTTCCCAATGTAATAAAAACTATTTATCACCCAAACCAAGGCAATGTCAAATTATGCCCAAACTGAAAAAATGTACTTGAAGTCCACTCACATCCAAAAAAGATAAGTCAAAAAAATACCTCGAATCTGGACTTCGATAGAGACCTGGGCAAGTTCGGACTCGACCAAGTCCAGACATGCATCTAAGACCATTAAGACATTAAAAAACATGCTGGAATCCAGAGTCTGGGCTGGAGCCAGGTCTCAGTCAAGTTCAGACGTGATGAGTTTGTTTTGTCCAGTTTGGGACTCAAGTGGACTGTAATTCTGCCTTTTGGCTGATGTTGCCCTGGACTTTGATGTGGGCTCGACTACGACACTGCAATGCTTAGGCCAAAAAAGAAGTTCTGCTTCCTATTACACGCCTTTCAAAAATAGGGTATGTAGGTCAGAGTTGTTTTTTTTGCCAATTTTTTTGTGCTGCTTTTTACGCTACGAAAGCTATAAAAAAATGGCCACAAAAAGTGATAAAAACTTGCCTTAATTAATGTCAAAAATATTTACGGTTGATAATTCTTAAAAATAATGAAGAATTTAGGTCATGCACACCACACTATGCACAACGCTAGCCACGACGGGAAACTGGCCAACACTGTCCATTTGTCGTGCGGTAAGCATGCGTGATGCACTGTGTGTGGCGTGCGACGAACCTCGTGTTGCTGCAGGAAATGTCGGGGAAAGACGCTGCGCTATCACTTCAAGTACAAGCGGTACAATCCCGAAATCTATTCATGAACACGGAAAATATGTATACAGACAAGAGAGATCAAGTTCTGTGAATTAACGTGCAGAAATCTTCCTTCTCCATCGATGTTTACTTGGCATTTTTACGATTCTTTTTTAGGTTTCTTCTAAAAAAATAGCAAATGTAAGTAGGCAAACAAATTACAAGCGTTTTTGACGCAAATATGTTGTTGAGAGGCGTTTTGTGAGGACAGAAAAGACAACAGGATTATTTTTGTCTTAATTGATTTTGTTTTATTTTTTTAATTTTTTTTACTTGCCGATAAAATGTTTAGGGTTGCGGCCATAAAAGTAGGGTAGGTCGGGTAACCGGAAGCAGAACTATTTTTTTTTTTGGCCTCAGACAAAACTCTTGCTTAGCAAGTCATTGCGCGAGCAAAAATTCAAGATCTTAGCTCAAAGAACTTGCATTGCCATGAAGTTTCCCCATGGTCGGGGCTTGAATTTGAATAATCCATGGTCTGGCTGTCGTGAACTTATGAACACCTACTTCCAATTGCCTCATTTGAATTCTAACATTTCTGGTACTACGGTTTTTTGTCGTCTTCAGATTTCAGCCACGGAGAATTTGGTGTTGGTTTGTACTTCAGCCAGCATGCATCCAAAGCCGCTCACTTCTCTGCTGTAAGTATTTTTTTAAATGTACATATAGTCTCAATGTAGTCTCCACATCCACCGAGGCGAATGCTCAGAGTAGCCCGTGTCTCTTGAGCTTCCACACCAGACCATTTCAACCCGTTTGAGCCGCGTTTGAATCCTTCATGGGTCGTTGTGTTGATTGTTTTCAGGCCCTATCTGATCTTGTGGGTTCCCTGTGAAGTTTGGTTGGAATTTGTCTCCCCGTCTGAAACTGAATGCCTTCTTCAGCCTTTGGGCCATTTTTTAGGCTTGTGAGCTACGGTGCCGCTGGCGACTTATATCACCTTTTTCTGGAGCGGGTCACATATTTGTAACTTTCTAACCAAAGGTCATATTCACATGGGGTTTTCACTAATATGGAGCTTGAGGTACGCTACAAATGAATATGTAAAAATCCCAAAATTGACCAGGGCCTACTTCAGACTGATTTTGCTTGATCGCATCACAATTAAGGATGAATCCTCAACGGACGCGAGAGAACTTGTCCCACCTGTAGACCTGATGGGTTAACTTTAACTGTTTGCAAGACCAACTCACCTCCCTCCCCGATCAGACTTTGTGCCCTAGTAATAGTACGGCATATTTTTACTAGGACACAAAAAAATTAAAGTCTGTCCCAGAAAAAAATACTTGTCATTCCTTGAGGATTATCGCAATAATCATGTAATTGATTCATCTTTTCTATGAACAGCTTGGTAAGATCCTGCTTGTCGACGTTGGACTAGGCAAGACAGATTCCATTGTCAAGATGGACAATACCAGGATTGCACCCCCAGAGGGATTTGACACCATTGTGGTAAGAATGGACAACCCCAGACGGCCGATTTCTCCTTTGACAAAACGAATGAAAATGAATTAAACTGCTGCAAACGGCTGATAGGGCTGTTCATTTTCGAATAATTTAGTATTCGATTATTCGAGACTGGGCTTGACCGAATATTCGAATATTCGATACTCGCCGATCAAGTCTTTCAGGTGTCTGCTGCTAATGCATGCCGCGCCGGTAAAAAGTTGCACGCAAAGTACGCCGGTGTTTTACATGCGGCGATCGATGGACATTTTTTGCATTGTATCAAGATTATTAGGAGTATGTATAACGTTCTGATAACAAGAAACCAAACTCCAACCTCTGTCCACAAAAATGCGGCATTTGACACTGCTGAGTGCCGTAACTTTTCTATTAAAATAGCAGCAGAGTCCTATCTGTACGTGCATATATATATTTTTTTTTAAATATCCGAACCAGCAAAAAGCTATTCGAATATTCGGTTGATATTCGAAGATTCGAATATTCGCTATATTCGGGACAGCCCTAAAGGCTGAATGGATTGACCCGAAATATACAATTCAAGAAAATTAGCTGGCCTAACGTTTCAAACTTAAGCAAGTTTTTTTTCTCAAAGGCAAATGACCCCAAAAGAGATTCACATTCACTATATTGTTCTTGAATTGAAGTATAATAAATAGATGGAGCTTTTTCAAACAAAGCTTTTATTCACACAAAAGGGGGGGGGGGGGGCTCCAAGTGCGATGAATAGGACCACTGTATTCAGTTTGGTGCCTAGTGTTTGTATTACGCTTGGTTGCACAGCCCCCCTTAAGGCCAATTTACACATACGTGACATAGTCGCGCGACAATTTTCTAAATTCACGCAGATCAATTAGTACGGAGTCGTGCGACGAGACGCTCATTGATTTGTGTGCGTATTTATAAAAACGCGCGACAATATTGCACGACAAAGTGTAAATTGGCCTTTACTTGGCATACCATACCATCACCCCATCAATAACGGACGGACACATGAGATTTAATATAGCTTTATAATACTTCGCTGTGAAGATGTAATTCTGATACTTCGCATCAGAGACCTTTTTTTGGTTCTGTTCGTAGACACCAGGAAGGCTGTCCCTACGAAGTGGTGGGGACGGTATGATCAGCGGATGCCAGGAGTATGTCGTCTTCGATCCCTGCCAGGCTCTTCCTCTCTACCTTATAGAATACCAGCTTCAGTGACCCCACAAGGTAGAGACTGACACCCTCCGAGGCATGAACCAAAGACCAAAAAAACAATTGCACAGAGGTAATGGGAAAAATGCACATGGTTGCAGGGACTGGCGAAGAGCGAATGGTAATTTCAGTCATGGTAGGTTGCCGTGTCTTTCTATATTGTATTTGTGAATTTGTGTATTTATTTTTAATAAGACAAGATTTTTTGCTCAAAAATCTTGCCTAATTTACATCATCCCCAATGCCTATTCCATCTTGACGTTATTTGCTTTGGTTTGTAAAACTTTGCACGAAATTATGCGAGCAGCGGATTCATTTCTTATTCATGTCCATATGATAATTTGTTTGCTTTCTAAACAAGTCTCACATTTCACATATTCCCTTTTTCCTTGCATAAAACGCATGTCGTGTACATATGCTGTTCGGATACGCGTGTATATGTAGTGTATTCCTCCAAAACAATGAAATGAAATCTGAATTTAACCCCTGATGAGTACGTTTTTTTAAGGGAGACGTTGGGGTGTCGCAGTAGTTTTGGCAGCCAAGCGAACCGCTACAATGTGTTTGTGCAGTCAAGCGTAACATAAACAATAATCCAACAATGGATTGAAACTGCACAAATGGCGTCATCCGGCCTGGTGGCACTTTATTTTTTTTGACGCCATATGGCGTCATCCGTACGCAAAGGGTTAAGTAAATTTGAATGTCTTTGGCCCGTCCCGATGTAGCATTTAGCGCTCTAATCCCAGTGTTTTCTCGGAGCGTGTAATTTAATTTTTTAAATTGCAATGTTTTTAAAGAGTAGGGCTGTTGTCGACAGGCCTTCTGTCGACAATGTTGGCGACAATGACATTTTTCCGACATGTCGATACAAATGACTCATTGTCGACAAAAGAAAAATTAAAATACAAAAAAAAACATCACACGCAATTTGTGTCCAAACCGAATTTTGTGCGAGCTGTTCCAATAAATAGCCTGGGGAATTTTGTTTTACGTGTAGTCAATGCCCGATTTATTTACCCGACTTGTAACTTGCTTTTGTCGACAATTTGTTGACGTCAAGAGTTTTATTTTGCCGACACGTCGACAAGAAAAATCGCCAACGACAACATCCCTAATAAAGAGCAAGGTTGGAATGTGCACACCTTGCTCATATCTAAAACACGCATATGTAAGCAAAGCATGACACAATTTCATGAGTTTTTCTGCATTCCATTTAAATTTATTTTCTCCCATCTTGAACATATATTATACATTCCGTCCATCAACATATGAACAGTACTAATGATTGATATCTAGTTTTTATTCCATTGTTCAGGGCTCTGCTTTCCAGATAGTTTTAAAGTGCCACGACATTTGACCCATTTTTTTTTTCATTGCATTTTTTTATGCAATGGGCTTTATTTATGAAGTGAGGGGTTAATGTTCTGTAGTTTTATGATTGAAATTTTCAAAACTGGACGAATCATTCTGCACACACAGACAGGTCCCATCCGAGATTTTTCTGTATTTTCAATTTCCTTTTGAAGATCCATGCAAGTCCGGACTGCTGTGCCTTATCAGCTCTTACGTCTTTCCTTCTACTTAAATCTTTGCTCGTTTCTTGTCTTTATACTTTGGTTCTTGATACATACACGTGATATCCTAATCATAGGCCATTGCCTCATATACATACTTTGGCTGTCATTTCAAATATCTGAACAAATTTATGTTTGTGTCATTATAGCTCAACTCTTTATACATCTAAAAACATGGCCTAGCTGTACCCAGGCGTGAGATAATTGGTTATGTCCAGGAATTGTAAGAGGCATGTTTTAATTGCCATACGTGCCGGACTGCTTTACGATGAACTGCAGAGGATCGACCCTCTGCAGTTCAGGTTATAAGTGTTGTGTGATGAGATTGACATACTTACCAAAGTTAAAACCAAGCACGGGCAGCTCCTGAAGAAACGGGCGAACTCCGGCTTCTTCTTGGCCCCGATGAATCAATTCCTCTAGGTCTTGGAAGATCGGCCGAAATATCTCCAGTAGACGTCGGTGAGCTTTACAGAAGATTTGGTGAAGGTACTTTCACAAATGCCTCTTGGCATTGATCATTCAAAAAAAACGTTTGTGCTTTGCCAAGTAGGTTGGTGAGTGGGGCCACTAGGCCTACTTCTTAAAAGTTACGACAGAATTTTCTGTAATATATCCTGCCGTACCTAGAAACCGCATTAGTAGCTTTTTGGTTTCTGGAACTGGAAAATTAGCGATGGAGTCGACTTTCCCTTGGATAGGCTTCACTTGGCCCTGACCAACAACATGACCAAGAAATGTCACTTGAGCTTGTGCAAACTCACTCTATCTTCACTAAATTCACAGTTAATTTTGCTGCAGCCAATCGGTCAAAGAATGCACGAATTTGCTCTAGGCGGCTTTCCCACGAATCACTGTAAATCACAACATCATCAATATATGTGTCACAGGTTTTCCCTTATGGGTCCCCGTTATAATTAAATACCGGTTCACGGTTGACAACAAGTAAAAATATAGAATTACGAATTTCAGGCCGATTATACAGTCAGTTCAATTTAATACATCGAAACCCCAAGTGCAAACAACACATTGAACTTGATTAGTATACAAACATAAAAAATGAAAAATAATTCGAACCAACGCGATCCGCGGGAAAACTCAGCAGCTATATAGTACGCGAGTACACAGTTCAATCGGTGAACGCGAATAGTTCAAGGAAGAGGGAGATGAAGTCTGTAGATCCAAGGAGAAGAATGACGAATTGAAGAAACTAGATGAACTTAAAGAAGTGGGGGAGAGAAGAACTAGAAGAACTTGGGGACAAGCACATCACAGCAAAACAAATATAGCACAGCAACACGTCTGGCACAGGTTAGCGGTTGTGGCTCGTCTCGAGGAAGACACACTCGAATGGGCAGCTAACACAGAGTAGAACAACAACCTGTGTTGAGAGTGGTGAGGCAAAAATCGTAAAAAGTGGCGATCCCGTAAAGAGCTTGGAGAACGGTCTGTTCTACACCTTAGCAGTAAACGGAATCTTCTTTCTACTAGGATTATTTAATTATTAATCCCAAATAACAAAATCAGTAACCCAAAAATTAATGCAAGCCTAATAATATCAACTCAAATTTTCAGAACTCTAAGTTTGACCTGAATAAAACTAGCAAATTAATGTTCACGAAACCTCATCAGACATTCAATTAATATAACAGATAAATGGAATGCTAAACTAAACAAATTAAATATCAAGCAATCTAATAAATGTCATTGGGTGCAAGATTATGTCCGAGCAATATATTATGACGTGAAATCATAGCCGTCTTTGACTTTAAAATTAAAGATTTCCGAACAATATCAATATCCATCAACCCTAAACTTTCAAACACACATTTCCAACTTCTATACAATTTGGAGGAAATTGCATAGGAATCATAATAAATCTAATAAGTGAATAAGACGATATGGTGACCAATGAAATTGATCAATGGAATATTTTCAAACTCCTCGCTAGACTTGAAATAAATGCAACAAAAGGTTATCGTGGAAGAATCAAATAAAACGATTCGCAATAAAATCTCAAGTTTGGAACCAATCGGCGGAGAGTCCAATTGATACTCGACTAAATGTGAGAAATATCTCATCGGCTCATCGTCAACCATGCCGGTTGAAAGGAAAAATGATCAATACAATTGCTCTATACAACATGACAAATTTATAAGAAGAAATGAACACTATCCTGCATAATATAATGCCTCTTAAGTTTAACAACTTAATAACTATGATTTAGGTAATATATCCTATTCTTGTATATAGAGATGAAAGAATAAAAGGAAAACTCACCTGTGTTGAGAGTGGTGGGGCAAAAATCGTAAAAAGTGGCGATCCCGTAAAGAGCTTGGAGAACGGTCTGTTCATGCCCATGGTCTGTTCTACACCTTAGCAGTAAACGGAATGCCACATCACCACAACCACTCGAAACACGAGGCTGGCCAACCCGAATTCCCTTACTCGGCAATAAACAACCATGTCTGACCAGGGTGAGGGGCGACTAGGGGGGAATGGACATTGGAGTAACTGTTCCACAAAAAGTAATTTTTAGGGGGGTCTTACAAAACTTTTAGGGGGTCTTACACTCTCCCCCTTTAAAAATCATGGCGTCCCGACATGACATCCATAATTTATAATAATAGTATAATTATACAGGTAAAAGGCAAGACTGGAGCAAAGCTAAACTTTGTTTTTGAATAGCCATGTGCTCCTGTATCAGTTTGGTCTCTGACAATCCCAGTCGGCCAAACCCAAGGCGATCTGGATGTTGCCTGCGGCGGGATGGCCATCTACGTCTCACTGGGGCTGTGGGTTTATCGTCTGTTTCTTCTGAAGATGAGATACTGGAGTCTGAAGGAGCCTTTGTCTCTGGGAGGGAGACATGGCTGGGGTGAACCTCCGGATGTTCCTGGAGCTTCGGTGGCTTCTGTCTCTATATTTTCTGCGGAATCCATAGGTTCATCAGATGGAGATACTGGTTCTGCTGGTATGAATTCAGGAGCGTCCGGATGTAATGGCTCGCCAGGAATGTGACTTTCATCACTGGTACCTGCATGTTCAGGTAGTTTCCTTGGCGTCGGACGAGTCTTTCTCTGAATTATTACAACGGACATGGAGGAGTCTGACTCCGTGCTCTGCTCTGGACATGGTGGCACATTGCGAGGGTGCTCGACAGGTGTTGAGTCCTTACTTCTCGGGGATCGGCGTGGTGAGGCCCTGGAGGGGGTTTAGGTGGAGGTATCTGCATCTCTGGTTGGGCATCGGGAAGATGCCCACAATTAGGTAGAAGCATGTTGCGGTGTAGTGTCCTATCTGGACCACCATCCTCTGGCCTTACCACATATACCGGCATGTCATCAGCGATCCGCCTTATGACTTGGTAGGAAGTGTTTGTCCAGCGGTCAGCTAGCTTGTGCTTACCAGTAAGGCCTACATTTCTGACAAGTATCCTATCGCCGACTTCCAAGGCCTGATCGCGGACTCTTTTGTCATAACGCTCCTTGTTATATCGTGCCGCTTTAGCAGCTTGTGCACCTGCCACCTCATGGGCACGTTTCAATCGATCCTTCAGGTCCTGGACATATTTATGATGAGAGACTGCCTTCTTTGGTGCGACATTAATACCAAACTGCAGGTCGATGGGGAGGCGAGGTTCGCGACCAAACATCAGTGAATATGGCGACATCCCTGTGGCGTTGTTTCTTGTACAATTATAAGCGTGGACCAGGGGTCGAACATGAAGTCGCTAATTCTTCTTCTTCTCTGCATCCAGGGTCCCGAGCATGCTGATGAGAGTTTGATTAAACCTCTCAACTTGCCCGTTCCCCTGAGGATGGTACGGCGTGGTCCTTGACTTCTTGATGCCGGCTAACTGGCATAGCTCCTTAATTAAGCCAGCCTCAAAGTCTCGGCCCTGATCTGAATGGAGTCGCTCTGGGAAGCCGTAATGAATAAAAAATTCCTCCCAGAGTACCCTTGCCACCGTCCTCGCCTTCTGATCCTTCGTGGGATACGCTTGTGAGTAACGAGTAAAGTGATCTGTAATCACCAGAATGTTGGTTGTGTTCTTGTTGTCAGGTTCTAGTGGAAGTCCATACACACCAATTCCATAGGGTGGGTAGTGGTGATGGAGACTAGTGGGGCTCTTCTTGTTACCTTCTGCTTGCGACGAAGACACAGAGGGCAGATTCTGCACAGCCTCATAACTACTCTAAAGATTATAACTGAAACGATATATATGAAACAGAACTCTATAAGTTTGACCTGAATAAAACTAGCAAATTAATGTTCACGAAACCTCATCAGACATTCAATAAATATAACAGATAAATGGAATGCTAAACTAAACAAATTACATATCAAGCAATCTAATAAATGTCGTTGGGTGCAAGATTATGTCCGAGCAATATATTATGACGTGAAATCATAGCCGTCTTTGACTTTAAAATCAAAGATTTCCGAACAATATCAATATCCATCAACCCTAAACTTTCAAACACACATTTCCAACTTCTATACAATTTGGAGGAAATTGCATAGGAATCATAATAAATCTAATAAGTGAATAAGACGATATGGTGACCAATGAAATTGATCAATGGAATATTTTCAAACTCCTCGCTAGACTTGAAATAAATGCAACAAAAGGTTATCGTGGAAGAATCAAATAAAACGATTCGCAATAAAATCTCAAGTTTGGAACCAATCGGCGGAGAGTCCAATTGATACTCGACTAAATGTGAGAAATATCTCATCGGCTCATCGTCAACCATGCCGGTTGAAAGGAAAAATGATCAATACAATTGCTCTATACAACATGACAAATTTATAAGAAGAAATGAACACTATCCTGCATAATATAATGCCTCTTAAGTTTAACAACTTAATAACTATGATTTAGGTAATATATCCTATTCTTGTATATAGAGATGAAAGAATAAAAGGAAAACTCACCTGTGTTGAGAGTGGTGGGGCAAAAATCGTAAAAAGTGGCGATCCCGTAAAGAGCTTGGAGAACGGTCTGTTCATGCCCATGGTCTGTTCTACACCTTAGCAGTAAACGGAATGCCACATCACCACAACCACTCGAAACACGAGGCTGGCCAACCCGAATTCCCTTACTCGGCAATAAACAACCATGTCTGACCAGGGTGAGGGGCGACTAGGGGGGAATGGACATTGGAGTAACTGTTCCACAAAAAGTAATTTTTAGGGGGGTCTTACAAAACTTTTAGGGGGTCTTACACTCTCCCCCTTTAAAAATCATGGCGTCCCGACATGACATCCATAATTTATAATAATAGTATAATTATACAGGTAAAAGGCAAGACTGGAGCAAAGCTAAACTTTGTTTTTGAATAGCCATGTGCTCCTGTATCAGTTTGGTCTCTGACAATCCCAGTCGGCCAAACCCAAGGCGATCTGGATGTTGCCTGCGGCGGGATGGCCATCTACGTCTCACTGGGGCTGTGGGTTTATCGTCTGTTTCTTCTGAAGATGAGATACTGGAGTCTGAAGGAGCCTTTGTCTCTGGGAGGGAGACATGGCTGGGGTGAACCTCCGGATGTTCCTGGAGCTTCGGTGGCTTCTGTCTCTATATTTTCTGCGGAATCCATAGGTTCATCAGATGGAGATACTGGTTCTGCTGGTATGAATTCAGGAGCGTCCGGATGTAATGGCTCGCCAGGAATGTGACTTTCATCACTGGTACCTGCATGTTCAGGTAGTTTCCTTGGCGTCGGACGAGTCTTTCTCTGAATTATTACAACGGACATGGAGGAGTCTGACTCCGTGCTCTGCTCTGGACATGGTGGCACATTGCGAGGGTGCTCGACAGGTGTTGAGTCCTTACTTCTCGGGGATCGGCGTGGTGAGGCCCTGGAGGGGGTTTAGGTGGAGGTATCTGCATCTCTGGTTGGGCATCGGGAAGATGCCCACAATTAGGTAGAAGCATGTTGCGGTGTAGTGTCCTATCTGGACCACCATCCTCTGACCTTACCACATATACCGGCATGTCATCAGCGATCCGCCTTATGACTTGGTAGGAAGTGTTTGTCCAGCGGTCAGCTAGCTTGTGCTTACCAGTAAGGCCTACATTTCTCACAAGTATCCTATCGCCGACTTCCAAGGCCTGATCGCGGACTCTTTTGTCATAACGCTCCTTGTTATATCGTGCCGCTTTAGCAGCTTGTGCACCTGCCACCTCATGGGCACGTTTCAATCGATCCTTCAGGTCCTGGACATATTTATGATGAGAGACTGCCTTCTTTGGTGCGACATTAATACCAAACTGCAGGTCGATGGGGAGGCGAGGTTCGCGACCAAACATCAGTGAATATGGCGACATCCCTGTGGCGTTGTTTCTTGTACAATTATAAGCGTGGACCAGGGGTCGAACATGAAGTCGCCAATTCTTCTTCTTCTCTGCATCCAGGGTCCCGAGCATGCTGATGAGAGTTTGATTAAACCTCTCAACTTGCCCGTTCCCCTGAGGATGGTACGGCGTGGTCCTTGACTTCTTGATGCCGGCTAACTGGCATAGCTCCTTAATTAAGCCAGCCTCGAAGTCTCGGCCCTGATCTGAATGGAGTCGCTCTGGGAAGCCGTAATGAATAAATAATTCCTCCCAGAGTACCCTTGCCACCGTCCTCGCCTTCTGATCCTTCGTGGGATACGCTTGTGAGTAACGAGTAAAGTGATCTGTAATCACCAGAATGTTGGTTGTGTTCTTGCTGTCAGGTTCTAGTGAGAGGAAGTCCATACACACTAATTCCATAGGGTGGGTAGTGGTGATGGAGACTAGTGGGGCTCTTCTTGTTACCTTCTGCTTGCGACGAAGACACCGAGGGCAGATTCTGCACAGCCTCATAACTACTCTAAAGATTATAACTGAAACGATATATGTGACCCACTCCAGAAAAAGGTGATATAAGTCGCGCTATGCATTTACGTGTAATGGCCCTTTCAATATTGAGAGGGTGGAATTTTTCGTCAAAATTCATTTTTTGTTTTTTGTCTTTAATGACATCTTAATTATCTGAGGTTTCAGGTTTGGTGCACAGCAATGTTGATTTCAGTGAATAAAGTGAACAAATAACCTTTTTAGAGTGCATTGTTCCATTGCATTGTATAAGAACTAGCTATTTCAAAGCCTGTTTTCTCTGTTGTGCAATTTAAACTCCATAGAACTAATTAATATGCAAAAACTTGATATCTCCAGAACGGAAAGGGCTTTGGAGCTCTATCATGTACCAAATGAAAGCTTACATTGCAGGCTTTCCAAACATACATAAAACTCATTTTTTATATTTTGCGACATAATATACCTTTTTCCAGAGCGGGCCACATATATGAAACAGAACTCTATAAGTTTGACCTGAATAAAACTAGCAAATTAATGTTCACGAAACCTCATCAGACATTCAATTAATATAACAGATAAATGGAATGCTAAACTAAACAAATTACATATCAAGCAATCTAATAAATGTCGTTGGGTGCAAGATTATGTCCGAGCAATATATTATGACGTGAAATCATAACCGTCTTTGACTTTAAAATCAAAGATTTTCGAACAATATCCATCAACCCTAAACTTTCAAACACACATTTCCAACTTCTATACAATTTGGAGGAAATTGCATAGGAATCATAATAAATCTAATAAGTGAATAAGACGATATGGTGACCTATGAAATTGATCAATGGAATAATTTCAAACTCCTCGTTAGACTTGAAATAAATGCAACAAAAGGTTATCGTGGAAGAATCAATTAAAACGATTCGCAATAAAATCTCAAGTTTGGAACCAATCGGCGGAGAGTCCAATTGATACTCGACTAAATGTGAGAAATATCTCATCGGCTCATCGTCAACCATGCCGGTTGAAAGGAAAAATGATCAATACAATTGCTCTATACAACATGACGAATTTATAAGAAGAAATGAACACTATCCTGCATAATATAATGCCTCTTAAGTTTAACAACTTAATAACTATAATTTAGGTAATATATCCTATTCTTGTATATAGAGATGAAAGAATAAAAGGAAAACTCACCTGTGTTGAGAGTGGTGGGGCAAAAATCGTAAAAAGTGGCGATCCCGTGAAGAGCTTGGAGAACGGTCTGTTCTACACCTTAGCAGTAAACGGAATGCCACATCACCACAACCACTCGAAACACGAGGCTGGCCAACCCGAATTCCCTTACTCGGCAATAAACAACCATGTCTGACCAGGGTGGGTTACCTTGGAATAATAATGAGGGGCGACTAGGGGGAATGGACATTGGAGTAACTGTTCCACAAAAAGTAATTTTTAGGGGGTCTTACAAAACTTTTAGGGGGTCTTACATATGCATCCCAGCTTTCCAAACCATTGATGATTCGGTTTATCATGCGTTGAAATGTGGCTGGTGCATTCTTCGTACCAATTTAAGGGCATTGTTTTATACTGATACAATCCATCAGGTGTAACAAATACAGATACTTCTTCATTGAGTGGAACCTGCCAGTACCCTTTCAGTAAGTCGAATTTGCTCACATACTTTGCTTGGCCAGTACGGTCAATGCACTCATCTATCCTTGGAATTGGATAAGATTCAGTTTTAGTCAAACTGTTGACTTTCCTATAGTCGGTGCAAAAGCGAAATGTTTTATCAGGTTTGGGTACAGGGATGCATGGCGAACTTCATTCACTTGTACTTGGCTCAATGATATCATTCTCAAGCAATATAGTTTTACTTCTTGTCGAAGCTGTTCCAGTTTGGCTGGATTCATCCTGTATGGATCTTGTTTGACTGGTACAGCCTCACCTAGTTTTACATCATGACATAATGGGTCTGTCCTGCTTGGGACATCAGTAAATAACTGATAAGGGTACTCTTGAATTAAGTTTGACAGCTGACCTTGCTCTGCTGAGGACAAGTGACCCAGCTTTTCGCTCAGTTTACTTAGTACATCAGAGTTTCGTAGTTTAATACAGTGATCAAAGTCCTCTGTATTACTATTTGGATTTTCTTCATCATTACTTTCGTCTTTTGCAGATTCGATGATCGCAATGGGTTTGCCCTCTCGATCATGATACTCTCTCATCATATTAATGACATATTCGGTTTTGTTCTTCCTTCTCCCTGGGGTTTGAATGATCTATTAAATTTACATCACGCATCTTTTCTTCAACCTGGTAGGGGCCAAAGTGTCTAGCCTGAAGTGGCTGTTTAGGAATGGGAAGGAGTACGAGAACTTGATCTCCTGGCTTTATATAGCTTCTTTCTCTGGCATTTCTGTCATACAAGGTTTGAGCATTCTAGATTTTGTTTTGCCACTTCACGGGCCTTATGTAATCTTTCCTTAAAGGTAGATACATAGTCAAGAAGATTTTCTTCGTGTTCATCATCTAGACATTTCCCTTTGAGAAGTTTTAGTGGTCCTCTGACAGAGTGATGACCGAACACCAACTCAAATGGGCTAAATCCCAATGAATCCTGCACTGATTCCCTAGCTGAAAATAGCAACAACTGAACACCTTCATCCCAGTCTTTTTCGAAGTCAAAACAACATGACTTGCTGATCATGTTTTTGATTGTCTGGTGAAAGCGCCTCTTGGGATTCAGGGTGATATGCAGAGAAGGTATGCTGCTTGATTCCCAACTGTTGCATAACCTGTCTGAATACCTTAGACATGAAATTTGATCCTTGATCAGATTGGATAGCCTTGGGGAGTCCTACCATAGTGAAGAATTTCATTCACTAGTGCTTTAACAATGGTCGGAGCTGTGATTTTTCTGAGAGGAATAGCTTCAGGAAATCTAGTTGATGCGCACGTAATTGTGAGTAGATATTGGTTCCCAGCTCTAGTTTTAGGCAATGGCCCTACACAATCAACAATTACCCTACTGAAAGGTTTTTTGAAACAGTCCTATCATCTACGCGTACATGTATGTGTATGTATGAATGGCTTCACCGTAACTCGCTGTGCCAGGCTATTATATGTGACAAACAATTTCAAAATCAACAGATTCCAATAAAACTGGTATCATTGTAAAGGTCTTGAAAAGACCTTTACAATGATATAAGGATCATCTTCCTGTGACATAAAATAAGAAAGTTATGACATTTTCAATCCAGAAATTTTAGGCCCGTTTCGGTCAATCGTTTGATAAGGAAACACAAAAGAATTGTAAATTTGTCTTGTGACCCGTTTCCCGGATTTTCTAGGATTTTGTTTGATTCTATACCATAAATATCTTAATTCTAGTCCGATTTTCAAAAGGTAATTGAAATCACTGGAATGCTTTTTGAAAAAAAAGAACAATAATAACCTATTTCCAGGCTTATTCAATGATTATTTTGTTTTGTAGTGCTGACTTAATTGACACCAAGTCATTTACTCACTCATGAGGATTGAAACTGGGAAAAAAGACAACGTCGACGAAGCAAGTATCAATTCTATCTGGATCTATGAGTAGTTTGTACATGTATGCAGAAACATGAAGATCACAGTCAGTCCTGACTCCCGAAAGGCTCTGTATTTAGCACAATACCAAGTCCCCACAAATCAAGTCTGCACCAAGTTCAAATTTTGAAATCTCTTAATCTACTGCATCATTATGACTCCTCTTGGCCCCAATATGCTACGTTGTAATGGCATTTTTCTTTCTCTTTCTCAGTTTCTCGATCATCCCAGGGTACAGTTTTATTTCTAGTGTCTGCATTGTACCATACATGACAGATGTTTTGCCCAACTACATCACCAGTCAGACTCCCAGCAAGATCTGTCGCAGAGTTCTCGAGTTCCGGGAATTGAGTTGCAATGTCTCCCACGTCGACAGATTTCAATTTCTTTTCAATGTCCTTCCTATCTTTTTCTAGGTTTTCATGACTGCTCTCCTGGACAACTCCTGTTTAATTTCCTGTAATTTTTTTCTGATTTCCCCTCCTCTTTTTCCTTGCCATGCGCACAGCCCAACTGACTACTCGTTCTCGGCATCCAAATATGGGACAACCCGATTCTTTTTAGCCCGCATTCGCGAAGAGAGAAAGCACAGTGTGGCATTCTTTGCTCTCTGTTTCCCGGTACTTAACATCCCCATTATCTCTTCGGCATCAATATTATGTGATCGAGCAGATTGGGTCTCGCTTCTCAACTGATCGGTGATGTCCAGACTGAAGTAGCGCTTGTGCTGTCTTTCAAGTACAGAGATCACCACAGACAGGCAGGCAACCATCATTCCACCAAAGAGTTCAGAGTTAGAGGGCTGAACCCGGAGCTTCCTTAATAGTGTGGTATCACTAAGATTTTGCCTGAAGAAATCAGTGGGTCATTCGTACAAATTTTCAGTTCATCTATGACATTCCTCACTAGCCTATAATCCCTTCAACATGGTATATTTCACTGTCCTTGGAAGTGTAAAACTTCTGCATCCATGGCCCCGTTAACATTTTCCCCAGAAGTCCCAATACTTGGAGTGATAATTATGATTTTTAATAGTTTCTGCTCTTTAACAGGCAGCGCCTTGATACACAGTATAGCCTATCGGACGAGTCTGCATGTACTTTGCACACAATCTGTCAAAACCACATATATTTTGCATTGGCACAGGATAATAATACACAATGTACTTAACCCTAAGCACGCTACCATTCATATACACACGTATTCCCATGGCGCTTGATTTCCTGTGCAAGTCACCTAGTATATAATGCACACTGATATATTCTGAAGCTTTTTACTCTCTGATGGATGTGTTTTACAGGAAAATGCAAAATAAACTATTTGTTCAGTATGAAATTTCCTATCCATTGGTGGGTATGGTTTTTATTCAAGTCAAAATAATTAGTGAAATATGACACCTGTAAAATCACAATTATAAATTTGTGTTCAAAATTGCTGCACAGCATGTGTTTTGCAATTGTGCCACACACATGCATAGTTTTTCAATGGACATTTACTTTGCACTAATACGTTGCATCTGGAAGTAAACCAAAGCACAATTTTCAATCAATATGAAAACCTGAGGCCGCATAAAATCTAAATATTTTTCCATATAATTATTGGACTGAAATATGCACCACCAACATATAAACTTTCACTCAAGGTTTATATTGTTGGTTATTTTGAATAGCAAAAAAAGGAAATAAAATAAGCCTCATTTGAATTCACTTTTCTCTTTTGTTGCAGGTACATGTATTTCAATGCCACATTATGTCAAATATGTTTTATATAATTATAGACGATGTGCCTTCTGACGTCACGGTTTAACCAAAACATTGAGGGTTTGCCCGGCGGTGTGCACAGGCACCGTGTTTTGCATAAATTTGACTTAGAAGTGACGTCGCGGGTCAGATTTTGACGTGCAAATCACGAAACGATGCATGCGCAAACCACCAGGCAAGGTTCCAATAGAGGGCAGTATAGATGTAAACAAAGGGCACATGGTCTATACATGTAACAAATATGTGTACAGGTGTACCTGCGGAGTTTCATGACAAATAAACAATCGTATTCAAAAACACTTTTTGCATTGCCCGAGTTTGTTCAGTGAAAACAAAAACTGATTTGGTCATCAGTCAATCAGTGTATACTGTCCAGTCCATCTACAGTTCTTGTGATGTACAGTTATTTGTGGTAACCAGGGTCACAGTCAGCCTTGTAGTCGACCAAAGTGTGGTATCTCCTGAAGCAGGGCGCAGGACACATGGGTTTCTTGCATTCAATGCAAACGTATTCCGTTTGATGACGCTTGATGGCTCGGTTTGAACAGACAATGCAGTCCGGTTTAGAAGGACGTCCAGCTGGTGTTAGATCCTTGTTGATGGCCAGGAAGTGACGTTCGGTCAAGCGGGCAGGCGCGTCAGTAGACCGACGCCCAGGTCTCCCACCTGGCCTTCTGTGACCTTGTAGAAAGAAGCCCATGTATGACTTCATAGCGAAATGTCTCTGGACGCTGTCGCGTGCCGGGGTGGAGGGACTTCCACAAAATCCAACTGTTGACGTAACTGACCTCGAGAAGATACATGAATACCTTTTTCCACCATTTTAGGGTCTTGTGGATATTCAGGTAGTACATGTACCACATGCCCTGGTCAGCTCGGTCGACTCCGCCCATGTATTTGGTATAGCACTCTATTGCAACTGGCTTGTCGACTTCTCGGGGTTCTCGCTGCCCACGCGCTCGGACCTGCTTTCAGAATGTCGTGGCATTGTGGACAGTTGTTATGACATTCACTTGCCTCTTGTCGTGCCATGCCAGGAACAGCGCGTTTCCATCACGAACGGCAAGCAGAGGGTCGTCCTTCTTCAGCCTTGACTTTTTGATGGCTTCTGGTGTTCCAACGCGGTTGATGAGGAGCGTGCCACATGCACCGACATTGTTCGTTTCAAGTTCCCTGTACAGGGCGGGGGATGAAGACAAATTGTCCATGTATACATGGTGACCCCTATCGTAAACTGGTTGACAAATTGACGTCACGACATTATGGTATAAACCAACCTCGACAGCATCAGTTCTCTTCCCCTGGTATAGTTCTGAGTTCCAGATGTATCCCGTCTTCGCCTCGGCCAAATTCTAGCAATTCAAACCCCACTTATGAGGCTTGTTGGGTTTGTATACCTTCATTCCAGTGCGGCCCTTGAAAGGTATGATGGTTTCGTCGACCGATAACTCTCGGTCTGGATAGTAAGCTGACTTCCATCGACTCGCAAGCATGTCCATGATTTCCTTTATTTTTCCTCACCTATCATGGTCAGGGGTCACCAGGTGCTGTCAGCATCGCGTTGTCCGTGCAGTGGAAGAAAGTCAAGATCAGCTGGAAACGATCCCGGGACATTATGGATCTTATTCCTGGGGCCTCCATTGTCCATTCTGTGGTCCAGTAAGCATCGTAGTTGGGGCGTCGATCAATGCCAAGCAACAACAATATAGCAAGAAATCCTCTCAGTTCGGTGTCAATGACATCTCGCCATTTACGAAATCTGGAATGTACGCTCAAGCTATCGATACCACCTTTACTTGCGATGGTGGATGCCGCATATCTGTTAGTTTCTACAAGTAAATCAATTACCTCTGCATCGAAGTAATGGGAGAAAATCCCATATTCTGTAGGCCTTCTTTCGCCGGTTGGTGGTGATGGAGTCACTTCGTCAACCTGTTGTTCTTTGTCCAACAGAAGGGCGATTCCGCAGTGCCTTCTTCTGGCGGCTGGTGGCGGACGCACTTCGTAAGCTGGTTCTTCTGGAGGCTCCTCTTGTACGTTCTCCTCCTCTGCGTCAGGCTAGATGGGTCCACGTAGTGCTTCGTTCGCACATTAGATACGCTGGATATAGTCGGATAGGACGACCCAGGCACCGAAGGAGAACTGGTCGTCCTCCTCTCTTCTGTTGACGATGAGATCTTCCTCCCAGAGGGCCGTGCAGAGTTGGTGTACGTCTTGACCCGTGTGATGCAATTAGAAAAGACACGTGAAGGTTATCTTGATATGGAACCAATAGTTTCAGTAGGTCAGCGAAAAAAATGTTTACTTTGCCGATGGTGGTACTCGAGCCAATCGAGCCAGGGGTGCCAGCTGTCGCCCATATGTCTGCTGTTCCTCTCTTTGACAACCAGCATAGCAGTCATGGAATTGTTCCAGAGGGAGAAGAGGGCGTGGATTTTGTTGAAGTACCCACAAGCCCGGGCAATGGATGCACTTTCCATGAGCTGGGGGAACACATATGCTTATGCGTTCCCCCCAATTTCTCTCCTTCCACGCGTGATAACAAAAGTGGAGGCGGAATGTTGCAAACTTCTTCTCTTTGGCCCCGGCAACCATGGTTTCAGAGGCTCATCATCCGCCTGCTGGTTCACCCTCCATTCCTGTTGCCACGGGGGGAAGACCTCCTGAGTCGGCCCCGGTCAGGGTTTCTTCACCCAGACCCAGAGAAGCTCCACCTAACCTGCTGGCCTTTGTCGAGTCTTCCCTTCGAACAACAGGCCTTTTAGCAAACGCTGCAACCTTGGCAGCCAAGGGCCGAAGGGAGTCCTTGCGTCGCACATACAATTGCAGAATGGTGCAGCATGAGGGTGGCTATTGATCCCCGCTCAGCACCTCTAACGGTAATCGAAGACTTCTTGATGAGTCTCTTTTCCCAAGATCTGTCTGTGGCAACTATACGGGGTTATCGTTCAGCGATTGCTGTAATCTATAAGGGATTTTCGGATGGATCAACCGTTTTGACTAATAATGCTTTATCTCAACTTCTTAAGGGCATGTTTACCGAGCGGCCCCCGCAATGCCGTCTAGGCGTCTAGTGCCCTCTTGGGACCTGGGTAGAGTTCTTGACGCTTATAATCCTTGTACAGCTCATCTTGAGCTAAACTAGGTTCTGCAGGTATTAGCTCAGCAACCCTTTGAGCCACTTGCTAGTGCTTCCCTGATAGACCTGACTGTGTGAAGCCGGTTTTTTCTCTTGGCTGTGGCCCCAGCCAGAAGGCGAAGTGAACTCCACGCACTTTCAATTGCTGATGGACACATCAGGTGGGAACTGCTTGGTGTCCACCTGATACCTAACCAAGGTTTCCTAACCAAAAACCAGTCGGCCTCATTTTCTCCCCCGGACATCTTCCCACCGCAGATAAAAACCGTCTCTGCAGTAATGGAAGACAAGTTGTGGTGACCCGTGCGGGTGCTTAAATGGTACCTCGCTCACACTAAAACTCTCAGAGGTTCTATTTCCCAGCTCTTTATAACTACCACATCCCCTCACAGAGCCGCCTCCCGTGATACCATTTCTCCTTAGGTGGTTAGGGCCATTCAAACATCTGTCTCAGGCTGGCCAACTCAATCGACTGGTTCTGTGCATGCCCGTGATACTAGGGCAACTGCAACGTTTTGGGCGTTTCTTAAAGGGGTTCCTATGCACAAAATATTGCAAGCGGCGGTTTGGAAGACAGCCTCCACATTTGCCTTATGCTACCTCAAAGATGTCTTGCAGACTGAGGGGCAAATGGGCCACGTAGTCACCACAGCTTCAATGCCCACGACTCGTGAGAAAGGCCATGATGATGGGGCAAACCCGACCAGCTATGTTAGACGCCAGAGTGATGATGGGGTGGTCCCTGCCAGAAAGTAACCCCCTTGCGGTGAGTTACCTTTGCTTGTTTAACGGTTTACATGTTACTGTTGGGGTTCTTGATGGGCCGATACTTAAGGCGGTTGTTCACTGCTTTTGTGGTCCTTATGAAATCCTCGCCCGTACCCCCTCCTTTCAGTGTTAAAAAAGATGAACAATCGTGATTAAAAAAAGAAAAAGAGACACAATAAAGGGTCCACTGCAATGTCTGTCGGTGGCTATCCCAAAGTTATAAAGAGTGATGTGGAATTTATTGAGAACAGAATCTTCCACAGCATGGGCATCTATAATCTATAAGCCAGTTCGGTATCTCAAAGATCAAAGGTTATTCGGGATAACATTGCTGACGTAATGTCACGCCATGTTACGCGAATGCCCATTCTGATTGAATTTAACACGTGGCGTTGTGCGACCACCTTTTGCGTTCACACACGCACGTAAGGTCACGCGGGTCATTTGGGGATAAAATGTCATTGTGTACATGCCCAGTTGAAATACCAAACTGGCTTATTGTAGTAGGTTGTTTTCCAGGGGCGTAAAACTAAAAGTACACTTTCTTTTCATTTATCATGATGTGCATTACTTGTGCATGTGCGAAGTGGGGGCCATCATCATTCCACTCATTCAGGACCATACAATTTGGCTTAAAGTCATGATTCAACACAAATGCTCCCCGATAGTGTTACTGTGTGATCTTCTTCACAATCAAGGAAGGTGCCTACTGCATCTGCCTCATCCATTGACGAAACTTGTGCAGGAAACTGATCCTTTATTTCAACTTCCTATGTCATTGGTTGCTTCGCTAAGAAATCACAGCTCTGTTTGTTGCCGATGTCTCTCCACAACTGTTTTTGCGATGTTCTTGTAGTTGTTACAAGCACGAGCCCATCTTTTGAAGGGTTTATGTTTACCTTCCTCCCGCATGCTGGAATACTGTGCCATTGGCCCAAGAACTTGTATTAGGCGAGGGTAGTGTATGAGATAGTGCTGTTTGGGGGTGAGATTTCTGTCACCGAAGAGCCTCAAGAAGAGTTGATGGTGGTCCTGATCAATGCCTTCAACAAGTATGTTCCTGATTTGCTAATATGCAGAGCCATATTGATTTTGTAACTGTCAAGAAGCAGCAGCAACATTTCCCAGACATCAGATGTCTCATTAACTGTATCTCCAATTATTAGAGGAAGATATACGGCCAAACATTTCATCTGTGCTGCTCTCTGACCACTGGCCATGGGACGGATTCATCAGTGCTGATGGCTGAATTGGACTGGGATAATTATTTTTCTTTTCAGCAAATCCGTAGCTAAAAGCAGATAACCGATCATTGAGTTGTTGGAGGGTGAACCTTTCTTCCAGTCCTAATCTCAATCACAAGCTATTCAAATGAGCTGTGCATGACAAATGCATTCCTTTGTCATTGTTCATCCAATACTTGTGACCGGCTTTATGAAAGGACTTCTGACTGGGCTTGCGAAAGGACTTGTGAGGACTCGAATACAACTCTGCTGTTTAGTGACTTCTTTTGGTGCCTTACAGAATTGGCATGGATAATTGCCACTGAAACTTCCCACAAGGCCAAACATTTCATGGACACCCAAGTTATCACTAATTACTTAAAAAAGAACGGGCCTCACGCACACCTGTGTATGATTCACATGAAACTTGAAGACCGCCACTTCTCCTCCTCATTCAAGTCTTTCACTATTGCCGAGAGAATACTGTCAATTCCGTATTTGTTGACATCAACCCTTTTAGCACATTGCAGCCAGTAATATATTTTTCAAGGCTGCCTGAAACTGAGCTGGCACCCAATGGATTTCCAGTTTCATAATCGTCACAATATAAGGACTTGCAGAGTATTCATCTTGGAAGTAGCTGTCATCACGGTAACTTCTCAAAAGACCATCATCCTCTAAGGATTGCTGATCAAGAATTGCTTGCATTACTCCTGGCTGTTCTAAATGTTTCTTGTGTTACACCTTGGGACCTTATAATGGCAGGTGTCATTGACAAGTTTCTGATGAGCTTCTCCTGTTGCGCTGTCACTTTGGGTGGTGAATGACTCACATAAAACTTTTGTCTGTGGGTTCACAAGATAGCCCTTTTCTGTGAAATACTTTTCTTGCTTGTATTGTGACCGAGGCCTATCAAACGATGTCTTCACAACTTGCAATTCCAGAACTATTGAATCAAAATTAGAAATATCAGCATCTATTTTACGGAAAATTGTATCCATTTGTTGAGGTGAAACTGCCCAACAAATGCCGAAATGAAATTGCCCAACTCTTATTTACCCAACATTTGTTTGCAGTGTATCTTCTTACATATCTTCTTACATTTTATTTTCTTCAGGTCTTTCTGAATTTCTTCACCCAAATAATCCTTCAGTTTAAAGAGTTTTTTTTTTATGGCTGTTGCATTTGGCCAGTGAATATTTCTTTGGAACATACAGGGGAGGTATGACGTTCAGCCTGAAAATGGCAACAAAGGTGAACTGGTCTATTTAAAGCACTTTGAACCCATTTGTGAAATGCTGAGCCCTCGTGAGAAATATATATATTTTTAAAATTTTATTTTGCCCTTGTTTGTATTTTGGTCTGTCCACGCTAACGGAGCACACAAAAAAACAATAAAAGTGAGACCTGACAGAAAGACATAAAATCAAGTATTTGATTATTTTTCCCATTTTCCCATTCCCATTCCTATTTTCCTATTCCCATTTTCCCATTCCCATTCCCATTCCCATTTTGCCAAAAAAAAAGAAATTTTTTTCCTGATCCATTTCAAAGCTGTTAGTGATTCCACTGACCTGCCCCCCCCCCCCCCCCCCCAAAAAATAATAATAATAAATAGGGTAACATTCTGGATATGTTGGAAATTGTTGGGATATTTTAGACAGTGTTTGTAACATGTATATGCAGACATTGTTTTGGTATATTGACAGGAAAGAATTGATAAGTGTTCCTAAATGATGATCACTTTACATATCGTACCCCTTTGGGGTTGTTATCAAACTTGTGACAAATTTTGAGGTATTCAAGAAATGCAGATGTAATGTAAATAACGTGGGCAGACACCGGACAAATATCTGCCCCTGTGACAAAGGTTAATTCTTGAAGATGATCCCCAAATTTGTCTACCTATAGAGGTTTTTTTTGGGGGGTGGAGTGTACATGTATACAACCCTTCCTGGGATTGTACAGGAAAGCATTGAATACCTGATTAAAAGAAGGGCCCAAAGTCCACTTGAAAAGATGTTAAGAATTTTTTTTTTTTTAAGTCACACACATGATAGCACATGGTGTTAGCATAACTTCCTGTGTCTAACTCAGTTTGGTAAAAAATGGTGGACTTTTTCAATCGGGTATTCATTTGTATGAACCAATTATTATTTGTCAATATGTGATTGAACTGTCTGTCTCCGTTTGAAATGTTACAAACTTAACATCTTGAAATTGACCACCAGTAACATTTGCACTTTTGGCTCAGCAGTCCTCAATGAATGTAATGTAAAGTGAAAACATGATGGAAAATTATTTATCATGCAATCACTGAAAACTCGGATTCCAATCCGGCCATGTCTCACTCAGTGGTTCCTAATTCAGGGATGTAGTCGAGTCCATCACAAGCACTACAGTCTTAATTCCAATCACAAGCTATTCAAATGAGCTTTGACAAAGGCATTCCTTTGTCATTGTTCATCCAGTTACTTGTGACCGCCTTTATGAAAGGACTTCTGACTGGACTTGCGAAAGGACTTGCAGGGACTCGACGGGACTCGACTACAGCTCTGGTTTTTTATAGTTTAGTGTGGACAGACTCATTACACATACCTATTGTGTAATTTTGATTTTGTCAAACTATTTTCTATTGGAATAATATACATTTTATAAAATAAAACAATGAAATATTTATTGAAAGTATTCCATTGTGTGTAGTATCAGTCATTGGTTTTCATTATTTTTTATGCAAATTCAGAAAGCGTTACACAAAAAGATACAGATAACCACCCCCCTCCCCCACCCATTAGTTTTTCTGTATTGGTATACAAAAAAAATTGACGCGTTTGAGTCTGAAAGCTTACTCTTTATAAAGATGATAATCATGATATCAGTACCAATATTGGGAAATGTTTACATCTGAAATACTGTCATCTTCGAGAGATCTGGAGACCGTCAAAAGATGTTGATCATCGAAGTTACCGTACTTGAATGTGCACAAAGTCACAGTTGCGACCGGGTTTTTTTTCTCCATTATTTTCTTGTGACTTTGATGACGGATTGAGCTTAAAAAAGTCACAGGTTTGTAAATTCTGGCTGGTACTCTTTTTGACATGGGCGGCGCCATTCAACCTATTTTTGTTCTTTCCCGTAACTGCAGGCGTGAAAGCAACCAAAAAATAAAACACAGCAAAGTACAGAGCACAGCACAATACAATTTTTAGTAATTTCAGCACACACAACACACGAATTTTACCTTTTAAGAAATAATTTCATCCCTTTGACCAAGAAATATGAGCATATCGGTGAAATAGCTTCTCGTGGTTTAGTTCAGTTTTCATAAAACTTAAAACTACCATAAACATCATTTTATTGATAAATTTTAGACTATAACGGAGGCCATTTTTTGTTTTCATTTTTGAGCCGAAGGACGCCATGAACCGCCCTTTTTTCCCCCGACAGTCTGCAACTTGCCGTCTGGCGTGCTATCGGCGTTCATTGCAATAACCTGTATTGTGGAAACTAGACTTGAAATCAAGTCGGTAATTCATAAAGGTAGGACTCCAGAATTAAAACCGTTTGAGCTAGTTGATTCAGACTATCTATAAATAAAGTACTCTTTAGTTTAGTATTACAAAGGGAATATGCAGGATTAGAAAGACACATTGATCGAGAAAAAGATATCCCATATGTATATTCATGATTTCTATTATGCCAGATGAGCTACTATTGGCCCTCTCTATGGAACGTTATGCATATGCAGTGAGCTTGCTGCATGTATGAATATCAGCCCGGAGACATATTGGTCAAGTCGTTAGAGCTGGGCATGTCGGATCGCGGAACGTTGATGAACGCCTTGCATGGCATCATAAACACAATGGCTCTGCGCTGGTTCATTGCGGTGGCGCCTGCGGACAAAGACGACAGTTTCTAACGACTTGATTTCAAGTCTGTGGAAACCAGACATTACACTATTTTTTTACATTATAATAACAACTGCCAGACCATTTCGAATAGTTTTTAGAATAATTCGTTTAGGGCAACCACTCAAATATGAAAACTATTTTTGAAGACCAATCTGGAAAACCGATTAAGGATCGGAGAACCCATGCATAGTTTGGCAGTTTGGGACAAAAACTCCCACAAGCATTTTAGAACTGCTTTGGATATCCATTTTGGCCGAACATTTTCCCCGACCTGGAGATTCCCCGACGACTAAATTTTTTTGTCAGGTATATAGTACCCACGGTTTAAAATAGATCAGGACGTGCAGTGTTAGTCCGAGTGAGGTTGGTGGCATCATTCAAATTTAATTCTTGCAAAATCCGGTCGGCATTGATTTTTCAATTTTTATGTATAATTGAGAATTCAAATTCCCAGGATCTGTGACGGGCCTGACAGACATTTTGTTATTGTGAACATCAATGTTAACAGCAGAATGTTCAACCGAAAACAAGTTCGGAAAACTTCGGACTTTTGGGGGAAAAATTCCTCCCGGCAAAGTGACATTGGCGGCTACCGGTGTCATATGAATATCCGACTCCCATGAAAATCGGACTCCTTTTCCCTATTATTGGTTAAACTCTCTCACGTGACTGGCCACTCTCCTAATTATCTTCACTCGCGCATCGCAATGAGCCCATATTTCATAGTGATTCAAATTCACGCTACATCTGACCTAATATTCATCGTAAATATAATATTTTGGTCTGGGAACCAGACTAAACATTCTAAACATCCATGATCTATGCTGTATAGTTATGTTAGTGTTCTTATTCCTCCATGGTGCAATCTATCCTTGCTGTTTCAAAAATCTCTCATTCCTTTATGACAGATCATTTCCAGTCTGGTGAATAATTTAATTGGTCTTTGATTGGATGAATGATAAAGATTGGTCTGTGATTATAGGTGCGCAATGCGTGAAATTGAAGACAAACAGAAAATTACCACCTAAAATTCCACAGGGGTTGCCACCGGGGGGGGGGGGGGGGGGGGGGGGGTGGGGCGTGGTAAAATGTCACCGAGCTGGGACTTAAGTAAGGTGTTGTGAATAAATGCAGAAAATGTCTACAAAGCTTTTGCAAACTTGTGAGTAGTTTAGGGGTGCATTTACGGGTTGTACGGGAATCGCGGGCACCCGATTGGAAAAAAAGGGCCGGGTACCCGTTAAAGAAAGCAAATTCCAAAAATTTAATCTCGGAAATTGCTGTTCATTTTGCTCGTAAAGGTCCGCACGTTACGCAAGTGTGTAGGCCTACACTGAGTTCTATAGCTTTACGGTGTAAATTGCATTTCCGCAAGAGTCATAAACGTTAAGCAGTTTTTCCCCCCACAAATTACATTCAAAAACTTTCCATTACGGTCTGAGAAATTATGTAAAATATGTTACGGGTATAGGCCTACTCTCGATTCCACAGGCCCTAATCTGGAACAGTTCCTGACATTAGCGGTCGGGTATTCGGGCATCTGGTTTGGATGTGCAGCTGTAAAGTAGTTAAAGTACCTTCAGTTTTTTTGTGGAATGTAGAGTATTAGTATTATCGATTTTCTCCTTTAAAAAATGACTTATATTGACAATAGTCGCGGCTGTGACTTGTCATCACAGCTCAGAGGATCGGTCAGTTGGTGATATCCGACTGAAAACTTTGAGCGTGTATTAAAGACTCCTATGACGACCCAACATTGCCTCCATACCAACATAGGCCCTATAGAGGCCTAGGCCCTAGAGGCCGACTGCCGGTTTAGCACTTTTTGAAAAAACAATTTCATAAGAAATCTTCCACGTATTTGCAAACATGGTGCAACAAACGTGAAGCTGCCGACCTTTTCTTCTATAGTGCAAATTTACACATTATAAGTTAACAATGTCAAACCCCCCCCCCCCCCCCCCCCGATAAACGGCAAAAAAATGGCTTCCTCTGGTATGCAAAATACTATTGGTGGTGCACTGCACTGCGAAAGGTGCCAGTTTAATCCTTCCTCCATGGTTTAATAGAGCCTGAAAGTAAAAGATCACGCGGCGGGCTTTCAGAGACCTCGCGCAGCCCGCCGCGCCTCTGGACATTTTACATTGCATTGCTCTTTCACCTGCTATAATTTGTTGGTATGATTTCTAACGTTAACCACCCCCCAAGAAATACTTAGCGTGAAATTTAATGTCATTATTTTTCACATAAAATTTTGAAGAAAAAAAACACTCGTAGATAGGGGAAAAAAAGAAAATATTATTTTTGACCTTAACATCCGTTGTTAGCATAGGCCTACACAGGTGAAACTCCGATTTGCGCTGTCCTTTTCATTTCGCGGTGTTTTTACCTACCTGCAGTAGATGGATTCTATAGACATATATCAGAGTTTTTGATTTATTTACGCATTTCGCGAGAGTTTTAATAAGAGCAAAGGTGGTTTGTTTTGCCTTGTGGCAAATGAACTTTTTGTTCCCCTCGGGAAAAAGGGAAGAAGCAAAAAGTAAGCAAATAAATAAATAAATAAATAAATAAATAAATAAATAAAAAAACATACATGAAAAGAAATTAAACAAAAAATTAAACAAAACAAAACAACAAAACCCCTAAATTTAAATTCAAATTCAAATTCAAATTCAAATTCAAATTCAAATTCAAATTCAAATTCAGTACTGCAGTGAGTTCCAGCGACTATGAATGTGTATGGTAAGGGTGTATGTACGTACATGTACGTATGTCGGGAACCGCGCCAAAACAATTATACTACATGGGTTCTACAGATTTTAAGGTCATTTTTAGCACGATCGATATTTCTCTTTCGATATGGTAGGAACAATTTTGTTAAGGGCATTTGGGTGAATTTCTTTAACACTCAATGAATAAAAATAAATTGAAAATGCTAGAAATTGTACACATTGATTTTCCTATTCGAGGTCTGCGGATGCGCGTCACCGGGCGTGAACCTTCAAACTTTTATACCGCAGCAGGCCAGTCTATGGTATACAAAGGGTAACTCGCCCTATTTAGTTAACCGTGTGTGTTTATAAAGGAGCCAAAACCGTGAAAGCGGTTTTAAGAACGTACATTCTAAAAACTGTTTTTAGTAATTAAACACAATCTTGCTTTCAGTTTGTGAACATGTTTAGAAGCTTAACATTACGTGTCCAATTCCTAAACATCGCTGTTCAATTGCTAAACATGAGGCTATCCGTCAATACGCTAAACATGTTTAGTATGTAAACGTGTTTACAAACTCATCAAGCAAACCACAAGGGAAACTGACCAGGTAAATTTGAATAATTTTTTTCTTCAAAGTGTTTACAAACTGATAGCAAAAAAGTGTTTAGAAAAGTGTTTAATTGCTAAACACTGTTTGGAAAGAGTTCCATATCCGGACATCACTTATTTTCCCTTAATATATGACTTAAAAACTACCAAAAAGTGTAAATCTGATGAAGAAACACGAATTTAGGAGGGGAAAATTGTCAACTTATTATTTCTTCGAAAATACTTCGACTTTTTCTGTCATGGCCCATATAGACTTTGTGCACGAGGTATAAGTGATGTCCGGATATGGAACTCTTTCTCACTGTTTTTATAGTGTAGTCGTTTATCTGCACTTCCAATGTGAAATCACATTATGTTAAAACGCAGCGTGGCGTGCACTGCTAAAAGAAGAAAGAATGTGTTTCACGTGTGTTTCTATCTCAACATTTGCGTAGTTTTGGGTACACGGGGTTAATTAATTGTCAACTCGGAAACCCAAAACATACAAATAATTTCAAATTCAAAAATGCCTTGAGGGTTGATATGGGACGACCTATTCGTAATTGTACGTGCATGTGCAAATTTGAAGATTACTGCTTTGTCAAAGGTTGGGAATGGTCTTTGTTCCCGCACAAATTTCACTTCCATTGTCTACGCAGCTGTTTTTGCAACGCCGCGTAACTGCCAGAATAATGCATAATACATATCCAAATTTAATCTGGAGATACATTGCCTGTCTACCCCGACAGACGGGTTCAGGTACAGAATTATTTTTACAAGATATTTACTGATGTTTGCTGACCGAAACACTACACAACATTCGATTAGTGGGCTTTCAGACAATTAAATTGTGTGGCCTTTGACAAGTAGAGTGACGCGAGAGGGAATTCAAGGAAGGAAATCATCAAAAGTGAAACAGAAAAAGGAAACGACGCAACGACGCGGAGGAAAACCGCCAGCATTGTTCAGCCAAACCACTTCATCATCATGCCACAAGAGGCTCTATTTATAACGCACTCAGTCTGTACATGTCATTCCGCTCTGTGCAGTCAACTAGAAGTTGATGGACTGCAATTACATTGTCCTCCTTTGGGTTTTATAGCTGATATCGCTCCGTTTCCATCGTTACTGATGATGCTGTGTGTATGCGACAGACGAAGCTGAATCCTGGGACTGTGAATGCTACAGGCTCTGCGACGCCTACGGTGGAAATAATTGTGTCGTTTACAACAGAAGTATAGACAGCGGGGTTTAATCGGGGACAAATCTGTATAACTGCACCTCCGCATCGATTGTGCTATATTAAAAGTGCGGCAGACCCACGTGGAAATTTCAGTCTGCAGCTGATGAAGCTGTGACATTTGAAATAGGAATTGCATCTTTGCCTGCTATGTCAAATCTGGGGACATTGCGTATAGACGTGCAGATTTTAATTTCGAGACAATTCCCACCTGCATGCAGCGCATTGTACGCGGACGTATTTCAACAGTGCAGGCCTGTAACATTTTGCATCCGTGGCCTCATCAATTCATTCTTGTTGATTAGACTGGCATTTACTTGATAATTTTTTTTTGCTCAAGGCTTCTTGATCACCGTGCATATAGCCTAGCCCTGTTTCGTAAATATTACATGACAGCAGCCGTCAACCTAGCGTCTGGACTACTGATTGAAGCTGGACGGTGCGTAAGTTGCGTTTTACCGGGCCTGATGAGTGTCTAGCCCCCGGCCACGTGGTCCGTTTGCAAGCTCCATCCAGCGAGAGCGTAAGTGCCGCCTTTATTACAAAAACTCCGAGATCTTTATCGAGCTGTCTCACTCGTGGTGCTTGCCCGCTCTCTCCGAGAACCAGCGAGGGAATTGGGGAGAGATAAAATTAGGTGACACAAATAAATGTAGATTCTGTCGAGGTTTACGAACGGTGTGTGTCTGAGGTGATGACAACAGTCTTACAAGATGGATCAGTCACGTAGGATCGACAGATATGACGGCCGCCAGCAGACATCTAAACGTCGCCAGCTCAGAGAAATCCTGGTGAGTAATCCAGTCACATGCATACAATTATATCTTTTAGGTTTTTTGTTTATTCTAGCTGTTTATTGTTCAATAATAATCCCTTTGTCCTCACGCAAGACCTTCTGAATTTAATAACGGTAGGCCCTATACACTAATAAAAATGAAAATATTCATGGCCTGCATGGTGCTTCTGCATGCTTGTCACTTATCTTTATCAGGAGCGGATCCATAATTTTTTGCAGGGGGGGCGGGTTTCTGGAATTGTTTTACGATCGGGGGGGGGGGGGGGAGGGGGGGAGGGGCTGGGCTGACACACCTTCTCACCATTGGTGGCGCCATTTAACCTCTTTGCTTGTTCTTACCCATAGGCAAAATAAGACATGTAGGGTTTCTGGTTTGTTGCAACTTTAGGCGTAGGCCCCTACAAGAAAGACAGAAATGGCAACGAGCAGGGGGAGTTTCGACACCCAACCCCCCCCCCCCCGGATCCGCGCCTGCTTTATTGTTAGAGGACAGAAGCGCATTGTTATTTTTGGTTGGAGAAGAGTTGGGCTCACATCCTTACAATCACTCTCTCAACAGAGATCTGTTGCTACTCTCAGTCTGTTGAACTCTGTTCTACAGAATATTTCATAGTAAGTGTTCCACCGGCTTGTCCAGCACGAGGTAATCGTCTATACCGAAACCTGTAAAAGCCGTCGGCCGCATTATATGCATAACGTGCTTCCACTCCTCGAAGCAAAAACGCTACAGGGTCAATAAGATCACTGCATTTCCTTTTGATATCTGAACCCAATTACATAAAGCTGCTTAACACAAATGGAACATCAAATTGTCCTGCTTAGCAAAAATCAGCCGTGTACCAATGACACGAAGTATACATCACATGCACTTTTTACTGGTAACATGTTTTTCTGTATCTGAGCTGATTTATGTGCTTTAACCGTAGGATCTGCATAATTAGTACACTTTGAGTTCCTCGCAGCTTCCCCTTTTTTCTGAAACTCGCACCACACAACATCCCCACCCCAATCAGTTACAAAGAAGTTGTCTTATATATACTTTTGGTGCTCGAACTGATTTAATACGGAAGGTGATTCACCTATGATTCACTGAAGGGACATCGCAAATCGTGAATATTGACGTCATTATTTACGATTTGAAATGTCCCTTCAGAGCCACCATATTCACCTCATCATCGGTTCAATTTCTAAACTTGAAAGCCCCATCTCAATGTAAACCACGTCTTAGGGGTGCACCACACTAAATAGGCCAAAAATGGCTGCGCCAAGCTGATTAGCATAAATTGTAAAACACAACTTTTTTGAATTTTGGGGGGTCATGCAATTGATAGATTCTGTAGGCCTAATTATGATCAGCTATAACCTGGGGGTTCTGTGCTTCAACTTTTGTGCAGACTTGATAAATTTTGGCTTTAAAATTGGTCCTATGTGGCTTGGCAAGTATAGGGATGCTGTATGAAAAATGGCAGCTAGCCGGTTTGGGAAAAACCACATTTTAAGGGGTTGTACCGGTACTCTTTGGAGATAATTAGCAAAAATTCCAAACGGCTACCCTACCAAAAATTGAAAAGAATTTGACAGATTAAGATTCAAACTATAATTTTTAGTAGTGCCAAACAAATCTGAGAGACTCCTAGATAAGGATTTTTTCACTGTGAAGTTAGTGGATTTTACACTAAGGTCAGTGGGAGTTTATTTAGTGTGGTGCACCCTTAGCCCTATTCGGAATCCTACCCACGGTGAGTGGGGCCCCTGCTTCGAAGTCCTACTATAGTTACTTGTTATATCGCATCAACTTGACACGCTGCAAATATTTTATCTCGGGGGTGGGGGGGGGGGGGGGTGGGGGGGGTAACACTTCAATACCGTATGCATAATGAATCGAGGTTCGCGAAAATATCAAAACAGTTTCTACAATCGCTCAGTTTGGCTTTGTCACACTGTGGATAGTAAATGTATCCCAATGCTTGAAGTGTATCCATTAATATCTCGATAGCGAAATTCTTTGCCAAATTAATTATCCTATCCCTTCTATGTATGTAGTCATTTCAATTGCAGTTGCCTAATTTATTGGTAAGAGTACGGTAAACAATTCTTCTCTAAGGGGAGAGAGACCCAGGTGCATGGGATACATTTTCCAATTGACGTCAGAGCAACATTCTCTAATGAATCAAGTACACGTGTATCACTGCATTAAGTGCGTTGCATCATGGGAATACAGTTACTCACAATTTTAAAAGAATAAAGAAAGTATATAGGAACAATCTTTGAAAGTGTCAGCGGTGTGGGTGGCATTTTTCGTTATTAATTGGAGCTGTGACATCAGTTAGATTCCAATAATGGTTAAACACTTATTAAGTATTAGCGAAAAGGTTTGAGTCTAATTACATAATTATGTACATAATTATGTACATAACACTCGACTCGTACTGCGACTCACTGTCTGTGATCTGCTGTCTATATTGCAAATAAAGGCTCCTTTGTACCCTTTGTTTAAGAAGCGAACTCCTTGGATCAGTTCATGACTATGTAGCATTTAACAAAAGACAACTAGCAATGGGACCAGTCGCCGTATAGGCCTATGGGTACAATGTATAATATGCCAATAAAATCAATTTAATTTATGATAGCCGTCATGTTTTCCTTGATGCATGACTAAACTATTTTTTTGGAGATGCATATGTGATAAGCAGGTCTTGTTGCAAATGTCTTGAAAGGTCACAAACACATCTTCCTTTGACGAAATCTACCTTCGCCATCTGCATCTAACGCTCAGCGATTTCTGAAGTGTAAGAGTGAGACGAATACAGCTCGTAAAAACAATATCTCTGTGCACGTTTTCTCTATAAACAAACAACCTAAAGCTTTCTCAGGCATGTTATAAAAGCAGTTAAGAGAGCTGATGTCCAACATATTTTTGTTTTATTTAGACAGAAAACAACCTTGTATAAATAGCCAGAACGTATATGGGCTACCGTACCTTGTAATAACCAGCCCAAGGGGCCTGACCGAACATGTAAAAACAACCTCGATCGTACAACGACTAGATCACAGTGCCGTATGATCTGTCACGACCCTCAGGCGCTCTGCATGTTTTCTTGCACATTAGGCGAGCAGTGAACCACAATTTTTACTTAATTTTTCCCGAAATTTTCAAAAGAAAATTACAAAATGTACTTTAAAAAATAAAATCCGATTCCTCAGAAAATAACACCCCGAAATTATTTTAGCACCAACACGATCATTTTAGCTGTTTGAACGGTTTTACTGGGAAGTTACTCACAGTTTTTGTATGCGTGTTATCATATGCATCACTTTGAAACCTTTCTCGTCATAGGCCTACAACTAAAATTGTAAACAAATCCTTACGAAACCTACCACTTCCAATGCAATTGCTTTCTCTGAGATACCGGTACTCCTTTTTGCATTTCTGCCACACACTACACGTTCATTTTTTACTGTTAATTTTTATTTGTTGCTTTTTGAAGACAAATGAGCAAAGTTCCGGGCTGAAAATCGATTACCTATAATAATACAGCCCCAATCACCCCTCTAAAAAAAAAGACATGTACGCAAAACCATTAGTAAAATTTTCCAATAGAAAGTGATTGTTAAAAAGATGAACATGTTTCAGATTCAGTGTAAAATTTGACAGAACATTGCAATTAGATATCAACAGTGCCCTATGTATTCTGTTGGTATCAAATGTCTGAACCTCATAGTGATGGCATGATAAAGTGACAGGTGTGAGATAACAAAAAAGTCATCGCGCACGGAGTGCCTGGGGGTTTAATTATTTTTCCCGACAAAATTACGGCCGTGCCGCTGAGAACTACTACTGTTGACGCGCCTGCAATTCCTGTAGTCCCTGGGTACGGTATAGGCCTACTGTCACGAAACGCGAACCGTTTTCAGCACGAATTGCGACAAACAAAATCGATCGCTTTCGATGTTATTTGCCAGTAGTCCATTCAAGGCATACTGCCTTGGTTGTGCCTTTCATTAAAACGAGGACGTTGATTATAAATGGCGTCTTCGAGATCTTAATTAATTAGCGTATGTAGATCGAACAACCGGAGCGGCGAAGCTTTAGTGTGAACTGCAGTAATTTGCAACCAAGAGAATGTAAATGTGGTGCAATCAAAAGCTTAGAGCTACCTGCCGGTCGCAATTTTTTCCAAGCAAAGATTTGCCATCATGCATATCCATTATTAAGTTAACTTACATAATGAGCATCGCACGAGGGCGCTGGATAAAGTGACGTCATTCAAACAAGGTTGCAGTAAACCTATTGTCGAACTCCTGGGGTGCGTTTGAGTATTTCAGATAAGAGACAACCGAACCACTCATTGGTGTATGACTGTTTGTGACCAAAAGCAACTCTGTTGTGGAGCACGGGTTCGGATCCTCTGTTTTACGGCTCTCATAGCCAAATACATAGAAAAACCCGGGGCATTTCTTGACTAGGAAAGAAATATCGCCAATACCAGTCCCCATGTAAATGAGGACGAAAACCACGAACGAATCTGGACTCGCAATGCGCCTCCGCCATATTAACGTGCCCATGGTACCCAGTGAGATAGAGAATTATAATGAAAGTTGAAACGAGGATGTGAGTAAACCATGGGGACAAGACTTGTCAAACGATTGTTTTTAGCATGGTAAGATGGCGGACGATGGCTTCATCACATCCACGGACGCCCGCGACGGGAACTATAGACTATAATGAAAGGTCGTTACAATTCTGGGGCCAATTTCATTAAGTTGGTAAGCACAATGATTTTTCGTTGGTAAAAACAGGATTACCAACCAAATTTTCATTGATGTGCATTGCTTGTGACTGGTATTCAGCTGTTGTTTGCGCAGCATAAACATCACGTGGAAATTTGGCTGCGAGACCTGTTATACGCCAGATGTTTCATGCTGAGCCAAGTTCAAGATTCAAGATTCAAATTTTATTCGATCACGTTAAAAACATGAAAATGTTCTTCCCAGTGCATTATCAAGAAGCATTAAAAACATTCAAAAACATGAACTCTGATAAAATATATAAATATCAATATAAAAACAAAGTCACTAAGTTCTGCTTCCAGCTCCATGAAACTGGCCACATGGTGTCCTTGTTTCTCGGCTAGGTGTCTCTTTAACTCCCCCTGAGATGTTGTCGGATTCATCCGCTTTTCTTTTTATCGCAGACTCTCATCAGAGTCACCGCGACTCACTTTAGCCAGATCGAATCGATAAAGGCACCCGTGCTAAGGCACCCGTGCAGTAGCGTATCCAGCTTTTTGTGACAGGAGGGCAAACAACGTCTGAATCGTCTTAAAATCGTCTTAAAAACACTATTTCTTTTTGTTTTTTATGACGCCTCAGATGCCGCCGGGGGGAGGCAAGTTGTCCCTGCCCCCCCCCCCCCCCCCCCCCTTTCCCCGCTGGATACGCCACTGCACCAGTGCCCTAATCATTGTACAATCTCCGTCCATTAGTCTGCTGGCTTGCGTGCTCGCTCATAAATTTAGGTTCACAAAGACGGTTTGGCATGGCAGAGGACGCAAAGCCGCGATTTATTCCGCTTTGGGTTTGGCGAAATGACGAAGCTTAACTGACAAAAATCTGCTGTTTGCCTTGGGGCTCGTTTTTCCGATTGAGACACAGCTTGAAAGCTTTTTTCTGGCCAACGGCAGAATGTAGCCCATCTGAAGATCATTATACGTTTTTTGTTGGTGTTAAACCGATAAAATCTCTGACGGGGATTATTTGGCGCAATTAAAAAAATAAAAAATAAAAATAAACAAAAACATGCAATGCCGAACCTTTTTTTCAGATTTAAAGTCAGTTTGTGACTCTTGGCTTAATAGCATAAATGCTAATGTTCATGTTTACGAACGCAACATCACTTAGGCCTAAATGTGTTTGGGGGGGGGGGGATGGCGCTAATCAGAAGACATAGCTCAGTTGGTATTCCGGAGGTCGCAGGTTTGAATCCCGCTCCTTCCAGTTTTCTTTGTTCACATTGAAAATGTATTCAAATTTACCTAGTCGGTTTCCCTTGAGGCTTTTTTTATGATTATAACTTTAAAAGTCGTATCTTTATTAAGTGATCCCCACAATGTCGCTTCCCATGTTGTATAGCCTACAACAAAGACATTGACAATTTAGGAGATCGCCAACAAATAGCGCAATATACGGTAGCTCAGTTGGTAGATCTCCGGTACGGTATTATCCGGAGGTCGCAGGTTCGAATCCCGCTCCTGCCCGTTTTCTTTATTCACCTTGAAAACTAGTTCTAACAAATTAGAAATTCAATTTGAAAATTTACTTTTCGGGGTGCCATGCCAAAAAAGTACCGACACAACATCTTTAACTTGGATTTCATTGCATTGATTTTACCCCGTCTTTTTTTCTTTCTCTCTCTGCCTCCTTGTGTGTGCCCGCCAGGATGATTTGGACAGGCAGGACCGGGCTCTGTTACGGGTGTCTAACGACCTGCTTGACACCATAGCCGTGCTGAAGGAGGCCCATGAACTCTCGCTACGGCACGGCCGGATGTGTACCAGCCCCCCCGTGCTTCGGGACGGGGGCACGGCGGGAAGTGGGCCAGCGGCGACGGTGTACGTGGTGACGAAAGGGGCAGCCGATGTCTGGACTTGCGCGACGGAGAAAAACGGTTGAGATAACCTTGTGGCAGCTTTCAGAACAACTTACTGAAGTGGCAGATTACAAAAGTAACACGGATGTGACCGGATGGTATTGATGTGCAACATATGTTTGCACTTTATGGACTGAAATTGTCGTAAGCAATTTAGGCTTATAGCCTATAACCGAGGACTAACGGTGAAAGCACAATGACTTAAATGGGTTCTAACCCACAACCATCTGTTTACTATACAACGCATCTCCCAGCACAGTATATTTTGTGGGTTTATGCAAGCATTGTTCTATAGACTGAATGGGAAGTTTTAATTGTTTTGTTGTGTGTTTTTTTAGGGGGGGAACAGCTTTGCAAATTTTTTTTTTGTTTTTCATTTTTGTTATTATTTTTATTTTTAATTTTTATTTGTTTTAAATTGGGGGGGGGGGGGTTGAAGATCATAAACAAAATTAAAGATATATTCTAAAAGTTTCTTATAGGAAAAAAACGGATAATTTATTGATTTATTTGGGGGTGCTCAATGCATTTCGGGGTGCGGGGTGTAGCACCCAGCCCCTCCCCTTATCACCTTGCCTGCTTTTATGATATACAATTAACACAAAACTTCCAATGTTTGTTCCACAACGATATTCGCCAGTTGTACTTCGAAGTTTTCATCTCATCCCCAAAAAGGATCGTCCGCCCGCCATGCTAATGCAGACACGGGGGGACAACACTGTTGCAAACGAAATCCATGGAACATCTTTTTTAAAGGAAGAATAAATTAGCAACCGACTTGAAAGTTTTGGGACTATAATTTATCAATATAATCAATATAGCGCAGCAGTATAAATAAACATTATTATAGCGAGAGTGCAACCAAGATTTTATCTAGGAATTAAAAATATATCAGGTTGGAAAATCCGTGCACCCCAAGTCAAATGTTGCACACTTTGCACATTTATACCGTTTCCAATTAAACCATTTCACCCTTTCGGGGGGAGGGGGATTAATGAATTGAAGGACTTAAACTTATTATGCATGCAAAGAAAATGCCTGCCCAAGTAAATTTTACCTTTCCATTGGGTGGGCAAGTAGGAAGACATTAGTTGCAAGTGTCGGGTATAGTATACATTTTGGGTATCTACTCAAACTGTCTTTCCTGTATTTACCGCCGGGCTGTTCTTCCCCTAAGTCCCCAGACAGTTCACTTAATTCCGCTCCAAGTAACGTCAAGGCATTATCTGGAAGAAGCGATGTGACGGCCAACTGACCAATCGAATAACATGAATTGGCGCGTCCAACGTTAGCTAAGCACTCGAAAAACAGTGCTGACTTCGTCCGGGAATTTTTAAGGACGTGCGACTCAATAGTGGGAGTGCATTTAAGTTCGATATTATGACGTCACAGGCCTGTGCCATTAAACAATCAGCCGAATCGGAATTACGAATACGATGTACGAAACGTGGTGCAGGCCACTGCACTGGGCGTCGCCAGGATATTTTTCTAGAGGGGAAAAATCCCCAGATCATTTTTTATTCGATGGTGGGTGGGGGGACATTTGCCCACCCCACCACCATTGACACTCCGGACGCCCATGTTGTTAAATGTGCATTAAATGAACAGTAATATTAACTAGAGGCATGAGGTTGGTGTTTGTGGACAAACACAGGGCTGTTTCGTTTTTGTTTTTTTAGTTTGGATGTGAAATGTGAATACAATAATTTAAGTTTGTCAAAGAATCGCGCTGCTGCCAGTTTTCTTTGGTAATTTTGAAATTAATTAAAGTTGTTTGTAGTAGTAACATGTGATGACGTCATCATAACGTATCTATAAACTTGCTGACCTACCTAGATATTACTTTTCAACTTAATCGGACTTATACTTTTGTTTATATATGGCTTCATAAACAGCCCCTTTAAGATGACGTCACGTGACATGTGATGACATCATCATAATGTCAAGTCACTTTTCATATATAAACCTATATGTACTGGGCTACCTAGATATTACTTTTCAAATTAATCGGACTGATACTTTTGTTTTCATATGGCTTAAAAAACTGTCCCTTTAAGATGACGTCATGTGGCATGTGATGACGTCATCATCATGTCATGTCAATTTTCATCTATAAACCTACTGGGCTACCTAGATATTACTTTTCAACTTAATCGGACTTGTACTTTTGTTTATATATGGCTTCGAAAAATGCCCCTTTAAGATGACGTCACGTGACATGTGATGACGTCATCATGACGTAAACGTTCGTTACACATTGTGAGCAGTTGGGGTAAGTGTCTGCCAAGTTTAAAAGTAGCCAAAGTGGCCGGTAAGAAAGAAAACGTTTACAAATGCTATGGGCAATATTCTAGCGACTTGAAAAACATATTTTTTTATGACGTCATCATGACGTCACACAATTTTCGCTTTTTAGGGCATATCTTTGAGACATACCAAAGCTATAACAAAAAGCATTTTGAAAATATAGATATATTGAAAAGAATGTTACGATTAAAATTGTTTTATAATTTAGCGACTTGAAAAAAGACTACAAATCAACCCTTTTTATAAACAGCATGCACATTTAAGCCATGGTTACCTGCCCTTCCCAGAATTCCTTTGTGTTATATTGAATTTGGTCTAAATTTTGAAATGGCTGTTATTTCTTACTTGAGTGAGCCACGATCATGAAATTTTGGAATTAGGTACAGAAAAATTCAATGTATACATTTTTGTAATCAGATTGACCCTTACATGCATTTAAAAAAAAAAATTTTTGATGACGTCATCATGACCTCACACAATTTTCGCCTTTTAGGGCATATCTTTGAGACATACCAAAGCTATAACAAAAAGAATTTTCAAAATATCTTGTTTTTTTCGTTAGATATATTAAAAAGAATGTTACGATTTTCAAAATTCAAAAATTCATAAAAAATCACGTGATGACGTCATCATTACGTAAAAGTTCGGCAGACATTCTGAGCAGTTGGTCTAAGTGTCTGCCAAGTTTAAAGCCAATCGGCTGCTTAAAAGTGGCCAAAATGCCGGTTAGAAAGAAAACGTGCACAAATGCTATGGGCATTTGGCTGAAAAAGAAAAAAAAAAAGAAAAAAAAAAAAAACTAGAGGCATGAGGTTGGTGTTTGTGGACAAACACAGGGCTGTTTCGTTTTTGTTTTTTTAGTTTGGATGTGAAATGTGAATACAATAATTTAAGTTTGTCAAACAATCGCGCTGCTGCCAGTTTTCTATGTTAATTTTGAAATTAATTAAAGTTGTTTGTAGTAGTAACATGTGATGACGTCATCATAACGTCACATAAATTTTCATCTATAAACTTGCTGACCTACCTAGATATAACTTTTCAACTTAATCGGACTTGTACTTTTGTTTATATACGGCTTCAAAAACTGCCCCTTTAAGATGACGTCACGTGACATGTGATGACGTCATCATCATGTCATGTCAATTTTCATCTATAAACCTACTGGGCTACCTAGATATTACTTTTAAACTTAATCGGACATGTACTTCTGTAGATATGCGCCTTCAAAAACTACCCCTTTAAGATGACGTCACATGTGATGACGTCATCATAACGTCATGTCAATTTTCATTTATAAAACTACTGGAATACCTAGATATTACATTTTAACTTAATCGAACTTGTACTTTTGTAGATATATGTCTTAGAAAAATGCCCCTTTAAGATGACGTCACGTGACATGTGATGACGTCATTATGACGTAAAAGTTCGGCACACATTGTGAGCAGTTGGGGTAAGTGTCTGCCAAGTTTAAAATTAGGTAAAGTGGCCGGTAAGAAAGAAAACGTTTACAAATGCTATGGGCAATATTCTAGCGACTTGAAAAAAAGAATTTTTTGATGACGTCATCATGACGTCACACAATTTTCGCTTTTTAGGGCATATCTTTGAGACATACCAAAGCTATAACAAAAATGAATTTTGAAAATGTCTTGTTTTGTTCGCTAGATATATTGAAAAGAATGTTACGATTTACACAATTTTAAAATTCAGCGACTTGAACAAAGACTACAAATCAACCTTTTTATAAACAGCATGCACATTTAAGCCATGGTTATCTGCCCTTCCCAGAATTCCTTTGTGTTATATTGAATTTGGTCTAAATTTTGAAATGGCTGTTATTTCTTACTTGAGTGAGCCACGATCATGAAATTTTGGAATTAGGGAGAGGAAAATTCAATATATACATTTTTGTAATCGGATTGACCCTTACATGCGTTAAAAAAAAAAAACATTTTTGATGACGTCATCATGACGTCACACAATTTTCGCTTTTTAGGGCATATCTTTGAGACATACCAAAGCTATAACAAAAAGAATTTCGAAAATATCTTCTTTTGTTCGCTAGATATATTGAAAAGAATTTTACAATTTTGAAATTTCAAAAATTCATAAAAAATCACGTGATGACGTCATCATGACGTAAATGTTCGGCATACATTCTGAGCAGTTAGTCTAAGTGTCTGCCAAGTTTAAAGCCAATCGGCACCATAAAAGTAGCCAAAGTGCCAGTAAGAAAGAAAACGTGTACAAATGCTATGGGCATTTGGCTGAAAAAGAAAAAAAAAAAGAAAAAACTAGATGTATGGTGCAGTGTTTGTGGACAAACACAGGGCTGTTTTGTTTTTTTGTGTAAAATTATGTGATTTAAATGAAATTTCAAAAATGAAATTTTTTTTAGAAAATTAGCCGATGACGTCATCATGACGTCACATAAAGTTTCATCTAACACATGCTGGCATAACTAAATACCACGTTTTAACTTAATCTGACTTGTACTTTTGTAGATATATGGCTTCAAAAAATGCACCTTTAAGATGACGTCACATGACATGTGATGACGTCATCATGACGTAAAAGTTCGGCGCACATTCTGAGCAGTTGGTGTAAGTGTCTGCCTACGACTTGTCTAACGACTTGAAAAAAAGACTAGAGATCAACTCTTTATAGACAGCATGCCACATGAAAGCCATGGTTTCTGTCCTTCCCAGAATTCCTTTGTGTTATATTGAATTTGGTCACAATTTTCAGATGCCTGTTATTTCTTAATACTTGAGTGAGCCACGATCACGAAATTGTTGAATTAGGTGGAGAAAAATTCAATGTATAAATTCTTTTAATCGGACCGACCCTTACATGCGTAAAAAGAAAAACAATTGATGACGTCATTATGACGTCACACAATTTTCGCCTTTTAGGGCATATCTTTGAGACATACCAAAAGCTGTATCAAACAGAATTTTGAAAATATCTTGTTTTGTTTGCGAGATATATTTAAAAGAATGTTACGATTTCAAAATTTCAAAAATTCATAACAAATCACGTGATGACGTCATCATGACGTCACTTTGGATTTTGCATCCTAGTGCCAGTATCTACCTACCCACCAATTTTCATGACGATCGGACCTATCCTTATATGTGTTTTAAAAAAGCACATTTTTGATGACGTCATCATGACATCACACATTTTTTTTTCTTTTAGTGCATATCTTTGAGACATACCAAAGCTATAACAAAAAGAATTTTGAAAATATCTTGTTTTGTTCGCTAGATATATTGAAAAGAATATTACGATTTTAAAATTTCAAAAATTCATAAAAAATCACGTGATGACGTCATCATGACGTAAATGTTCGGCATACATTCTGAGCAGTTAGTCTAAGTGTCTGCCAAGTTTGAAGTCAATCGGCAGCATAAAAGTAGCCAAAGTGCCAGTAAGAAAGAAAACGTGTACAAATGCTATGGGCATTTGGCTGAAAAAGAAAAAAAAAAAAAAAAAGAAAAAAAACTAGACATGCTATGTGTTTGTCACGTTATGACAAACACAGGGCTGTTTCGGGGTTGTTTTGTTATTTTGGATGTGTAATATGCTTATAATAGTAAAAGGTGTTTGTTAGTTAAAGACGGAGGGGTTAGGATGTTGTTGTTGGGAGGAACATAAAATTTACAAAATAAAAAAAATCATAGAAAATTTGCCGATGACGTCATCATGACGTCACTTCGGCTGCCGCATGCTTGTGGCACACTATCTACATACCCACCAATTTTTATGACGATTGGACCTACCCTTATATGTGTTTTTTTTTTAATATATTTTTGATGTCGTCATGATGACGTCACACATTTTCTCATTTATGTGAAAGAATATAGAAGCTAACAAAGCTATTACAAAAAGAATTTTGAATTTAGCATGTTCTGGTGATGAGATATGGGTTTAAGAAACTTTAAGGTTAAAAAACTTAAAAATTACTATAAAATCGTATGATGACGTCATGATGACGTCATGATGACGTCACCTCAATTTTCATCTATAACACGTACTTGTCTACCACCATAGCAGGTTTGAATGCAATCGGACCTACGGTTCTCTAGATATGTGCCCTTGAAAAATGCACCTTTAAGATGACGTCACATGACAAGTGATGACGTCATCATGACGTCACTCTTCGGCATACATTCTTAGCTTAGGGTCTCTGTTTGAGTTAAACCTGATTAAGATCTGAGGTTGTTTAGTGACCAAAGTGGCTCTTACAAAATTCGTGTACAAAGTCTATGGGATTTGGGATAAAACTAAAAAGTCATAGAAAATCAGCTGATGACGTCATCATGACGTCACTTTGGATTTTACATGCTAGTGGCACTATCTACCTACCCACCAATTTTCATGACGATCGGACATATCCTTATATGTGTTTTAAAAAAGCACATTTTTGATGATGTCATCATGACGTCACACATTTTCTCCCTTTCAGGGCATATCTTTGAGACATACCAAAGCTATAACAAAAATAATTTTGAAAATATCTTGTTCTGTTTGCTAGATATATTGAAAAGAATGTTACGATTTTAAAATTTTGAAAAATTCATAAAAAATCATGTGATGACGTCATCATGACGTCACTTTGGATTCAGCATCCTAGTGACAGTATCTACCTACCCACCAATTTTCATGACGATCGGACCTATCCTTATATGTGTTTTAAAAAAGCACATTTTTGATGATGTCATCATGACGTCACACATTTTCTCCCTTTCAGGGCATATCTTTGAGACATACCAAAGCTATAACAAAAAGAATTTTGAAAATATCTTGTTTTGTTCGCTAGATATATTGAACAGAATTTTACGATTTTGAAATTTCAAAAATTCATAAAAAATCACGTGATGACGTCATCATGACGTAAATGTTCGGCATACATTCTGAGCAGTTGGTCTAAGTGCCTGCCAAGTTTAAAGCCAATCGGCACCATAAAAGTAGCCAAAGTGCCAGTAAGAAAGAAAACGTGTACAAATGCAATGGGCATTTGGCTGAAAAAGAAGAAAAAAAAAAAGAAACTAGAGCCAATAGTGTTTGTGGACAAACACAGGGCTGTTTCGGTTTTTGTGTCTGAAATTTGGTGATTAAAATGAAATTTCAATTTTTTTAATAAAATTACAAAAATTAAAAAAATTATAGAAAATTAGCCGATGAGGTCATCATGACGTCACTTCGGCTTCTGCATGCGGGTGGCACTATCTACATACCCACCAATTTTTATGACGATCGGACCTACCATTATGTGTTTCAAAAAAGCATATGTTTGATGACGTCATGATGACGTCACACATTTTCCCATTTATGTGAAAGAATATAGGAGCTAACAAAGCTATTACAAAAAGAATTTTGAATTTAGCATGTTCTGTTAAAGAGATATGGGTTTAAGAAACTTTAAGGTTAAAAAACTTTACAATTACTATAAAATCGTATGATGAGGTCACCATGACGTCACCTCAATTTTCATCTATAACACGTACTTGTCTACCACCATAGCAGGTTTGAATGCAATCGGACCTACGGTTCTCTAGATATGTGCCCTTGAAAAATGCACCTTTAAGATGACGTCACATGACAAGTGATGACGTCATCATGACGTCACTCTTCGGCATACATTTTCAGCTTAGGGTCTCTGTTTGAGTTAAACCTGATTAAGATCTGAGGTTGTTTAGTGACCAAAGTGGCTCTTACAAAATTCGTGTACAAAGTCTATGGGATTTGGGATAGAACTAAAAATTCATAGAAAATCAGCCGATGACGTCATCATGACGTCACTTTGGATTTTACATGCTAGTGGCACTATCTACCTACCCACCAATTTTCATGACGATCGGACCTATCCTTATATGTGTTTTAAAAAAGCACATTTTTGATGACGTCATCATGACGTCACACATTTTCTCGCTTTTAGGGGATATCTTTGAGACATACCAAAGCTATACCAAAAAGAATTTTGAAAATATCTTGTTTTGTTCGCCAGATATATTGAAAAGAATGTTACGATTTTAAAATTTCAAAAATTCATAAAAAATCAAGTGATGACGTCATCATGACGTAAATGTTCGGCATACATTCTGAGTAGTTAGTCTAAGTGTCTGCCAAGTTTAAAGCCAATCGGCTGCATAAAAGTAGCCAAAGTGCCGGTAAGAAAGAAAACGTGTACAAATGCTATGGGCATTTGGCTGAAAAAGAAAAAAAAAAAAAAGAAAAAAAAAAAAAGAAAAAAAAAAAAATCTTAACGAAAACAAGGGCTGTTTCGGAAAAGTTTCCGAAACAGCCAAAAAAAAAGAAAAAAAAAAAAATCTTAACGAAAACAAGGGCTGTTTCGGAAAAGTTTCCGAAACAGCCAAAAAAAGAAAAAAAGAAAAAAAAAAAAATCTTAACGAAAACAAGGGCTGTTTCGGAAAAGTTTCCGAAACAGCCAATAACGCCCTTTCCCGCATAGGGCGACCGGTCTATGGGGTTTCTGCATTCAAAAAAATGTAACCTAACCCTAACTTTTCCTATTGCTTATCCTTTAAGGCGACCGTTTATCGGTCGCCCTAAGGTGGTCGGTCGCCCCATACCCAAAGAAAAACGGTAACCGGTCTCCTTATGCTCGAAAACGTCAGTATATGACCCTCGTCTTCTTTTTCCTCCTTTTTTTTTGTTTCCGGGGGAGTGCCCCCCCCCCCCCCCCCCCTCTTTCCCCCACCCCCGCGAAGCCCATGGTAGGCCACATTCTGGATAAACACGGCTCGATTTTGTGCCAAAAAAAAGCGAAACTTTTTTGGTACCAATTACAACTTTTGGGATTACTAGTTTCGCTATTGATTTATGCACTCTGTTTGTAACGTGCGCTGCTCAGTCCTATTTGGCTTTTGCAAGATATACGGGCTTCAACTTTGCCCCCGTCGATCCCTTCCTTTTTTTCTCTTTTAAGGAAGCTGGTATATTTGATCGATTAGGCCGGACTTTAATGCACTTACCGGCCAATGAAATGTATATAGCTATAGTGATGTGCTGAGATTCTAATTCAATTAAAAAATCGTCCACGTTTAGCTGCCGACGATTTATTTTACACTTAATATTTGTATGGGAAAATGAAAACTAAACAATGCAAAAGAGCTGGTTCTCGCCGCTCCCGAAGGTTAAATGTCATCGTATCCCAGTCCCGGATATCACGTGAACTTGACGACGATCGCCTCCTTTATGGTTCCCGATTACATAACCTAACCAAGATTCGTCGTACACATGGACCTGTAGAACAAACGCAGCCCATTAACATGCCTTCTTTTATCTTGATCAATGCCAGATTCCTTGTTCACCATGTGGATGAACTACAAATGATTTTAACCACCAATACAATTGAAATTGCTGCCATCTCCGAAACCTGGTTCCCACAGACTGTAAATTCAAGTTACTTCTGTGTTCCAAAATATAACTTAGTCAGTAAACCACGTAGCCACAAAAGGGGTGGAGGTGTGGCGTTTTACATCCGAGACAATATCCAGATAAGAATTATTACTGAGCTGGATGTTCCCGATGAACTGGAAGTCTTCTGGATCTGGGCTCGTCCTACTCGCTTACCACGAATGATCTCAAGCTTCTTGTTGTGTGTTGTGTATCATCCACCTTCAAGTTCACCAGCAAATGACAATTTGCTCATCGAGCATTTATCTACTTCACTCGATTTTCTCCAACCCAAACATCCATCGGCGGGTATTGCTATTCTTGGGGATTTCAACAAATTGAACACTAATCTCATTTGTCGTCAGTCAGGCCTTGTTCAGATCGTTGACACATCAACTAGAGGCCATGCAGTTCTTGACAAAATCTTAACCAACATGCAAACCTCCTATAATACCCCATACGATATCGATATTCCACCATGCAAAATCCTCAAAACTTAGACCACAATACAGTTCTTTAGAACCATCAAACCCATCAAAGAAACAACGATTTGTTCATCGCAAAATCGTTCGGCCAATCAGAGATTCTAACAAAAGACACTTTGGTCAATGGATAACCCAATTCGATTGAAATTATGTTAAAGGACACATTGCTTTGGATTTGGCGATTTGGGCGATAAAAATGAAATGGATATGGTTGGGAAGCTTTTTTAAAAGTAGAATATAAAGATTCACATAACTATCCCTTCAAATTGCGTGGTTTTTGTTTAATTTCGTGATAAATAACGGTCTGCCATTTTGCAGAACCAAATTGTTGACTCCACAAAATGGCGGACCGTGTTCACCAGTCGTATTTCCAGTCGCAGCTGGTTGAAGTACGTCTGGCCAATTACTATTACAATAACCGTCTGTTTGTGATATTCAATTACTTTTGTATAGGTAATAAATACAAATACATGTTGGAATAAACTTGTTATTTCATTATGGTCAAGCCGCAAGCCTTGTATAAGGAGATTGTACTGTGTAGCCTGGCCGGGTGAAGCGAAGCGTCTTGGGTGATATATGGTATAGGGATATCGGGACTGTCTCGTCGCGGGCGGGACACGGACGGTACTCGTAAATGGATGGCCGCGGGGCCAGCCTGGCGCCAACGCATTGTGTGGTACAAGAAGGTCTGGTTCCCAATGCTGTTTTGTATCATGATGATATAGTATAGATATTGGTTCGTGTGCTTCATCACCAGGCCTCTAAATTTATTGCCAAATAGACGTGAACATTAAGGGACGATTTGTATATGAATTGAAGCTGAAGCATGGACGCATCCGGTGGACCTTCATCATCCATGCCATCTCCAACTCCAACTATAGGGGACGTCCACGAAAATCATCTGCTGAGAAGCGTAAGTTTCCTTCCTTTCCAAAAAGTGCAAACTTCTACGATGAGAAGAACAACGCACTGCAGGTGGGGGGGGGGGGGGGGGCGTGCTCTAAGAACAATGAATGCACTTGACTCATTGTGCTAATATGAACTATGTATAGTGATGGAGTGCAGGTTAAAATAAAATAAAAAAAAGAAGAAAACTTGAAGCTAGTACGGGGTGTTGGTAAAAGTCGGAGGTGGTCGGAGCTAGCCGGAGCTAGCCGTAGCTTTATACACGATTTATACAACGTTTGCAAGCCTTAAAAATGGTTACCTGTTAATAATAGTGTACTTCCGTGCTTTCTACTGACAAAAAAATGCCTTTTTATCTGCCATTTCAAAGTTGTCCGATTCCTCCGGGTTTCACCGATTCAATGGTTGTAACTTGCTTGTAAATATCGTACGTACAACTCCGTACGTACGGCACTGCACGCGCGCACGGCCGATGTTCGTATAGTAGTGCGCCCTCGCATGACTAGTTTTGGCTATTCTATTTACTACGGAGGAGCTTATAGGACATCACAAAGCTAATAAAGCCAGTTTGTGTGTATACACCTCTGGTTTTATGCTACCATGGAACGACCGTTATTGAAGGAAACAATTATTGTGAAACTTATTTCATTTGGAACAATGGCAAGGACAATTTTGAAGAAGAAAAAGTTACTGGTACACTGGGGCACCATAAAATTGTGAGAAAAAGTACAGCTGACGCTCCATTTGGTGAGACGGAGGTTGATATAAAATACCGTATTTGTTAGAGCTCCGAAAAAGATATAAACCTGGAAAATAATAGTTTGTACCTGTGGAAACATAGCGTTCTGCTAAAAATGATTGTTCACAGTGAAGTTCTGTGTTCAGAGTAAATCACGCGCTAATATTGCCCGCCGAAAAGTACAAAAAGTACAACTGACACACCCCGTTTTGCATTATTTTTCGCGTCCAAATAGTGAGCCGGAGGCTGATATAAAATATTGGTTACAGCTCTTAAAACCATATAAACCTGGGAAATTATACTTTGAACATATGGGAACATTGCGTTCTGGTCAAAATTATTGTTCACAGTTCTGTGTTAGGAGGAAATCAGGCGCTAATATTGCCCGCAGAAAAGTACAAAAAAGTACATCAGTTTTTTGACGCTCCGTTTTGCATTATTTTCGCGTCCAAATAGTGAGCAGGAGGTTGATATAAAATATTTGTTACAGCTCTAAAAACCATATAAACCTAGGAAATGATACTTTGTACATGTGGGAATATTGCGTTCTGGTCAAAATTATTGTTCAAAGTTCTGTGTTAAGAGAACGTCAGGCGCCAATATTGCCCGCAGAAAAGTACAAAAAGTACATTTGACGCTCCGTTTTGCATTATTTTCGCGTCCAAATAGTGAGCCGGAGGTTGATATAAAATATTTGTTACAACTCTAAAATCCTTATAAACCTGGGAAATGATACTTTGTACATGTGGGAATATTGCGTTCTGGTAAAAATGATTGTTCACAGTTCTGTGTTAGGAGGAAATCAGGCGCTAATATTGCCCGCAGAAAAGTACAAAAAGTATATCTGACGCTCCGTTTTGCATTATTTTCGCGTCCAAATAGTGAGCCGGAGGTTGATATAAAATATTTGTTACAGCTCTAAAAACCATATAAACCTAGGAAATGATACTTTGTACATGTGGGAATATTGCGTTCTGGTCAAAATTATTGTTCAAAGTTCTGTGTTAAGAGGACGTCAGGCGCTAATATTGCCCGCAGAAAAGTACAAAAAGTACATTTGACGCTCCGTTTTGCATTATTTTCGCGTCCAAATAGTGAGCCGGAGGTTGATATAAAATATTTGTTACAACTCTAAAATCCTTATAAACCTGGGAAATGATACTTTGTACATGTGGGAATATTGCGTTCTGGTAAAAATTATTGTTCACAGTTCTGTGTTAGGAGGAAATCAGGCGCTAATATTGCCCGCCGAAAAGTACAAAAAGTACATCAGTTTTTGACGCTCCGTTTTGCATTATTTTCGCGTCCAAATAGTGAGCCGGAGGTTGATATAAAATATTTGTTACAACTCTAAAAACCATATAAACCTGGGAAATGATACTTTGTACATATGGGAACATTGCGTTCTGGTCAAAATGATTATTCACAGTTCTGTGTTAGGAGGAAATCAGGCGCTAATATTGCCCGCAGAAAAGTACAAAAGGTACATCAGTGCTTTTACGCTCCATTTTGCATTATTTTCGCGTCCAAATAGTGAGCCGGAGGTTGATATAAAATATTTGTTACAGCTCTAAAAACCATATAAACCTAGGAAATGATACTTTGTACATGTGGGAACATTGCGTTCTGGTCACAATTATTGTTCAAAGTTCTGTGTTGGGAGGAAATCAGGCGCTAATATTGCCCGCCGAAAAGTACAAAAAGTACATCAGTTTTTGACGCTCCGTTTTGCATAATTTTCGCGTCCAAATACTGAGCCGGAGGTTTAAGCTCCCCCAATCGGCTCTTGAATATATCGGTAGTGGCGTAACTACGGGGGGGGGGGGGGGGGGGGGGTAGGGGGGGGGCACATTCCCCCCACCATTTGAAATTTCGAATTGCACACAAACAATACATCTGTTGCCATTCGGTGCCCCCTTAAAAAATTGGTGCACCCCCAGGTGCCCCCCCCCCCCCCCCTAGAAATTCAACCCTAATTACGCCGCTGTATATCGGCCCGTTTCACACAGATCTGGTTCGCTCCATCTAATATAGTCCAGTAAGAATTGACATGAAAAATGCCCAACCCTGGCATTTTTCTTCACGGAATTTCTACTCATAAACCGTTATAATGGTTGCCCCGAACACACACATAAATTTCAACCAATTTGGTACTTGGGGAAATGTAATTTTAAGCTCTTAAAAATGCCGATTTCTACATGCGAATGTGATATTAACCAATTCCTGATACCCAAATTGTAACAATGATTAGCCAATAGAGCGTGTAAGTCTCGCGCCTAAAGGTCACGCTTGAACTTCTGGGCACCTCCGAGCCGCCTGCTATAGGACTTTTACGTGTGGTTGATTTTGTTTTCTATAATACTTTGTTTTAACGAAGACCTGAACCATGAAACGGCCATAAATATGGATGATGAATTCAAAATTAATTTTACAATATATGAAAACATGCACGACTGGCTAAATTATTGAAGAAAAGTAGAAACAAATGTTTGACCTGTATGAGCGTCAGGTTGCAACGTGATTGTCTCGTTGTCGGAAAGAGAGAGCCCGGCCCCAAAAACCCCTGTACTGTCCACGCTGCGGACGTAAGTGAACGTACAAACATAATGCAACGACCGCCTAATATACTTTGGCGCGTGAACCACCAGAACAATGGGGAATGACGTACGTTTGATGTACGATACTTTTTCGTTCTCCTTTTCCCCAATTTGATATATCGTTCACATTTTGTAAATTGAAATGAAAAATTGTATTTTTTTTTAAAGTTTGTATCTACCTTTCAGTAAAAAGAACAGCGTCAAAACAAATTATTTCAAGAAAACTACTCGCTTTACACGTTGAAGCTCCTGTTCGAGGTGCCCTGAAGTTAGGTTTTTCGTATAAACTCTCGTACGTTCTCCGGGTCAACTTACACGCTTTATACAGGCTCATCATAAAGCATGTCACGTAAAACCGTTGTAGCCAAGTTGTTACTTTTATTTAATCGATCACAGACTCAGTTAGCCTATAGCCATATTTTAACCGAACTGATGTTATTAACCGGATTGATATTATTTTGCAGCCAGATAAAATAACTTGCCGACAAAATTTGTCCTTAGTTGATGTCTAATTTTAGGGTTTTTGTGCGATTTTTTTGGAAAAGTTCACATTTCTGTGAAAAAGAATTACCCTCAATACAGCTAATTCCATAAAGTTTCACCCCGATTCTTTGCTGCAATTAATACGTGTTAACAATAACAAATGTATTTCTTTCTCCCAAAGTTATAATGATAATGGGGTAGGATGGGGAGCACAAGTGGTGGAGGCCTCAATGGCGGAGGGGGCGTGTCACAATGCCCTCGTACCCATTACACCACTCTAAAACGGTATTAGGATGAGTAATTGAAATATTTTTGTCAATAGGGCCATCTCTTCCCGAAAATCTCGAAGAATTTTAAGGGCAGAAGCCGTTTGGTACTTATGATGATGACAATGATTTTGCGATGACGACGAAGACGTCCTTAAAATACTCTTTTCTCATGCTAATTTTGGTCAAAATCTTCATTAAGTTTTCTCATTTGCCATTTTGTATTAATTTAAGTTGAACATTTGCAATGACCCTTTCCCAATCTTTAAAAGGGTATGATTTAGCTTAGGTGTCAGAAATACATGCCTTTCAATATATATTGTGCATCCCTTTGGTTTTCAATTAATTAACATATTTCCCCAAGGTTGATTTTGGTTGAATTTTTATGGAAGGTAGCTATAGAGTCCCAATAAATACCTTGCCACAAAAAATTTCCTGTTAACCAAAATGTCAGGGTCCTCGTCAATTCTTACTAGACTAATAGGCGGGAGTCTGGTGTGTCAACCAACGATAAGTCACTGATCGAGATCCCGATATGTGTGAAACAAACAGGACCTATACCGGTATACGCCGGTTCACACTTTACGCGAATGCGAATTGAATTGGAACAAGAAACATTTTTAGCGAAATTCGCCGGCCTTGAAATGTGTTCAATTACCGCAGCGAGAGTTCTTGTCATGACGTCTAAAATTTATTTGCATTCGCGCTAAGTATGAACCGGTGATATCATCTCTGTCGAAATATACTTCTATGCCATCAAATTAACCCTTTCACAAAAATCTCCAGAAAACAAATTATCATAATTACTCTGGATGTCTCAAATGAAGTATGCTTAATTCTTGAAACTCGTTTAATTTCAGAAACATTCCAGGAACAACAATGGGTCAGTTCTGCAAAAAAGTTGTTTTGAAAAGGCACTTTTCCGGTGCAAGCTAATTTTGTTCACAAACCCAAAATAGCAGACAAACTTTACTGTTTAATTGTATAACATATAAATTGGAATTCACTTTGCACTGTAAAGTCTCAAAAAGGTAAACTACTTTCACGGTTTGAAAACGAATGCGTTGTTCACAGTATCACGGCTGTTCCTTTAGGATGCATTTCTGGCACACTCAGTGACTATCATCCAACGACTGTATGCACACTCCACTCTTTGAAATGCCTTGAATATGCAGCCAGTCTAACGCCTACAGAACGCTGTGGCATGGTATAGGCATAGGGTAGACCATGTCGCCTCTATCAAACTGCTTTAATTAGTGACATTCATCATGTACGAAATTATGTTGCAGCCGCTCTTTGGAGGTTGTCGATGTACATTGGAGGAGGACACATTTGTTGATGTTAAACCCCTGTAATATTTTTGAGGATTACGTGTATCTTTTTCAGTAACTTTCTTTAGCACTGACGGGCATGTTCGCATATATGTGGACAGGTGGGCTGTTTTATGTGAGAGATCTTGAGCAACTGCTTCTTCGTTTTCGAGTTATACTGAATTAATACCAGCGTATATTCAGACTACACCCAAGCTGCATGCCGAATAACTGCACCGCGCTTTTGGGGACATAGTGGTATATATTTGTTCGCACGCGGGGATGCTCTTTATTCGGATATAGTCTCACTCCATCCCCCGTGCTTCTACTTTGGCACACCTCCAGTCATCCTTTGCATTTGGGTTATTTGCCCAAGCCGGTAAAAATGTACACATCGCCACCCTTTAGTTTAACTGGTGGTTCTATATACCACCTTTGCCATATCGTGACATGTATAAAACGGCCATGGCGAAGGTTCAAACTGCATGAAGATCCGCTAATTGTGGTATACTATAGACGACACACCGCGTCGCCTCTTCCATACGCGACGCGACGGCACGACGCGACGGCACGACGCGACGGCTCCGTTGCATCGTGCCGTCGCGTCGTGCCGTCGCTTCTTTGTCATTACTTTTGTACACATTCTGGCGTCGCGTCGTAAATCGCTTCGTGCCGTCGCCCGTCGCGTCGTCGCGTCGTTTTTTCAGCTTGCAAGGTTTTTTCACCCTAGCGTCGCCCATCGCGTCGCACCGTCGTGCACCTCGTCGTGTGCCGCGTCGTCTTTCATCGTCATGCATCGCGCCGCACCATCGTGCGTCGCGTCGTGCTTCGCATCGTGCTTCGCGTCGTGTTTCGCGTCGAATAGCCATGAGCAAGTTCGATCAAGGACCAATGGTTAACTAGTGGTTGGTTCGTGACGTACGTAGCGCATGAGCACCGAAGTTGAAGTGCGAACGACTCTAGTCGAACTATTAGAGAGGTTTAGCAGCACGTATTGCGCGAACGTCAACGCGAGCGCGCCCGACATTTTTGGAGCGGCGGTCAAACTGAATAACGCGGGCGTTCGGACGCGCAATGAAACGTTTAGCTGCACGTCACGACGGGTATCATGCACAACCACGGTGTTTTCCAACACGAAAGCTTTACAAGCAAGGGATTTTTTAAACATCAAACTGGACTTAGTTTGACTCAAAAATGCATCTTCAGTGTTGTATATTCAATGAGCTTTAATTCTCATCAGAAAAATATTGATTGCAATGTCTACAAATGTAAAAAAATATTGCAATTACTCACGTTATGACCCAACGTGAACTCACAATTTTCACGTATTTGACGTCCGTGTGAAAGTCACGTACGTGAGTAACAATACGCTGGAATTGATGACGTCAGAAAAAGAACACACAATTTTCGCGTTCGCGTTCACGTAAAACGTGCTGCTAAACCTCTCTATTGTCATGTCAACGCGACCATGACAAAATGGCGGTGGCTATTTTTTTACGTTTTTGGACGAGTTCATAGATGAAAGCAAGACCGACGATATTTGCTCAGTATATCAACAATGTCACAAGTGGTAACGTATGCATTATTTCAACATGTTCAAAGAAAGACAAAGTAACAAAAAACGATCGTTCACTGCTGCTGAATATTTACGTTTTTTCCGCCATTTTTCTGATAACTGGTCCTCTCTGCACTATGCTATTAAAACGGCTATTGGTAACCAGCGATGCGACCAACCTCGGTATAAGGCTGGTCGCGAATCGTCGATTAGACTAGTCCAACCATCGTCGACTAGCGTGCGTTCGATCAGAGTTAGTCGAACTATGGTTAACTATAGTCCTTGATCGAACTTGCTCCATGCCATTGTGAAAATGTGCAGTTGAAATACCGAACTTGTTCATGAACTAATCCGCTAATAAATTCAAATTGATGCGCGCATGCTCATAAGCGTGCGGTGAAACAAAAAGCCTGAACGCTGCATAGGAAATGTGTAAAAAGACGATTTTGCTAGATTGTTTTTTTATTCTGTTTGCGATTTTCTAGCATGCAGGCCCGTCACAAGGAGGGGGGGGGGGGGGGGGGGGGGGGCAAATCAAATTTGCATCACGTGTTACGAGAACGTAAACGCGAGCGCACAAGACATTTTGGCGTGGCCGGTATGTATATGGGCCGGTCAAACAGAAATTACGCGTTGACGTTCGCAGGAAACGTGCTGCTAAACCTATTATCATTTTTTGTGGGCCTGAGAATTTTGTTTGTACAGCTACCGGTAATGATTCCTTGCGATTTCGCATATGTTTGGCGTTTTTTGTGTGAATAAAGACCTTGAACCAACCTTCAGTTTTGCCAGACACTGAAATTATTTGGTCACTCAGGTGAACTTTATTGAATGGCGAAATAAAGCATATAGGAAGACTGAAAAATCACCGGCCGTCGAAAATCGAAGGGGGGGGGGGGGACATCATTTGACGCATGAGGGTGCTGTTAAAAACATTAAGATACGTATATTTAGGCCTATATACATTTGGCCATGCTATAGGTTTTTTTCCAAGGATTTCCAGTTTTAAATTAATAAGCAGTCACAGCGCAATAAAACTGTTGCTATGAGTCTGTTCCTTTATTTAGTACTTTTCCTTTAATTAATTTGGTACTTTTTTCTCTCCCGCTGGATTTTCTTGGGGGGGGGGGGGCAAACTGGGGGGGGGGGGGCAAGGCCGACGATTGGAGGGGAAAAAATGGGAACATAATCTCCCGTTCCCAAGATTGCAGGCCACTCATTCAACAATAACGAAAAATGTTGGAGATTGCACTATTCGGACGAATGTACTATTAATTCAACCTTTAATAAAAGTTTAATACATGTTACCGGAAAATTTGCACTTGGTGTCTTTACGGTATACAAAGTACTGGTGCATGTGAAAGCCAATGGTTTTCCGAGCTCAAACAAATAACAACCTCCGGCTCACTATTCGGACGCGAAAATAATGCAAAACGGAGCGTCAAAAAAATGATCTACTTTCTGTACTTTTCTGCGGGAAATATTAGCGCCTGACGTCCTCTTAACACAGAACTTTGAACAATCATTTTGACCAGAACGCAATGTTCCCATATGTACAAAGTATCATTTCCCAGGTTTATATAGTTTTTAGAGCTGTAACAAATATTGTATATCAACCTCCGGGCTCCGGCTCACTATTTGGACGCGAAAATAATGCAAAACGGAGCGTCAAAAACTGATGTACTTTTTGTACTTTTCTGCGGGCAATATTAGCGCCTGATTTCCTCCTAACACAGAACTGTGAACAATCATTTTGACCTAAACGCAATGTTCCCACATGTTAAAAGTATAATTTCCCAGGTTTATATGGTTTTTAGAGCTGTAACAAATATTTTACATCAACCTCCGGCTCACTATGTGGACGCGAAAATATTGGAAAACGGAGCGTCAGATGTACTTTTTGTACTTTTCTGCGGGCAATTATTAGCGCGTGATTTCCTCTTAACACAGAACTGTGAACAATAATTTTGACCAGAACGCAATGTTCACATATGTACAAAGTATCATTTCCCAGGTTTATATGGTTTTTAGAGTTGTAACAAATATTTTATATCAACCTCCGGCTCACTATTTGGACGCGAAAATAATGCAAAACGGGGTGGGTGCGTCAGATGTACTTTTTGTACTTTTCTGCGGGCAATATTAGCGCCTAATTTACTCCTAACACAGACGTTTGAACAATAATTTTGACCAGAACGCAATGTTCCCATATGTACATAGTATCATTTCCAAGATTTATATGGTTTTTGGAGTTGTAACAAATATTTTATATCAACCTCCGGCAATTTTTCTCCAAATTTATTTGGACGCGAAAATAATGCAAAACGGAGCGTCAGAAACTGTTTGTACTTTTCTGCGGGCAATATTAGCGCCTGATTTCCTCTATTACACAGAACTGTGAACAATCATTTTGACCAGAACGCAATGTTCCCACATGTACAAAGTATCATTTGCCAGGTTTATAATATGGTTTTTAGAGCTGTAACAAATATTTTATATCAACCTCCGGCTCACTATTTGACGCGAAATAAATGCAAAACGGAGCGTCAGATGTACTTTTTGTACCTTTCTGCGGGCAATATTCGCGCGTGGTTTCCTCATGTGCTAAAACAGATGTTTTTTATAAGACATTTTTGGGTGCTGTTGAAGAATTCTTCCCAACCACGACTGTCTCAACCCATTCCACAGATAAACCTATCGCATTCCTGGTTATGATCAATGATTTTGTCACCAATTTGCCAGAGATTTTGCATTATAAATATGTTGACTATATGACACTTAGCCAAATTTTTAAGAATCCAGATCAAACTACTTGTAAAAAATCCTTTTATTCTGTTTTCAACAAATTTTCACATGTACACTATTTATACAAATTTACAAAACGTAATATAGACTGAAATGTGTACAAAATAAAATCACTTTATAAAGGTATACATTAAAAGAGTTTCTGGTAATATTTCTGCAAATTAATAGTTAAAGAGAATTTTACCGTTTTCTACATAACATAATACTTGATTTTTTCCGTAAATTTGACAAAAAATATTTTCGGGAAGCCTGTTTTTTTTCATGTTGAAGTGTGTTCTTTATATGGTTTTGGTACTTCTTCAAAATTGTGTTATCGATAAGAGAGTCTCGTTTATCCATATTATAGCAACAACTTACACAAGACCATATACCCTTTTCATGCGAGTACGAGACCAACAACAAAAAGCAGGAAAGTCTTTCTTCAGCAATATCGTACATGATTGATCAAGGAGTGAAATTATAGAACTATAGAATATAAACCTTTTCATACTGATACAAGAATTGAATGGTTTGTTACAGATACAGATATGCCACACTGTAAAGCAGGATTTGTCATCAGGAGCAGATGACTGTGACTGGAAGGGTCGATGCTGCAAGATCCTGAACATAGAGGCAGGAGACATGACAAGCCAAGAATCTTCCAGCAGTGAAGAGACCCAGATTGAAGAAGACAGTAACAGTGAGAGTGAGAGGGTTTTAGATGACATGGAGGAGGAAGTTGTGTCATTCAGTGAGATTTCTCCAGTGCTACATCTCAAGGTTCCATGAAATGAGTTTTTGTACTGTACAAAATAACTTTAAAGGAACCATGATATAGGATTTACATTGCATTATTCCTGCTTAAAACAATAAAGTATTATCTTGACAATGATATTTTGTTACCAGAGTCAATTATTTCCCAGATTAAATATGAAAAAACATTTTTTGAAAATGTTTGTCCAAGCTACTCCGCCCCCTGAGTGGGACCCTCATTAACATAAGTGAGTGACGTAGATCGAGGAACATTACATATTCTGCTCGAGCCAGCACCATTCATCACGCGTAAATTGAGTGTACATTCTTCGTCCAAAATCTAAGCAAAATATAGCGTTTTTCGGCCATGCCGACAAGGTGTGTGGCTGCTGGATGCAGCAAAACAACGAAGGATGGAGTAAGCCTTTATTTATTTCCAACTGATGCGAAATATCGGAGAATTTGGACGGCGAAAGTGAAGGTGACAAGAGCGAAGTGGTCCGGTCCCAGCAGCTTCTCAGCGTTATGTAGCGACCACTTTGAGCTGTCGTGTTTTGATACTGGTATTTTCAACTCCTTTGGGATGGCCATTAAAAATATGCTCAAGTCCACTGCCATCCCAACATCTTCCCAGATGTGGGTAAGGTACAGGCGAAAGCAGTTAAACGGCCCATTCCCCGAGGAGCTGTCGCTAAAAGGGAGAAAATCAGGGTAAGTTCGATGTATAGTTGTTGCAACTTACAATGTACGAAATTGCACGTGTAGACCTAGTGTGTGTGTATACGGGCCGGGTCCAGACTATCGATTCCATTCATGAATTTCGGTGCCTCGATCTACGTCACGAACAGCGCCCTCAATTTGAGTCTCAACAAATTCCAAAAAGGGGGGCAATTTTTGGGCGGCAAATAATCACACTAAAACTTCACTTGAACCAGTTTGGCTTTTAATTCACATTTAATACATATAAATGAATGTATTTATGAAATAAAATGCTATCCGGCAAATTTGAGAAGCATGGTTCCTTTAAGTTATTTTTCCAAGTGTCTTAGAACTAGGTCGTTTGTATGAAATTCGATATGGCATTTTTGGCCTTCACTGACATTTTTATAAACACTGGATACTCGGGGTTTTCCCAACTGTTCGTGGGAAAACAAAATCATAACCTACTCTGGAGGGACTTAAACCCACGACCTGTTCAATAGTCTTTCTTGAGATGTGTTCACGAGAAAATTCAATACTCGGTTATTCATGTGATAAAAAGTTGCAACTACCCGACTAATATTACAATTAATTATTTACTTACTTACTGGAGCATTACAGTGATACAGCTTGGCTAATCCATACTTAGAAAACATTTTGGAAAATGCCATGACCATAAATTTCTTGTCCGTGGAGTTTTGATTAAGTTTTTGCAGAGTAATTGTCTTTGATGAAATGTTCATTCAATTTGATTTACAAACGTGGAAAATACTTAGACCACCATCTGAAGAAGCATGACAAATCATGTCGTCATGATGACATCAGGTGTCATGTGACTTGCCCATACAGATGCATATTTTGCAGGTAGATATCTTCTGAAGCGCTCCAATTGAAACTTTACATGTACCCATACCCATGTGTTATACATACATGTGAAAATTGAGGTGATGTCGTCTCCCTGGGCCTTTGGTACAATGTCAAAGTCCAGCAACAAGTTGCTAATGTTTGGTAACAAACCTGCCAAAATTTAACAAAACCTGCTGTTGGAGTTTGATGGGTTTGAGGTAGTTAGGGTTAAGTTAAGCACTTATTACAAGGAAAATAAGTATTATTATGGATTCAGATATTCATAATGGCTTTAAATTGACAACAAATAGGGGGCAGGGTTTTAAGGCACCAAATGCATTTCGACACCATTTTGTTCAAAATGTGTACAATATAGTTATGACCTGTATAACTACACAGTGTCAAGAAATCGTGCAATTTACTTATACATGTATAACTTCATGCCAATATTTCTGAGATCCGATTAGGTTAAAACTTCAATACCATACAAGGAGGAGCAATATCGCAATACATCAGACTTGTATTCGTTTCGACCAAACATAGTCTGAGTCCGAGTCCCGAGTCATGCAGGTTGAGTCATGAGTCACAAAGGTCAAGTCCGAGTTGCAAGTCACCTTTAATATATAAGTAAATATTGAGGTACATGTACTGCTAAAACCTCACATTGTAAATGTTTAATTTTTTACACTTTTTCTCTAATTTAATGAACCGGAAATACACGATTTAAAGACTGGTACGCGGGGCGCCAATTGGCGTACCCTAGTAGGATACTGTATATAATTTCATTTAACAGGCTGTGTGAAGACTGGTACGGGGCGCCAGTTGGCATACCCTAGTAGGATCCTGTATATAACATAATGTAACAGGCTGTGTGAAGACTGGTACGGGGCGCCAATTGGCGTACCCTAGTAGGATCCTGTATATAATTTCATTTAACAGGCTGTGTCAAGACTGGTACGGGGCGCCAATTGGCGTACCCTAGTAGGATCCTGTATATAACATAATGTAACATGCTGTGTCAAGATTGGTACGGGGCGCCAATTGGCGTACCCTAGTAGGATACTGTATATAATTTCATTTAACTTGCTGTGTCAAGACTGGTACGGGGCGCCAATCGGCGTACCTTAATAGGATACTAGTGTATAACATTGGTCAAGGTTAACCAGTTTATCAATTCAAATATTGTTTTTTGTTTCTTTGCCCATATGAATTATAATTAAAAAAATTAACGTGTCTTGATTCAAAGAAATTGTCTGTCTGTTGCCTTTTCTCATTGCTGTTGGTGAAAAAATTTTTTTTGTGGTTTAGGTTTTGTTGTTTTATAAATATTGTTTTTTTTGTGATATAGTTAACAATGAATGGTTTTAGTTCGGAAAGTACCTTTTTAACCCTTTATATTAAAAGATACAAACTAAAGTAATTTGAAAAAAAATATTCTTTTGGGCTGAAATTTTTACATCTCTTTACTTCCAATAGAGAACATGGAAAAGTTTCAAATTAACATAAATAAATCCAAGTGTTGTAATATTTCTTCCATTTTATACCAACAAAATCCAAAATGTTGATTTCCAATTTTACCAAAATATTTCCAAACTCGTTGAGTACGAGTACATTTTTATGAGTACGAGTACTTTCTACCAGTAAAAGCCCAAAATGTTTGGTTAAAAACAGCAAAGAAAAGAATGAGATTCGAGAGAGACTGGGATTGCGGGTAACACCATGTAAAATAAATCTCTTCTAGGAAAAAGTGTGGTTCTGAAAAGAACCGGGGTGAGTGTGTAACTCGACGTTTCGGACAGTGTGCTATGTCCGTCCTCAAGAAAGAGATGCCTTAGTTCACATTACTTGAGAACAAAGACAAACTCTTTATAAAACGCATGCTAACTTGACGCTAACACGGACTTTTATTTGACTACAGACTGGCAACAAAGTTTTGATATTGGTGTGAATCTATTTTAGACATGGGTTTGCGCACCTGCGGATCGATTGCAAACAGTCCAATGAATGTTAATTTTAGATGTGAATTCCTGTATATACACTTCACATCTTCCCCTTTTTGAACTTGTCATGAACAACTGGAAAGTGTAATAGAGTACCGAAGTCTGACGTCAGTTGATTGCATTGATTGACGTCATCACTTCGGTACTCTATAGTGACCACTTTTAGAGCACTTTTTTAACACTGATGCGCATGCGTCTAATTTGTATATACCCGTGGCGGTATACGCCTGCCGATACACACCCACACGCACACACAGCTTTGGTATATACTTCCGAGGACAAGAGAAGAAAGAAAATACAAAAAAACAACATTCAGTCCTCGCAAGTCAAGTCTTTTGTTGAAATCGGTCCTGATCGCAAGTGGAAATACGTGCTTAGTCTATGGGGTTGGGTTATATTAAAGGAACAATAGTAAACACAAAGCATTGTCCTCGGAAGTATTAGGAAAGTGACGAAAAATGTCGGAGAACAAAAGAGAACAATATCGTCCGCGATTCCCAGCATACGTCCGCGATTGGGATTGTGTACAAAACCTATAGAGGTCTTCTGAAAAAGTTAAAGTACAAACAAAAGAGTAGACTTGGTTCCAAGTCTGTGATCGTGGTTTTTGTCGGCCTGATAGCCAATACAATCACAGAATAGTGCCGGAAATAGCGCCCTCTTGCGTCCTCTTGTGAGTTAACCTTGGACTTGAAATCAAGTCTAACAAAAGAGGGACAATAGGACGTTTGGAGGTCGATACATGTTTGTACACACGTATGTGTGTTCTTACATTAGTCTCCTTGCGGGGTACATGGAAGAAAGGGTAACAATTGGGTCTTTAGAAATCGACCTACCCCACAGAGATTTCAATGGGGACAAAGGAGGATAACAGAATGAAAGTAAAGTCTACAATAGAGGTACCCCGTATAAGTACATAGAGACGATGTGTGTACACACACAGGCAATCGCGGACCTCCTATTGTCCCTCTTTTGTTTGTACTTTAACTTTTTCGAAAGGCCTCCCATATGTTTTGTACACGATTTCCAATCGTGGACGTTCGGTCAATCGTGAACCCTTTGTCTATGCCCTAACCCTTTTGTCCCTAGTCCACGATTGCCGGTATTTACAAACGCACACACACATGTGCGTTTTCCTATACTTATGAGGACCATAAATATGGAACCCTTCTTTTGTTCCCTTTGTTTGTACTTTAAGGCTCTTTCCGAACAGCTTCCATAAGGTTTGTACACGAAATTCTCCCGAGGACTCGGCCCAAGTCCTCGGTGTCATTGTTATCCCTAATCCCCCATTGTCCCAAGTCCTCTCTCGTATAGCCTAACCCACTCACACATACAAGTGTGTAAATACCGGCAATCGCGTACCTCCTATTGTCCCTCTTTTGTTTATACTTTAACTTTTTCGGAAGGCCTCCCGTATGTTTTGCACACGATTTTCAATCGTGGAAGTTCGGTCAATAGTGGACCCTACGCTCTAACCCTTTTGTCCCTAGTCCACGATTGCCGATCATTACACACGCATACATATACACGCAGTCGTACTTTCCCGATACTTCCGAGGACAATGCTCTGTGTTTCCTATTGTTCCTTTAATATAACCCAACCCCGGACTAAGCATGTATTTTACTTGCAAGGACCGATTTCAACAAAAGACTTGACGTGCGAGGACTGAAAGGTTTCTTTGTATTTCCTTTCTCCTCTTGTCCTCGGAGATAAGATACAGTGCACGTACACGTCCTCAGCATGGAATTATAGTAAGATGACCCACATACATTTCACCGGTTTTGTGTATACGCGTACATGTATAGTCGGTTATAGTCTTCATAATGATGCACGATAATATAATGGGGCAGAGGGAACCCCCCCCCCCCCTCCCCCCTCCCCTTTTGTGTTGGTCGTGTTCCCGGAATCTCAGGAATTCTTTTCAGAGGACTAGGGGAGATGTGTTAGGTAACAATAGTCTGGAGAGTGTATAGGGTATAGGGACAAGGGAGGGGGGGGGGGGGGGTGGGGGTGGGGGTACCCCCTCTGTCCCATATCGTGCTGGCTATAATAGTCTTTTGCAATGCATGCAGCGCGCACGACGTAGCGCGCACGGCCGGCCGACAGCGCCCTCCAGCTACACACACACGCCAAGGCCTTGATGACGTGTGTGTAGCTAGAGGGCGCTGTCGGCCGGCCGTGCGCGCTATACACGAATCCGGCGACCAAAATTAGAAGCATTTACTGCGGTGGCGAGGCGCTCGCGTGCGTGTTAGACGCCCGCGCTCGACGCAGCTTCGACCAACGGGGTGTTTACACTTGAACTTGCCAAAATGCGCACGCGAATCAAATTAAAGAACGCCGGCAGCCTGCACGCGGGCGCGGCACCAGAGCAAAAATGGCTTCTAATTTTGTTCGGCGAATTCCCCTATACGTCGCGCACCGCTAGCTGAGGACGTCTTGGAACCAAGACTACTATTTCCCATATGTGACCCGCTCTGCAAAAAGGGCACATAAGTCGCTGTATGCTTTTACGAGTTACGGGCCGTTCAATGTAAAGAGGGTGAACAATTCTTCAAACAAGTGATTTTGAAGGGAGGAAATTTTTTGCATCTTTGATACCTATATTATTCTATTTCATAACCAAAATCTTTGATTTCAGTGAATAGAGTTGGAAAAAGAATGTGTTTTTGTCAAGTGTTTCCATCTATTGCTTTGCTTTTTTTTTTTTTAAATGGCTTGTTTCTCCTTAAAGTCATTTCAAGAAATTCCTGAAAACAAACATGCAAATTTCCAAATATCTCGTGATTGCAAAATGCTAGAGACCTCAGACATATACCATATGAAAGCTTATAAAATGGCCTTTCCAGCTATATATAAAACACTATTTTCAAATTTTGCAACATAAGTGCCCTTTTTGCAGAGCGGGTCACATATGCAGTCCCACTGCGCAATCTGAAGCCTTGAATACGTAAATTAATAAATAAACTGGCTCTGGATCTTGGTTAATTTAACCATGGAGAAATAAAACACACCCCTTGCATGATTACGGTTATATTCCTTCCTCATGGGTTATCGTAGTGACGAGGCGTCGGGGTGGCCTGTGCAGCCAAGCGAAACGACCACCATGTGTTTGTGCAGTCAAGCGTAACAATATACACAATAATCCAACAATGGATTGAAACTGCACAAATAGCGGCAAATGGCGTCATCCGACCTGGTATTGTACCACTGGCTTTTTTTGCGCCATTTGGCGTCATCCGTACGCAAGGTGTTTTAAAACAAATTTTTGATGTACGTATGTAACAAAAACAGTGTCCCAGATCTTTCCAAATCTGGGGACACTAAACATTTAAATTACGCGAAGCCGAAGCCCGAGCCCAAGCCAGTTTGAGAAATGCAGCTAGCTAGCTCATCGCAAAGCGTGCACATGTCGTCGTACGGCGCTGTGCATAGCCATATAACCAGCGCGCGAAAAGGACGTCTGAAGCATTAATGGAATCAATGGTCAGAAGCTTGAAACCAAGACAAGTAGTCGGTAGGCGTTGCTCTGTTACCCAACCTCGTTACCATGGGCACGATCTTGCGGCGCCATGTTTTCCCACCATGCCTTGCTCGAAGGAACGCACACGCGCCCATGGAGTCGAGGATGTCTGTTACCATATGCATTGATATTGTGACGTTCAAAGGTTGCTCTCAATCGGATCGGAACACACGCACCGCGACATGTCGACAGTGTTGAAAGAATGGATCCCTGCCTCACCGGCACCATGTATGCAGGCAATATTCCAGCACTGGCTAGAGACCGCGTCTCCAGTCTATTATCAGTCAATCAAAATTAATACAATGCGTATGACGTCAAATTGCCATTCTGCTGAATCATGCGATTAGTTGGTCGCCAGCCGAACGAGATGCCCACAGTCAGATTTTCCTATTTGTCTGTTGCCTTGTGACAATAATGTACATGTGGACAAAATAGACCAATCAAGTGACGTCTTATTTAGCTGTGGATTCTCGTCCTAATTACGCGGCCGCTCGTTCACGTTGCATATATCGCATGTCATGTATGTCACAAAGCTACGCTGACAGCGGAAATTCCCTGCGATCTACGTTAGGCTAATCCATGGTTAATGTTGTCCCCAATGCCAAAACGCTGACCTATATTATTATGGAATCAACGGTAACAATTTTTGACCACAGTGTCACTCCGTCAGGTAAGAAAAAAAATGAAGTATTACATTTTTAACGTGATTTTTAATTTTTTTTCATGGTCTTTTTCAGCATGTTCAGTGATTTTTGTCAACTTTTCGACTGTTACTAGTGTTAGGGGCCTGCGCCTATGCACTGTGAACCGGTCCAAATATTAATTGCTTTTATGCTAAATATCTGTCATGAGTTGAGAGATACATGTACTCTTTTCACATATCTTTTTGCATGGAACATAAGAGAAATAATCAACAGAAAATTCAATTTTAAACGGCAATAAAAATAAAGGAAATAATTAGGGAATCCCTCTCACAGCCTGGGTACCAGTTACTGATGAATGCAACTCTCTGGAATTAGAACAGCTAATAATGTCACAGTATTAAGTTAGCCAATCAGAAGAGGATTTTTGCAACCATGACAACCAACATCATGAACATGTGACCAATGCGACCAACCATGTCCGTTCTAATGAGTAATGTGCTTGTTCTTCTAGGCCTAATCACTAATGCCAGTAAGGGCTGATGCTGTTCCCATGATGCTTTGACTATTGACTAGTTTGAGAATGTAGAAAAGGTTTATTCATTTACAGCTCAGCAGGAATCCCAAGAAAGGAAGAAGTATATATGCAAACAGACATGACACCAAACCACCGTCCACAACCATGCACGTTTACCCATATGTGCCGCTGGTTCCCCGTTAACAGCCAGTCTTCTTCATGGGTACGTGCTGTTGGAACCAGTGAATAGGGATAGTCTATCATTCGTGCCGTTTCAGGGGTATGGGGAGGGTAGGGGACAGCGGTAGGGGATCGGAGAGGAGTAGGGGAGAGGGATAAGGGAGAGGGGCATTCATAACAAAATGTAAATCGCTCTCAGTAAGGACAAGTGGAAAACACATGCCCTTGGCTTTTTAATTACAGTCCTTTTACATCGAAACATGAAAACAACGAAGATATTCTGACACAATGTGACGACTGAAAAAGGGCTAATATGGTGGTTTAGTGTCATACGTCTGTTTGCATATGACTCGAAAGGAAAGCATCCAGGGATTCCCATAGTAAACCTACTCAAAATTTTACCAAATACGTTGGCACCAGCAAGTCCGAACTTCATCCTTTTAATAGAGTTCGACATCGTTTGTTGTCAACAGAGGGTGCCTTAACTCCACTCATCAAATTTGAAATTTCCTAGATTCATCCAAAATCGTAAACACTTTTACTAGATCAAAATAAGGACAGTGCGTTAAAAAATAGAACTGCGCACTGTGTAAAGTGAATGGCGCCCCCAATCGTCAATCAGTAGACTTGTCTCAGTGAATTTTGTCTCCTTCCAGGGGGGACAGGGTGTTTAAGAAATCATCCTGCAGGCCTAATCGTCTTTAATCAACTTGAACTTTACAGGGAAAATATCAGACTTTATTCAAGGGCTGTTTTGGTCAAACATTAGCTATGAATATAAAAGTTAAGATCATTGTAAAAACCACTTCCCGCCTACTGCGATAATATGGTCTGTACTCCAAGCATCGGTGAGCATGTCTATTTTCACATAGGAATAAACCAAACCACCATTGTCTTTTTTATTTATAAAAGGTGGATGCGATTTGTCTTGTTTTATCGGCCAGCTACATGTAATAAACTTTTGCCAAAGCACATCCACTCTAGATTTATAAACATCCATCCCCGCCCCAGCCCAACTTTCATGATACTTTGACATATTTGTCAATTTGTCTGCAGGAGGAAACATTTCATTTTCAGACGGATATAATAATTTTTTTTTGGGGGGGGGGTGTTGTAACTTTCGAGGGCTATATTTCTTATGAGATTCTGGGTTCCCCTCACCTCGACTTTTTGACACGATTTATGGCACTATTCAATGCTGACATCATGGGAAGAAAAATAATTAAGATTATTTTTTTTGTATAATTAATATTACTTTAGTCTCAAAGTGAAAATTACATTATGGTTCAGGTTTTTTGGGAGGGCAGAGGTCAAGCCACGCACATTCTGCGGGTTACCATTCACGGTTGTCGGTCACTTCGCCCATTTTCCACTTCGCCCTCAACCACTTCGCCCTACACCACTTCGACCTCAACCACTTCGACCTCAACCACTTCGACCTCAACCACTTCGACCTCAACCACTTCGACCTCAACCACTTCGACCTCAACCACTTCGACCAAACGCCACTTCGACCAAACGCCACTTCGACCAAACGCCACTTCGACCAAACGCCACTTCGACCAAACGCCACTTCGACCAAACGCCACTTCGACCAAACGCCACTTCGACCAAACGCCACTTCGACCAAACGCCACTTCGACCAAACGCCACTTCGACCAAACGCCACTTCGACCAAACGCCACTTCGACCAAACGCCACTTCGACCAAACGCCACTTCGCCCAAACGCCACTTCGCCCAAACGCCACTTCGCCCAAACGCCACTTCGCCCAAACGCCACTTCGCCCAAACGCCACTTCGCCCAAACGCCACTTCGCCCAAACGCCACTTCGCCCAAACGCCACTTCGCCCAAACGCCACTTCGCCCAAACGCCACTTCGCCCAAACGCCACTTCGCCCAAACGCCACTTCGCCCAAACGCCACTTCGCCCAAACGCCACTTCGCCCAAACGCCACTTCGCCCAAACGCCACTTCGCCCAAACGCCACTTCGCCCAAACGCCACTTCGCCCAAACGCCACTTCGCCCAAACGCCACTTCGCCCAAACGCCACTTCGCCCAAACGCCACTTCGCCCAAACGCCACTTCGCCCAAACGCCACTTCGCCCAAACGCCACTTCGCCCAAACGCCACTTCGCCCAAACGCCACTTCGCCCAAACGCCACTTCGCCCAAACGCCACTTCGCCCAAACGCCACTTCGCCCAAACGCCACTTCGCCCAAACGCCACTTCGCCCAAACGCCACTTCGCCCAAACGCCACTTCGCCCAAACGCCACTTCGCCCAAACGAAACTTCGCCCAAACGAAACTTCGCCCATGCCCGAGCTGCACGACATGTATGCCCTGTAATTTGGTTTTACAGTGCAATTATTTGTTGAGATAACAAAAATACAATTTGGAAAACTAAGGGATGAATGGCTGACCTTTATGATAATTATAGGATGAACAAAAGTGATGCCAGGATGCAACATTCTTTCCAAAACGAAACTAAAACTAAATTGGAGGCTTGGAGTTAGTTGTGGGAAATAGAGCCTGAAAGAAACAAATCTTGACCTCAAACCTAAATGCGCCTCTACTGAATCGGTGCAAAAACACAGCCATCCTAATTAAAGTTACATATTCAATTTTGAAACAAAAAAGCTGAAAATAAATGCAGTCTTATAGTGGCAGAATGCCGTTCCCTACAATTTTGTTCCATTCTAAATGCCAAAAAGTTCATATTTTTCTTAATTAGATTGAAAGACCCCTGGCAACCCCTGACCTCCAACCTAAAGGTGCCCCGAATAATACGGTGCAGACATAGTGTCAACTTAGAACAATTAAAGATGGATTTTCGGGTTAAAAAGCTGAAAATCTGTTGAGAGAAAGAATGCCATTTCCCTAAAATGTTGTACCATTCTAAATTCCCTTTTTGACACGATATAAGGTACAAGATGCGTAGACCTCCACCCACCCATCTAGCAGGTGCCGCACGAAGAGCATCCCGCTAGTACGGTATTTGAAGTCTGTAAAATACACGCTGGGTAAAGTGGTGCTTGGGCGAAGTGGCATTTGGGCGAAGTGGTAATTGGGCGAAGTGGTAATTGGGCGAAGTGGCGTTTGGGCGAAGTGGCGTTTGGGCGAAGTGACATTTGGGCGAAGTGGTTGAGGGCGAAGTGGAAAATGGGCGAAGTGACTATAAAGCCCATTTGCATATAGTGTGAATGCCATTACAAGTTACCCAGGTACACGCTGAAGTGGATACATGTTAAAGCTGAATTGCACGGTTAATTTTATACTGTGAAACCGATTCTACGGGTTAGCTCCTACCCTGGTATAAATGGACTGCTACCCGGGTGATAAATTACCCGGGTGATAAATTACCCGGGTAAGTTCAGACTAGTGTGAAACCCCTACTAGTCATTTCTGGGTACGTTGCTTCCAACTAGGCTTCTTACTGTCACAAAAGCCAGGTAGCATTTTCTTGTTGGCAGCTATAGTAATTGATGCACGTGTACGCAGAGCACTGATGTGTCGATGTAGGACACCAGGACTTATCACCAGGAACTCCCTCTTAGTAATAGTCCCTTCCCCCTGCGGTTATCTTTCGCAGAGTGGGAAGGGGCCCAGGGAGTTGGTTTATCAACACAGCAGTGACTCACAGTGAGGCTGCACAATATTGGCTCGTACTTGGAGTTCGATTGGCGGAGCTGTCACTAGCAGTTTCTGTTGTGGGACCTCTGACGGAGGGAGGCAAGTTTATTTTTAGTTTGTGAGAATAAACTTGAATGCACCCCTTGCATTGTTTGAAGTGCATTGTTTGTGAAGTGCAAGATTGGCAGGGCAAATAGCCAAACTACCATTAAACTTGTGAAAGACTTGTTCTTATTCCTCCACGGTAGGGCTGTTCATTTTTGAATAATTAAGTATTTGAATATTCGAAACTGGGTTTGACCGAATATTTGATACTCGCCGATCAAGTTTTTTAGTGCATGCCGCACCGGTTTAAACAAAATTGTACGTAAAAGCACGCCGGTGTTTTATGTATAGCGATTGATATTATGGACCATTCAAACATTTTGTCAAATGACATTTTTTTGCATGCCCCTGTTGTATCAAGGGTTTTGCGGACCGGAACAAAAGTTACGATTGACAAAAACGCATGCGGCATTTGACACTGCTAAGCGCCATAACTTTTCTATTAAAATAGCATCAGAGTCGTATCTGTATATGTGCATATATATCTCTTTTTAATATTCGAATTGGCAAAATGGTATTCGAATATTCGCTTGACGATCGAATATCGAATATTTGATATATTCGGGACAGCCCTACTCCACAGTCGCACCATGTATGCAACCTTCAGTTGGCACTGGGGCAGTGGGAGAGGGTGGGTTGAGATGAATATTTGCATTCCCGCCCGAGTCTATACATTGTAGGTCTGAAAATAATTGGGGAAACTGTAAGGGTGGTAGGGTTGGTAATTCAAAATTTCACCATCCCTATAACCTACCCCTCATGGCATTTACACCCTGCATTTGTACACAGCGCCCGCTAGTGTTGACAGAAAATCGCAAAGCTAGGGAGTAAAAAGAAATTATAGAGTGAGGTTAACTTTAACATCAGCTGCAGCACAAGTTCTTGCCATCTAGATCTAGCATCGTAGAATTTCAAATATGGCACCCGTTTGAACTTCGCAATAAACTGGTCGATTTTATACATGTACATATTTGAAAGAATAAATCTAAAATATTTGAAATTAATGTGCACTTCCTGATCAAGATACAACATCTGATCGTATTTTCCTAGGAAAATCAGAATATATTGAATTATACTGCTTCGTATGTATGTGTTTCCACGATTTTGCCTGCCCATGTACACATTTCTTGTATAGCGTATTGACTACACACGCAACATTGACCGCCGGATCAGAATAGTTAAATGACTCGTCTATGATGCAAAATTAAGACAAATAATTATGCTTCCTAGACAACTATTTTATTAATTACCAATTTGAGTGATAATGGGTTATTTCATAAATTAGGGTGCCAACTTGTGACATTTTGACCTAAAATGGAAAAATTGATTGATACATGTAGGGGATTCAAATTAGAACAGGGATTCATTAACCCCTTGACCCCGGATTTCATATGGGGGCGCTGGGGCGCCATGCCGGCTTGAGCAGCCAAGCAAAATGGAAACAAGAGGCTTGTGCAGCCAAGCATAACGTACACAATACATGTACCCCAATAATGGATTGAAAATGCAGAAATTGGCGTGCATAGACGTCAACCGGCCAGGTGGCAATTTTCAATCTGCACGTATTTGTGTCAACCGTAGCAAGGGGTTAATAATTTTCAGTATAATTTAAAGATATTGACATTCCTCATTAATTGTAGCCAAAATCAGACATTTACTCCAGAAATGCCAAAATATCATGTCAAAACCCATTCACGGTTTCACGTGTAAAGGGGACACCAAATTCATGCTCAATGTTGTAAGTTTATTTTAAAATGTCTTACCCAGGATAACACATCAAGGTTTATTGTGAAAAAAAATTGATTAGACTAAAAATAATAATTCGGTGCATGATTGCGTATTGGGGAAATTTTGTGTCCCATTTACACGTGAAACCTAGTAAATGGCCCAAAATAAAAAATTTCCAAGCATGCAATCTTTGTTATGATTTCACACTTATCAAGTGGGACATGTACCGTAATTAATGCCATATGGTGATAGATTTGGATTTGCCAGTTAACCCAATTATCTTTTTATTTCTCAGAAACATTACACAAATTTCCCGTGTAAAAGGGACACCAAAAACTGGGTCTTGTTTACGCGTGAAACATTTGGGCTAACGCACTGTCAATCTCGCTCAAGTGGTTATTAAATCATTTAAATATCGTGCCAAGCATTGGGCAATTATTCATACACATACATGCACATGGTAGTATTTGAGAACCAAACATCGCATTTCAACAGCAGTTTTTTATATAATTTTCAGTATAATTTAAAGATATTGACATTCCTCATTAATTGTAGCCAAAATCAGACATTTACTCCAGAAATGCCAAAATATCATGTCCAAACCCATTCACGGTTTCACGTGTAAAGGGGACACCAAATTAGTTTTCTGCTATTTTTGTAATAATTCATGCTCAATGTGGTAAGTTTATTTTTAAATGTCACAATGTAAAGAGGGACATCAAAATTCATTGGCCTCCACATTTTATGGAAGCACCCACGTAGTAAAACACAAGCAATATTTGTTTCCCTTTCAAGAAACCGCCTTTCAACTCGCCACTGACAAAAAAAATGGTACAATTTATATTTCAGTTGTCTAGGCTGCCCTGTATTTTTGCCGTCTCCTGGTGAACTCTTCGGATCAAGCCTGCCGAACGTATATGCAGAACATGTAATACAAGTGTGCAAATTTGCTGTAATGCAGTGTGCACAAATTCCATATAAACATGTATGCACATGAGAATGATGGCAGTTCGTTGACAATGTGTTTTTTTGTGTGGGAGGATGAAATGTGCTTGAACAGATGTACATGTACATATGTACATACAGTCGTTTTTTACTATACTCGCGAGGACAATGCTTTGTATGTGTTTCCTATTCTTCCTTTAATATAACCCAACCCCATAGACTAAGCACGTATCCTTACGTTCGAGGACCGATTTTAACAAAAGACCGACTCTCGGGGACAAGAAAGATTCTTTTGTGTGTTCTTTCTCCTCTTGTCCTTGAACGTAGTACAATACAAGAGCACATACATTGCACATGGACACACGTGTGTGAAACTGTGAATTGTACATGTACATGAATGCCTTGGCTTGGAAAATTGCTTTAAGAAACACATTGCGTTGGCGGCTGAAAAAGCATTTGCCCTAAAATTGCTACAAGTACCAAAGTATTTTAATGTATCCCTTAATACGACCATCCCCTAAAAATGTGCTGTTTGTCTGAAAATCGGTGACAAAAAGCTATGTGCAGATACAGTTTGCAATGGTCCCACTGTTCAGAACCAAACTTTTTTCCCCAATTATTTTCATCAATGATTTCCAGACAAACGGCACACACTTTTAAGGGATGGTCATGTACATTCAGGGGTTGACACATCCTATCGCCTGATGATGCCCGGGACAAACAAAAACAGGTGACAACCTGTATTTTTCAAAATTGGGCTCATTTGCCACATAAATTGATAATGATTATGTTTCTGATTTTGTCAAACAAATGTGAAAACCAGTCGGTTGATGAACTCGAGGATACACGATACTTACCGCACCAACATCGTACCGCTACATGTACACATGATTGGGCCTAGCCTGGGACTGTTTGACGGCAACACGGCCCACCATGATGTATAAAGAATTTGTCAAGAAGTACAAAGTTTCGTTTTACACATTGCACGGGGCACTGTGGAGGCAATGTACAATGTATTTGTTGAAGTCTACATCTGTGTGTACATATGCAGCGGGCCACCGCGCAACTAAATTCTCACTACATTCCGTAGATTATTGTCTAGTCCGTGATGAAGAAGTGTATTTTGTGTGTGTACTGGTGCTTGAACATGTATTTTTGTTTCGCAATACACGTGAGGACTTTCCATTGTTCCCTTTAATATAACCCATCCCCATAGAATAAGCACTAGTTTGCCTGTCCTCACTTTTTCCGGAACAAAGAAATAAATGTTAGGACAGTATTGTTCCCTTTGTTATACCCTCTTTTCTGTCCTCACATGTAATGCGATACCATGACATGTGATGTGTACGTATAGAACGAAATCTGATGTCCGATCCGATCATGAACCCTGGACTTGCAGTTTGGAGAATAGCATTGTGCGAAAAGCCATGATCGTTGAATACCAGTGTGCTTCATTTTCAATAGGCTGGGAGTGCCTTTTGTGAAGCACTACAGCACATGTACATATATATATATATGTACATATATAACGTGGAATGCTGCGTAGCACTATGTATAAGTAGTAAGTTGAATTACGTGAGCACTATAATAACTTAACTATTCAACTTACTATATATGTATATGGGGCTCTTGATATTGTTGGACTATTGCCCATGTACATGTAGAAGCCTTTTTGTTGTTGATGTGTTTGTGTTGATCATTGATGTCCTTTTCACAGCCTTTTTGAGGTTGGTATGTGATGGGTAGCCATAACTGATGATGGGTAAGATGTACAATGTACCATGTACATTGTACATGTATTGTATAAAATGTGATTGGAATTCTTATTGCTTATCAACACTCTACACCCCCCCCCCCCCCTTTTGTAGGTACTATGTTACATGTATGTACTATTGACCCTCCGTTGGAGTCTTACAAATTTAAAGCTCATGTCAAATACAGGAAGACATACTTTTGGTGGCATTTTTTCCCATGTCATCGTTCACACATCTTTCCCAAAGAAGGCATTTTGTGAAGCGTATGTCACCATCCATAATCTAAGTTACCATCCATAATCTAAGTTACATTCCGTAATGGGGGCCAACTTGCGACATGCACATTTTAGGCCCTAAATTTATAAATCACCTTTTATGTTTAAAAGGTTTTTTTATTTGTTATAGTTAACGATTTCCTTGAAAATGGTGGTACAATATATAGTTCTTTTTAGTAGGGTAGGAATCATGTACACCTTCAAAATATCCTTATTCATGGAAAATTAAGGGTTTCACGTGTAAAGGGGACACCAAAATGCTTTAAATGCTAGAACACCCTAGAATATGTTTTGTGCCATTTTTGTGTTTACTTTAGATAATCTGGTCAATTTTTTAATAAAAACTCTATTGATTAGTCAATCAGTAGCTCTGTCTCAAGTTTCACGTGTAAAGAAGTTAGGGGGGACACCAAAGTTGTATTGCCTGATATTTCAAATTCTGTGAAACAAGTTTTCAACATTTTACATAATGCACCTTAACCTCCATCCAGATTAACTTTTAGCTAAAAATGTCCACAAATTAACTTATAAGCATGGCAAATATTTTCAATTTAAGCACAAAGTTTCACAACGTAAAAATTTGGGGGGACACCAAATTTGGTCTGTCAAAATTAGAATGGCCATATTTTTCTTGCTTCCTTAAATTCTCTGTACTCCACAAACTTTTAAATTCTTTGAAACAAAGAAGCAGCTCAAACTAGCTATCAAAATTGAACAGGTTTACATTGTAGTAGTTAATATGGAGGGATACGCTCAATAGTATTGTTCACCGTGTAAACATTTTTAGGGGACACCAAAATTTACATAGGAAACCCATTTTTGCCAAACCTTTCATGTTAAGAAAATATAAAATTATTTATGAAATGTGAGTTTTAATTTCAACATTGAAGTGTTATCAATAATTTTAGTTTATATAAAAACCAAGTTAACCCTTAAAAAAGATGGGAAAATCACACTTTTAAATGCTTGTGTTTCAATGTCGCAACTTTTTGACTAAAAAGTGATAATTTTAGGTTATTTAGAACCAAAATTAGGACAATGCATTGTCATGATACAAATTTTGTTGGTTATATTTAGTGCACACTGATGTTAGTTACACAAAAAACACACAGATGTGAACTAACCATGCATGACAAATCCGCCAAGAAAGTACATGTGTAGGAATGTACATATTTACCACTGGGCCCCCGTATTTACGGAATCACCCGCGTACATTGTGTACGTGTAGCTTAAAATCCAAACATTTTTGACTCATTTGAGGTGCTCCTGGTAGGGCTGTCCCGAATATACCGAATATTCGATATTCGATATTCGATCGTCAAGCGAATATTCAAATACCATTTTGCCAGTTCGAATATTCGAAGAAAAAAATATGCACGTACAGATACGACTCTGATGCTATTTTAATAGAAAAGTTACGGCGCTTTAGCAGTGTCAAATGCCGCATTTTTGTAAATCGCAATTTTCTGTGGACAGAAGTTTATTGTTCTTGTCGGTAAAACCCTTGATACAACAGGGGCATGGAAAAAGAAAAGCTGTTTGAACGGTCTATAATATCAATCGCCCTACGTAAAACACCGGCGTGCTTTTACGTGCAATGTTGTTTTTACTGGTGCGGCATGCACTGAAAAACTTGATCGGTGAGTATCGAATATTCGAATATTCGGTCAAACCCAGTTTCGAATATTCGAATAGTAGAATATTCGAATAGTAGATTATTCGAATAGTAGATTTTTCGAAAATGAACAGCCCTAGCTCCTACACATTTTTGGGGGTTCTCATCTGCCACGAAGTAGTTTGGCATGTGGCAGATATATACGTTTATGTACAAAATGTACGTAAATGTGGACCTTGTATAGACGGTGACACGAAATGTACATTGCATGTACATACATGTACAAATGACGTGGAGATATGCAGAATGATGACTGCATCGTAGACTCATAGTACATGTACATGTACAATTAAATATACATGTACAGGTACAGGTACATGTACATGTAGATTGAGGATTAAAATTAACTTTGTATAACATGTAGGCACCTAAAGGAAACCATTGTTTCCCTATGAGTGTGAAAAATGTAGTCATTGTGTTTTTGTCTCAAAAAGCGGGCCAAAATTGACATGATCCCAACGTGATGTACATTGTACTGATCAAAGTGCATGTCGCGATACCACATCCTGGTATTCCGTTCCCATGAGGCTTTTTGAATGCAACCAGGTAAACGTGATGTGACAACAATTTCATCATCCATAGGTCTTTTAAGCCACTGCATCCATGCAAGGTCCTTGTGTGTATATACACATACACTGCCACAGTATACCAATTGACACCTCGTAGCAGCTGTTGAATCTAATCAGCATGCCCAACAGCAGGGACCGATCCGGCCTGTCAATTAAACTGCGCGCATTGACCAATAGGATTACGACTTTTGGTCAGGTAAATTAGCAACAGTTGCTACAGGCGTGGTCCGCCATTAGCTCGGTCAAGCTCGGTCAAACTTTGTCACATGCGCTGTGAAAAGTTTACACAAAAAAATGTTTGGTGTGGCCGGGCACCGTATTTTTTCAATAAAAGTGGGCAGTTGGTAAAATTCGGAGGTAGCCTGAGCTTACCGGAGGTAGGTTTATATACAATGTTTTCTAGCCTTACAAATCGGTTACCTGTTATAATACTCACTGATATTATACCATTAAATCTGTGAAATCTAGGAGGAATGAAACATTTCAAATACAAAAGTAGTCATTCTTTTGGTCAGTAGAAAGCACAGAAATGAGGTACATGTACCAGAAAACGTAGTCTTTTTTAATATTAGACTATGGTATAATTGCGTCGTAACATCCGTGGTTTATTTTATTCCTATACTAACTTACCCAGCAACACAGCTACATCTACTTTCTGCAACGAGCCCGTCCTTTCCGAAACACAAATTTAAGCAATGTACATGTAGCGTGTCACTCTTCCTCTTGCTTCAATAACATTTCCCGGAACAGCAACTTGACAATCCTTCATGACTTCACAAATGACTTTATGTACATGTACATACCCCTCCTTAAAATAATTGTAAACCCTTATGCCATTGCTAAGGTGGGCGGGGCTTATGGTCAAATCCGGATCGGTCCATATCGACATTCTAAGGTAAATCTAACTTTTCAATTCATGATATTTTGAGAAAGCCAGTGGATGATGCATACTTGTACAATGTTGTCTTGCATTTGCTTCACATGAGGGCTTATTTGTTTCACTGTAGATCCATCTCCATTATTAGTGACGCAACTGCTGGTTCGCTCCATACATTGTACATTGTATTAGACGAGATCTGGTGTGTGAAGCAATGATAAGATCACTGAGTCGAGATCCGGATCTGTGTGTGAAACAGGCCCAAAGTATCTTTCTGGGATTGAGACCAGTACATGTACAATGTACATGTATAAAATGAAATGTGAGTTACGTACGTGTAGGCAATGTAGTACAGCTAAGTACACAGAAATAATACTGTAGGGTCACGGATACATGTACATGTACACTACACGTACAATGTATAATTCAGTGTAACCTTTGCACATTGTACTAATTGAACTCAATTATGAGAATTTGGAGAAAATTGCATTGTGTAAAATCTATAGTCATTCACGTTCATTTTCAACGGGCACACTGCCCATTGTTACAGTAGGCGTGTACAAACATGTATAGTAGTAGCAATCAATCTTGCCTGTTGTGGACCATTCAAGGATGATGCAAGGTCTACATACATGTAGCTTATTTGACACCACTTGACCACTACTACCCATTGGAAGATTTTGACTTTTTGGGCTGTTCACATGTTTGTGTTGATCCAGGATGTCCTTGATGCCAAAAACCTCTTGGTGGTAAAAATCCAGTGGGCAATTTGTAAGGTAGAGCTTTGGTAATGATTAAAAACCAAATTACATTATAGTTTATATCTGACAGGTTTCTGTTTAATACATAAATGTAAAGATTACAGTACATCGGTGCCAATCCTCCTGAGAAATATGCTGTCATTTTCAAGAAAATTGTATCTGAAGACCTCGACAAATTATGTTGCTTGTTTTGATTTCAACAATCGAAGTCCATATGAATGTTCACAAAATCACTGTTCAAACAAAATGGTTTTTCCACTGTTGTCTCGTTAGGTTTGTCATTTCATGTATATTTTGAATCCCACAAAGTATGAAAACTGTTGTCAGCTCTGCCAGTGCCGTACCTTTTAAAGATGATGTTGATTGCTGAGAGAAATCTGCGTCATTTTTATGTAGATTCCGTATTATCAAATTAAACAAATACGTGACTTTTGAGAGCTATTTTTATCAAGTCCCCTCTTGCGCAGCACAGCCCGCTGGTGCCATTTGTCTAAAAGTCGTCGCTGCGGGCAGCAAACAAATCAACGTCATAGGACTAACTCCCCTTTTGTGCCTGGTGCTAGACACAAAAGTTTGTCCTGTGACGTCAAATTGTTTTCTGCCTGCAGTGACGACTTTTACTCAAATGGCACCAGCGGGCTAGAGGGCACTTGTTAAATACATGTAGCTCTATAAAAAAAGGTCACTTTTTTTATATTTCATTTTGATTTTGCAAAATGCAATCTGTACATAAAAATGAAAAATGACGCAGAATTCTCACCACTGATGAACTTCTTCTTTAACTTAAGCCTCTTTGTGGTAAAAATCCAGTAGGCGATCTGACTTATGGGTCAACGAACAGTTCATTCTTCTTGCCTTGACTGTACATGTACAGTACACACAGTACACATACTTAAGTGTTGTGTCAGCAATAGTGTTTGAACAAGACTACTGTATACAAAAAAGCAGCCAGGGCCACTGTAGTTCCACTGCATTCACATGTCCAGTCCAAAAATTTAAGCCATTGTTTTTTGGGCCATTTGTTAATCAGGTGGCCGGCTGTTATTAATTAACCCTAACCTTCCCTAACCTGCCAAAATCAAACACCCCTTTGTGTTGAATTTTGTGTTGAATTTTGTGTGATTGGGTACTGTAGAGCCTTGGCACCATCACTTTGCATGGGACTTGATGCCCTGATTTTGTCCAAGTACAAAGAATGTGCCATTGGTTTACTACGCAGTGTTAGAGTTTGTGTGGTTAGGGAAGGATTCTAGTAAAAAGGCTTGGGCTGTTAGGGTTAATGGGTGCCGGTCACTGATCTCTATATAAACTGGATAGCTCATTGGCCATTGCGCGCTGTACAAGCAACTGAAGCCAGCACCCTCCATATTACCACTCCCAATTTACCATTGATCGCTATGTAAGGAGAACGAGGATAAAGGGAGACACTGGAAAAAGGTTGGAAAAACTGTTGTATTGGGAGTGATAACATGGCGGACGGTGGCCTCAACTCGAACAGCCGATGCGCTATCCAGTTTACATAGAGATCAGTGGTGCCGGTATGCCAATACGGGCTTGTTCAGCCAAGCGTAACACAAACAATAGGCAAACAGTGGATTGAGTGCGTGCAAGAATGCGTGTACAGACAACTAGCCAGGTGTTCTTTTCTGGGTTTTTTTTTTTTTTTTTTTTTTTTTTTTTTTTTTTTTTTTTACTTTACCTACTTACTGTGGCCATGGCCGTCATCGGTATTCAAGAGGTTAAAGGTTGTGTACATGATTGGTCATTGTTGCAATTTTCAGAATTGGGCGGAATTGGAGGTTAGTATTTTATAGGAAATATCGTTCCACTGACATGTTCAAAGTTTTGCGTTGTTGGATGGCGGAAAAAAAAAGAGAAAAACGGCGCTCATTTTCAACCGTCGGGAGGATGATAGCTTTTTAGTCAAGGCGCGCGTGACAACCTGGACGCCTGGCGCGCCCCGAATGCCAGCATGTCCGAGGCGCGCCACATGTTCGGGTAGCCGGCCACGCGTGCCTTGACTAAAGGCTACAGGGCAGTTTTTCATCAATATCCAGCTGGAAATCGTTGGAAAACCATATAAATTTCCACTTTTCTTGACAACGACAGCAAACCTGGTGCCATCATTTCACAGGATGATTGAGACTACTATTAACTTACAGTCTAGTAAGGTATTTCGTAATAATTCAGTAAAAACAAAATTGGAGGATTACCAATCGTATACACTACATGTACCTTTAATGATGTGTTGAATGAACCTGTTGAATACGGATGACTGCCCTAATTGTGGTTTAAAAAAGGACCATCTGGCCGGTTGTCGTCCATGAGCACAATTCTTCACATATTCAATCCATTGTTTGCCTGTTGTTTGCATTACGCTTGGTTGCACAGGCCCGTCTTGGCATACATGTACATGTACATGTACCTGTAACATTACCTCATCAATAACAGACAGAAGGGGTTATGATTCCTTTCTTGGGGGCGGGGAGGGGTTGTACACGTAGATTAGAATGTATATCTTTTGAGGGTCCTATAGACTTTACGCGCGCTATGGACCACATACGTACATGTACATGTACATGTACACATGTATATGTGTACATGTAGTAGGGGTGTGCATTTATGGGTAGTTAAAGAACCGGGTACCCGATTGAAAAAAATACGGGTACCTGGGTACCCGTTAAAGAAACCCAACCCAATCCCAAATGTTGCAATAATGTCTTTCTCCGAGATTCAAAAGTCTGATTTCAGACAAAAGTCTAAAAAATCTCATGCCTGTCCAGTAAACATAATCACTACCCTACCAGTGCATGCGCCGGCATATCACAAAAGACAGAAGCTTTATACAGTTGTATTTATTGTGGAATGAGGTGTGCTATTATGTCTCGTCGAGTCTCTTTATCCATACCCAGGCTACAAAAAACCACGACCGGTAAATTCCCTTTGTCAATTTTCGTGAGCGTCATAAACATGAAGTCTGTGCTGGTTTCCCATGTACATGTAGTCGGGTTTTAATTTTGAAAATTCCAAACAAATAACATTCGAAACCTTTCCTTTTTCATTTTCTGGGAAGTTACTATGCAATAATGTAAAGTTGTACAGGTACTCGATTCCATAATCTGGAACCGGTTCCTGACATGAACGGTCGGGTACTTGGGTACCCGGTTCCGATGCACACCCCTAACATGTACATGTAGTTTATAATGAAGTGCTCCATACATGTCATACGATACATGTACGATAATCATTCCATGTCGGTCTGCAACTCGACCCTGCTTCAGACCAGAATTGAGATTCCTCGCCCCGGGTTGAAAGACACGCCCAGGTTTAAAACAGCAGTGTGAAATACATTGTAAGTGTGGGTGAGTTTTCCCCCGTTTGAACTCAATACAAGTATTAAATTGGGTTGGAAGAATCAAGACGACCCAGGGCAGCCCCGGGCTTCACCCTGGGTTTACTTCAACCCAGGTTGAGAGGCTGCAGTGTGAAAAGGCCTTGACATTACGAGGTGCAATCAAAAAGTTCCGAGACTGTTCCTGTTGCGACCGAACGGAGTGCAGCACAGTGTAGCAGGTGTAAGCAATAACTTTCGTAAGTACATGTAGGTATTCCAAGTTACATCGCTTGATCAACATCAGCACCTGTTACACGCATTTTTGTGACCACTGGTACGTGCGCATTTGCGATTTCACCATGGACCTGAAACTTGAACAGAAGCAGCACCGTGTCTGTGATTATCTCCGTCAACAGGCCCAGGATGACCCAAACTTCATGTCAAGGATCATCAGTGGTGACGAGAGTTGGGTCTGCGGCTACGACCCAGAGACCAAACAGCAGTTTTCGCAGTGGACGAGCCCACAGTCTCCAAGACTGAAGAAGGCGTGTCAGGTCAGGAGCGCAACCAAGAGCATGCTCATCGTTTTCTTTGACATTCGCGGGGTTGTGCACCATGAATTCCTCCCCCAGGGTCAGACTTTCAACGCTGAGTTCTACTTCATCGTTCTGAGTAATCTGAGGGAGAACATTCGGCGCAAACGGCCTGAACTGTGGCACGCTGGCAATTGGATGCTCCAACATGACAACGCGCCCGTTGAAAACGTGTGAGTTTCTCGTCTGCAACAACACAATCGTCGCTCTCCACCCCTGCTACTTGCTGGATTTGGCTCCCTGTGACTTTTTTCTGTTCCCCAAAATGAAGTTCAAGCTGAAGGGTCGCCATTTTGACACTGTGGGGGAGATCCAGCGAAAATCGCTGATTGTGCTTGACGTGCTTCCGGAACGGGATTTCCAGGGAGCGTTCCAAGCGTGGCAGGAGCGCTTGGAGCGGTGTATCGTTGCACAAGGGGACTATGTACTTTGAAGGGGATGGCAGCCAGATTTAAATCACGTACGGATTTTGCTTGTTGTAGGCGCAGTCTCGGAACTTCTTGATCGCACATCGTATACATTGTAAGTCATGAAATTGCAATAGACTTGTTGTCTCTTGTCCTAGTTTACACGTACACGTACATGCAGGTTTTATTATTATTTTCAAACTTGTGTACATGTACATACATTTTGTGTACCTCCTGAAGTTGTCAGGTGTGAGCTGAGCATTGAAATTGAGTCAATACTTGTCATTTGACCCATATCCCATCGGAGGTGAGTCAGTTACGTGTATTTTGTGACCGGCTCTACAAAAATTAGTATTATGTCGCAGAATTTGAAAAATGAGTTACATTGTATATACATTTGTACATAGCTTGAGTGACCCCTGTGGCATTTTGTGTTCTCGAGATATCTTGACATTTGTATACTGATAGTTTCCAAAAAGTGCAAAGAAATTTCTATCAACATTAAAGGTAGTGTACACAATTGGTAATCCTCCAATTTTGTTTTACTGAATTATTACGAAATACCTTGTCTCAATCATCCTGTGAAATGATGGCACCAGGTGTGCTGGAAATCGTTGGAAAACTGCCCTGTAGCCTTTAGTCAAGGCGCGCCTGGCTACCCGGATGAGTGGCGCGCCCTGGACATGCTGGCATTCGCATTCGAAGCGTCACGCGGGCCAGGTAGCCACGCGCGCCTTGACTAAAGGCTATCATCCGCCTGACGGTTGAAAACGAGCGCCGTTTTTCTCTCGTTTCTTTTTCGCCATCCAACAACGCAAAACTTTGAACAGGTTAGTGTAATGATATTTCCTAAAAAATACTGACCCCCAAATCCGCCCATTTCTGAAAATTGCAGCAATGATCAATCATGTACACTACCTTCAATTTTTGTTTATAAATCTTTATTCATCAATATCAATGTTTCAGAAAATACATGTAGATCAAAAAATAACAAAAAAATCACTTACGTAAAGTTTTGTTTTTACCCTCTTCACATAGAACAGCCCTGTGTGTTTTCACAAAGTGCGACATGCATATGTAATACCCTTTTTTGTAGAGCGGGGCACATTGTATATGCTGGATCCATGCACCTTGCGCATAAGGGCCAGCGAATGCCATGAAATGACTCAATTAGTGCTGTCTCTCCAGTGAACCTCGTCTCCTTTGTGGAGAAAATTTCTGCTGACGTTTGATGCTGACTTAATTTCAGGCAGGAAATCAGCTTTATTCCATTCATTATTGCTGGAGGCATTCATTTTTGGACGTACAGTTTAAAGGGGGTTGGGTTTCAGTTGTGAACCAAAAGGCACATGTATGTACATGGACATGATCCGCACAGTCACTGCCGTAACAATCAGAATGTGTGTGTACATAATGTAGGGCGAGTACAGATTCAGATAACGTGTACATGTCTAGGCTCGGGTGGGGTAACTTGCCTCCCCATTTGCTGTTTTTTTCTCACAAATTCCATGCATTTGTATTCAGTGTATAAAAGGCCTTGTGCAATTTTCACAGAAGTCGGGAATAATGCACTTTGCTCTTCAAGACTTCATGCTGCGCATCTGGCACTACTGCCTATCAGAAATAAAGGGCCTTAATTGTGCACTCATTGCACGGTTGCAAACCATGCACGCACAATACGTGTAGCATGAACAATGCTGTCGGTTGTTTGTGAAAAACGTATTTTCGTGAGGTTCACAGAGATAAGTTTTACATGTATTTCCCTTTCGAATAATAGAAAGATTCTCTACTTCCGAATTCAAACAGGATAGGTTGCCAAAAAGGGACAATTCACAGTACATTTTACCTGCCCGCCACCAAGTGTTCGCACCAGGGAGACCATTTTCAAACTGTGCGATCTAAGGGTATTTCTCGAGCTATTTCTCGAGCTAATAAAAATTTAAGCAATAACCACACAATTAAAAAGTCAAACCAAGTTTTTTGTGTACCATTTGTACCAGTTTTGTTTGTTTCATGCAAATGACAATTGCATAATGTACTGTTTAGATGGATGTACCAACCTTTTTGAGTGCGAAAAATAGCTTGACTTGGACGAACTCTTATTGCGCACTGTATTACGAATTGCACCAATGTGCAGGTTCAAGCGGCAACTATTTGTCAACCACTCGTTGATTTTCCATGGTAACCTGTGCGCGAAATACATTGGGTACCAGGCAAAATCAGCCAGTGGTTGACAAATGGTGGCTACTCGGACTTGCAGTATGGTTTACTGTGAAAAAAACAAACCCAGATACCATTTGGGGTAACTGAACAAGTTTTTCTGTCGGGACAAAACATGTGGTTGTCCTGTTTGGGTGATCTTTTGGACACCCTATTTCAAATTTTGGATTGTTTGGGCATCCTGATTTGTCATTTGCATCTGAAAGTATTATTTGGACAATTTTTTCAAATTAACATCAAGTGTGGACACCCTTTTATCCAAATCCTGGCTAAAACCCGGTGTTGCACATGGGTCATTCCATAAATGATTGGGGTCCAAAAGTCTGACATTTGTTGGTGTCCCTGTTACATCTGACCTGTGTAATTTCCCATCAATTATCATTAAACTTAACTTCACACTAATATTTTACTTGTTTGGCAGGGTGTACTTTCCTTTACAAAATCACTCTTGGAGATACATGTACAAGGCATTAATAAAGAATGTGTCCTTAATTGCAAAATCTTTTACACGTCACAAAATGTTTTGGATGCCAAATTTATAGAATGACCCATATACCCATCTCTTGGCCGATTCTTTGTCTTGGACGCCATCCTTAAGTGCATCATTGTGGAGGCAGCATTGGATACGCATGGAGCACACCGCACGTGGGGTCCCGGGCTGACAGCGCACAGCAGAGCCACTGATTGATCGCACATGCAGCGCGCATGACCTCACATCAGGCCCCGTTCTTGCAGTGTAATGATGACAGGGAAACAAGCGAATCAGTAACGGAAGCCCGATTGCAGCTTTCACAAGGTGCAGTGATTTCCTGAGCTGATTAGCCGCCAATTAGGGGCATGTCAACAACCGGGCAAGCAATGGGGGACATGGTCTGCACACTCATGCCCCCTTGTCTGGTGAGATTGCACTTAAAACGGCACGGGCCGAGTGCTCGTCACAGCGGTAATTTACCGTGCTGAAGTCACTTGTTGGAGATCATAGCGTATTTCCGTGATATACCCCAGTGAAGCACCCCCCCCCCCTCCAAATTTCTTAATGGGCTCTCAAGGCTCCCCCATGCTGCTTGTAGCCCCCCGATGACAAGCCTTTGGTTTATAAGGTTAGTAGCACAAGGCTAGCTTCAGTCGCCAATTGTTCTTCATTGCGGGGTGACCGGCAAGACCGGAGTGAGTCTTCGCAGCTACTTGCTTCTTGTTCCAGCGGAGAGATAATAAAAAGTTAACCAGAGCAATTGGATTATTATTGATTCTAAGCCGTCAGCTTTCCGGGGGATCTGTTTTGCTAATTCGGTAGACATCCCTCTTCTCACCCTCACGTGTGAACATCGACGCTTTCAGCTGAGCTGGGAAGGTTGTTGAGCTCATTATTTTCTTAACTCATATCCTGTTGTAAATGTAAGTTCATTATCTCATTACTGTTTTTGTGTACAATGTATAATGTAGATACATGTACAGAGGCTGGCATTCCCAAGCAAATGTCGGTATGCTAAATATTTTGTGCAAACATCTATGCTGTGAAATTTGCAACATTGATTTATGCAATCATGCAGCATTAATTTTTATTTTAAAAAGGTACTAAATGCTGTGGAGATTTTTTTCCCCCCAAATTTCAACTTCAGAATTCTAATCATAGGGGCTTGTCTTACCAGTGATGTTGTTGCCTCAATGTACATCTTTTACCTGGATTTTATGTGTTTTCTATCATAATTACATGTACAATGTATATGTCCAGGTTTACATGTACATTTTGTACATGTACTGTACGTACTATCACTAGAGACAGCTTTCTGGATAAAACAATTCTGAAAGGTTTATTACCTGCAGCTCTTCTGGAATAAATGGGGGCAGCTTGGAACCATTTCCCACAATGTTTGTGTTTTAGTTGACCAATCAGCATCATCTCTTGACAAATAGTGCAGTTTTTGATGGCCGCAGTTTTTCCCGTGACCCTTTATTAGAATTATAAGATGCAAATTAAAGTGGTCCATGAAGATGTTTAGCTTGAACACTTTAGGCCTTTTCACACTACGAAAAATCTCTGTGTTGTACCCGGGTCGGACACGTGTTGACTTTTTCCACTACAACATTCTCAACACGGCACTGACCCGTGTAGAGCGCTCAACCCGGGTTGAAACTAACCCTGCTTGGGAGGTGGGTTGAGAGCTCTCGACCCGTGTAGAGAAGTTCGACTCGTGTTGATCGAAAACACCTCTGGGTTAAGTTCGACCCGTGTAACCGCGTTGAGTAGTGTGAAAAGTTTGACCCGTGTTGAAATGTTTAAAGTCTACATGGGTTGGACCCGTGTAGATTTCGACACGGGTCGAATGTACATGTACAATGTACATAGTGTGAAAACGCCTTTTGACATCAGTCTTCTTTACACAGGGAAAAAAAACAACCTTTGTCAATGTTTGTCCAGACGACTTGTTGCCTATCACACTGTGTGGGCCCACAGTGTGTGGCGAATGCTATCATGTTTAAAAAGCATGTGATTATTGAATGAAAATGGACTTTGGAACATCATTTTAAAGATGTACTCGGAATAATTAAGCCAGTTAGGTATTTCAAAGGTTGTTCGGGATAAAATTGCTGACGTACATGTAATGTCACGCCAAATGCCATGTTACGCGAACGCCCGTTCTGATTGAATCTAACATGTGCGCATTGTGCGACCACCCCTTGCGTTCACACGAGCGCGTTGGGTCACGCGGGTCATTTGGGATAAAATGTCATTGTGCACATGCTCAGTTGAAATACCGAACTGGCTTATTCTCACATTGCTTTTTTACTTGTCTACATGTACTTGTGAATGGGTTTCAAAATGTCCATAACTGACCATAATGTACATGTACTACATTGTATGTGTACATTGTGTAGGACAGCTGTCAGTGAGGAGGAGGAAGTACATGTATACATATTAAAACCCTAACCCTGCCAGACGCAGCACAGTGCATCTGTGCTGACAGCTCCACTTTGCTAGGCTCTGTACACAAGTCAATGTGACAAAGTATGCCATCTGATGCGTCTGGCAGGGTTCTAGCAAACATGCCCTGGAGGGTTATGGTTTAACCCTACGTCACTGAATACTACAAAATACTATTTGAGCATGGAGGTATTAAAAAGTACTTTTACTACACTGGCCTATGAGAATTGAGTAGTATTTTGTGGTACAGTGTACTGGACCCCAAATGAATGCCTCGGACGTTAGGGTTAAAAAAATAATTCATGAAAAAATGTACTTGTGACTTGAATTGAAAAAAATGACTTGGTAAAAAAGTTGGCTGCAAATTAACACTCGCTGCCCTGTAGGTATAGTGGACCATTCCTCCGTATGGGTGGACGATCTGAGTGGCGATAATGTGACAGAGAGCTTTGTTTGGCGGTGTTAAGTTTTTGAAAGTTGTTAGGCATTATGCGTTTGTACATTAGGATTTTAAGATCGCTAACCATTCACAACATTTTTTCATGCAGTAATTTGTAGAAGATTTTATCGCCATATCGGCGATATAGCAGGAAAAAAATATCGACTACGAAAAAAACTCAGTATCGCCAATGCTAGGTCAGAAGCTGATTATGAAACACTAGAAGTTTAAGAAAGGTCAGTGCCGTGAACTTGGCCGAGTTCACGAGCAAAGCTGTCAAAATGATCACAATGATATTGCAAGAATTTTTTTTTTATCATACCGTACAATGTATGTACATGTACGTTGCAAAGTGGCAGCAGCTGTCATTGTATTGGGCCAGTATGCGAAGGCTGGCTTCCCACACATCAGTCACAGTCCATTGAGGGGAGTTTGAAGGCAGCATGACTCATCTAAAAATTGGTGGTCGGTATTGGAGTTGGTTCAGTGTACTCGAGTACATTGTACACTTGGGTAGCCTTTGCGAACTGCTGGTAGGTAGAGTAATTGTACATTTATATAAACAAGGATGTGTACGTACATGTACATGTAGTCATATTCGAAGATTGTGCATACATGTACTGTACATTTAGTGTAAGTACATCCGGTCAAATTCTACATATACATGATGTACACTTGGCAATTGTTGGAGCTGTCCCCGTTTCTTGAAATGTTTCTGTTGTAAATTCTCAGTATATCAATAATTATTGTGTAAAATAAGGTCTTTCCGTTTTACAGGTATAATCCTATGGATTTGGTTTTCAACTGTGGGTTGAATTGTGGATTTGTTTGCATGACAGTGGTATATGTAAACTTTCAAGTGCACGTAGGTGTGTATCCACCGTCGAACGCGGACGTCCTATTGTTCCCTCTTTTGTTTGTACTTAAACTTTTTCGGAAGACTTTCATAGGTTTTGTACACGATCTCAATCGCGGACGTATTTTGGGAATCACGGACGATATTGTTCCCTTTGTTATACGTCCACGTTTGTTTGGGAGAACAAACGCAACTGTACATAACCCCCACCCATCCAAACAAAAAGCAAAAGTATCTGCAGGAAGGACAGAATAGTCGAGATATCTTTCGATACGATATTCCGAGCTGTTAAGAACAAGGGCTCTTGGCATTCTTTTTTAAGGGAGTTTTTGAGAAATGACCATAGAGCTGTATAACTCATCATTCCATATATAACCCAGAGCCGCTCTGGGCCAGCCATGATTGGAGGGTTTATGAGTTGTGTGCTCGGCTGAAGAACATTATTGCGTGGCTGTTTCTGCGTGTGTCTTTCTCGCACGCTTTAAAACCTCCACAACTTTAACTTGAAAAAGCATTGCCTATATTCCTGTACATACTTCGGTTATGAACACATTGCCGTAGACTATTGTTGAGATTAGCAATCTGTGTTCTTTAACACATAAACATCAGTATAAAATATGCAAATAGCCATGTGCATATATATGTATAAGTCGCACTAAATTTTGAGGTTTCCATAGGTTAGTGCACAAACATGGATGCGCCCAGCTGGCTTCACTACATTCAGTGAGTTAGCACTCTAATAATTTAATACAGCTCTATGGAAATGACATGTCAATCATTTGATCCTACTGAACTGATGTGTGCACACATTACAGCATGGTGTAGCGGAATGGTTATTGCTTGTGATATCCCTGTCGGTACTGTCTGTCAGTCACTTTCATGATCTGATGTTTCCTTCTGTCGTTTCCACATCAGGTGATTCATCCAGGAAGAAAGTGACAACTCCTTTACCATCTGACATAAGCTGTCATTCCGTGAACACTGATGACCAGTCCAGGTGATGGAGTCATATCACTTGGATGTTGTAAAAAGGATTCTTATTGTGAGTATGAAATGGCATCCCCCATCATGCCGTGTCTAGATACAGTATCGGAGATCAAGATCTTCCACCATCGGACGTCTGGCGGGGGCATGACTTTCACCAGCAATCGCCACCCTGGCAATGCGTTCGATGTCCTGAACGAGCTGCGCCAGAAAAAAGACCTCTGTGATGTCACGCTGGTCGTGGAGACTGTTAAATTCCATGTGCACAAGGTGGTGCTTGCTTCCTGCAGCCCCTACTTCAAGGCTATGTTCACGGGGGGCTTCCACGAGTGCACCAAGCGCAAGATAGAGCTGAAAGATATTCACCCCTGTGTTTTCTCCTCCATCATTGACTTCATGTACACGTCCATGATAACGATCAATGAGCACAACGTGCTGACCGTGCTGCCCAAGGCCGTTATGTACCAGATCAAGGACGTGATTGAGTGCTGTTGCACGTTCTTACAGGAGGAGCTGGATCCCAGTAACTGCATCGGCATCTCGGTGTACGCTCAGCAGCACGGGCTGACATCGCTGCATGCGGCCGCCCGGGAGTTCATCTGCCGCAAGTTCTGCGAGGTGTCCAAGACCGAGGAGTTCATGAACCTGACACTGGTGCAGCTAGTGGCGCTGATTAAGCATGACAAGCTGAACGTGTGGTGCGAGTCTCAGGTGTACAACGCGTGCTTGCGCTGGGTGCAGCACAGTGAAGCGGAGCGAAGGCCCTGCTTCGAGAAACTTCTGGGGTGCGGTGGCATCCGGTGTGAGCACCTGACGCCGACGTTCCTCAAGAAACAGCTTGAGAAGTGCGAGATCCTTAAGGGGGAACCACGCTGCAAAGACTACCTGTCCAAGATCTTTCAGGAGTTGCAGTTGCACAAAATATGCAAGACGCCCAGACGAAACCCAATTTCGGCATGTGTCATCTACACGGCGGGCGGGTACCTCCGTCAATCCCTCGTCAATATGGAGTGCTATAACCCAGAGGACGATGCCTGGCACAAACTAGCCGATTTGATTGAGCCACGTAGTGGACTCAGTGCCGCCACTGTGGCGGGGATATTCTATGCGGTCGGTGGCCGAAATAACACCACCGAAGTGAACACAGACTCAAATAGGCTGGATGCCTACAACCCTTTAAAAAACCAGTGGAAAACATTGGCACCAATGAACGTCCCACGGAATAGAGTGGGCACGGCGGTGCTGGACGGGGCGCTGTATGCTGTAGGAGGGTCTGAGGCTTGCACAAAGCACAACTCGGCTGAAAGGTAATCAAGATTTACCCACCCAAAGCCATTTTGTTAATCTTGATCCATTTGTAATCCTTGCTGTATTTATGCTAAATGTTGGAAATTTTGACAACTTTTTTTGTTGACTGGGAATGCTGCAGCAGGGGGAAATTATGGGATTAGAAAATTCCAGTTTATTTTTAAAAGAAGCTGGCCAAATCATTCAACATTCTTGAAACTGATTTCTGTGAATTGTTAAAACTGTTCTGCTGTTGAGTTACAGGATGTTGCAGAGGAGTTTCAGCCATATACATGTACATTTGTATTGTCATTGCAAGTACATGTACCATACAATTGCAAGTTGCATTAAATTAGTGCTACAGTAGTGCACTATATGTAAATGCCTATTGATGGGCACGGGGAAATTTGTATAATTTCTTATCCACTAACTCCTTGTGGCCGGCTGTTATTAACTGGATGCTGGTATGCCAGCCAATACGGGCTTGTGCAGCCAAGCGTGTAGACGACAACTGGCCAGGTTGTCTTTTTCAAACCGTGGCCATGGCTGTCGTCCGCATCCGAGAGGTTAAATTTAAACTGGCAATAAAGGTAACGGCGTAGAAAGTCAAATGCATAAACTAAATGTTCATTCAGTGTGTGTATGTTATGGACTGTTCTGGATGTTCACACATACCTTTTTTTGCAGCCCTGTGGAGACATGGCATTGTTCTCCCCTTTGTCCCTGCAGTTAAGCAAACCCCATAGACTCAGTACACAAAATTCCTTGTGGAGACATCCTAACCCATACAAATGCCCTGTGGAGACCTATTCAGTCCCTTTGTGCGCATTGTGTTCATGTCTCCACAGGGTACGGAATATCTGTTCACAGATGCACGCAAGAGACTCACACAGAATAAATATGTGACACATTTCAAATAAATACTATGTAGCGTATTCTTCAGCCATACACGCTGCACACACACACACAGTCGTGTACCGACCTCAAAACGCGGACGTCCCATTGTTCCTCTTTTGTTTATACTCTAACTTTTTCGGAAGGCCTCCATAGGTTTTGTACACACTTCCAATCGCGGACGTATGCTGGGAATCGCGGACGATATTGTTCTCTTTTGTTCTCTGGCATTTTTCGTCCTTGTGTGGACATTCCTTTGTATTCGTGTACTTAAGAATTCTCGGCCAAAATACTCATTTTTCTAACATCCAGAAAAAAATGTCAACACCAATATTTGATAGTGGCCCCCTGAAGTAATTCCCTTTAGTCTCCCACAGATACATAACCCTAACCCCATTTTCCCTCTAAACCCCCTTTTCAGAGAGGGGAAAACCAAGTGTGGACATGGGCAAGTCCACACAATGTCTTCGCTACCTGCCTAGTGTAGACATCTTTTGTTCCAAGGTCCACACAACGTATGTAACACTTGTACACACACACAAGTGTGTAAATGCCTGCAATCGGGGACCTCCTATTGTTCATACTTTAATGTTTTGGCAAGGGCCCTCATTGGTTTTGTACACTACATTGTATTTTCAAACAGGGACCTTTCTCAATCGGAGACCCTATTGTCCTCTATTGTTAAAGGTCCCCTATTGTCCTCTATTGTTAAAGGTCCCCTATTGAATGCAAAAACAAACGCACACATGCAAATGTATAAACACCTTCAATCGTGGACCTCCTATTGTCCCTCTTTTGTTTGTACTTTAACTTTTTCGGAAGGCCTCCCATATGTTTTGTACACGATTTTCAATCGTGGACCTTGACACAATCCTGGACCCTATGTATGCACCCATATGAGGTACCTCTATTGTAAACTTTACTTTCCGTCTTTTATTCTCCTTTGTCCCTATTGAAATCTCAAACTCCATAGCGTTAACTTTGTGGGGTACCTGGATTTCTCAAGATTCCCTCGTGGGCTACCATTGTCCCCATTGTTACCCTTTCTTACCGGTACCCCTGTAAGGAGATTAACTCTTACAGTCATGGCAGCCCCTACATGTAGAACAGCTTCAAAGCTCCGCATGAAGGAATGGGGGTAACGTTCCAGTAATTGAATATATGAAGAGATACAAATATATCTGGACTGAATGGTTTTTCTATTATAGGTATAACCCAGATGAAGACAAGTGGACAATGATAGCTCCCATGCACACAAAGCGCATCGGCGTGGGCTGTGCTGTGGTGAATAGACTCCTGTATGCCGTTGGCGGCTATGACGGCAATATCCGGCTGGATAGTGTGGAGTGCTATCACCCTGAGAACGACGAATGGACTATTGTAGCGCCCATGAAAGCTCGCAGGAGCGGAGCAGGTTGGTAATGCTTGGAAGAATTTCATTTTTACGCATTGCGAGATAAAGGTGTGGGAATGGATGTGTTAGTGGGTGAATGCTGTCATGCAGAGCATTTGTAGAAATTGTTGATTAACCCGAACAGTACTCCAACAGCATGTTTGGTTGGAATCTGTTAGGATGGGTACTGGACCCCCAAACTGATAGTCCTTTTACACTGAGTTTGGCATACCACCAGAATCAGAGTCCAACAATTTGTGTGTACAGTTTACCATCTGGTGTTGGAATTTGCCGGGATGGTTATGGTTCCTACATGTAGTATATTATACTAGGGAGTTAGGGTTAGGGTTAAAAAAAAAACTCCTGTCCAAACTCAGAGAGATTGAACAAAAACTGCCTTCCCAAATTTAGCAAGGGATGAAAACTGCCTGTCCATGCCCTGCCGATTTTTTTCACACATGTACCCCTTTCTTTGGTCCTGATACAACCATTCAACTCACTATTTTTGGATGAAATATTAAGATTTCATTTACATGGGCAGGATTTCATTAAGACTTTAAAAACTGCTTGTCCAAGCTGCTTGTCCATTCCCAGCAGTGTTCTAGCCAGGCATTAAATAGCGCTCGCAGCCACTACGCTTGAATCCTGCCCCTACGCTACCCCTACGCTATATATTTAAGAGCAGGAGTATATTCTGAACAATTTAAAATGAGCTAAATTTTGCCTATGATAATCTTAAAAACTGTCCCTTTGCTCAAAGGGAAAGTGGCCAGAATTTGGCTCAGATTGCACCAGAGAAAATATAGAATCCAAAATTTGTCGGGCCCCTTAAGTGGGCCCTGGACCCCACACCATGAGGGCTTCAGGATCCGCACTCGCATGGTCCATCCGTGAGCAAAATGCCCCTCACTTTAACTTCACCCTGGCTAGAACGCTGACATTCACAAATCACATCATCAAGTTTAAAGATGGACAGTATACATGTACAAATATTTACTGCTTCAAGTGGTGTAGTAAAACTAGCCTCCCTCGGTGATCCATGGAGCATTCTATTTTCCCAAGGCCTTCGAGTTTTACCACACCACGAGATAAAAGCAGTATATTTGTTTTATAACAACCTCACCCACAGATTCTGCTTGATTTTTAAATTTTAACATTAATTAAATCTAAATAGTTAAAATGGACTTCTATTTCAATACAAAATTAGTGGAAAATTTATTTGCTCTTTCAAAACCACCCCTTAACGAAATGTTTGAACCCAGCTCTGTAGCGCAACGCTCAACGCGCACACCCGCATGCATCTGCACACAAATACCGCGCCATGGGTATAGTACTTTGGTTGCTAATGGTATAGTACTTTGGTTGCTACGGGTATAGTACTTTTGGCCGTGCACAAGAAGACAGCAAAAATAGAAAATGCCATGTGACTCGCTCTCGGCCAATCAAGACACAGAATCTGTGGATGAGGTGTTATAATTTAGTCTATGTACGTTTGTACATTTCTCCCACACAATGTTGGCATGCGAGTTGATTCCCAAAATCAGAGCACTCATCATTGCATGTGGGGGGAAATGGGGGGGGGGGGGTTTAATCCTGTATGCAAAGTGTTTCAACAATTGGTTTCTAAACTTTCATGCTTGCACAACACATGTATCGATGTTTTAAGCAGAGAGTGTTGTGCACTAGATAGAAGTACAGCCAGTCACAGTGCATGTAATTGATGTCTGTCAAGTCATTGCTGGGTCTGTTGGACGCATTAATTGACTGTATCATCCTGGCCCAGTCTACCGTACTGAAAAACTTCCGGCTCTTGTCTGCGGCTAGCTCCGCCAGTGACGTGTGGGAGTTCTGCAGTGCTGAATCATATTCTCCTTGAAACTTTGGTTGACCGGAGCCAGTGGTTTGGAATCCCACAGAGTATTGTCAAACTACTTTATTGAAAATCATGCAGGGCTTGCAGATGTATGTTCTTTGTAGTTTATGAAGTCTCTGCATATTTCGCTACCGATAAAATGTCTGCTTATTTTGTCATCAATTTCCCTAGATTTATTGGACTGAAATTCTTCCATAAATTGGTAACTGCATGTACATGTACTGTGACATTCATAACGGCGTGTCATGTGAAATGTTACATTTTGTGTCAACATGTGAGTTTGTTGGCCAATTCTGAATATCTGCCCATACATTGTAGATAAGTCATTTCTGACACCCACATTTTTGTTGTCGTGGGGCAAGGCTTAATATATATTCAGAATTATACATGTATGCAAGAATTTCTGCAATGTGTGTGGAATGTAAACTATTTAAGACACTCTGGAAGGTTTACATTGATTTTGCTGTGGAAAATACAGATTTTTGGCTTTAGGAAAATTGACTTGAATTTTGGGGAGTTGGCAGGTACAGGTACATGTACATGTACTGTATTTCAATATCTACGAGGTAGTTCCACCAGGCACCTCTTAGATTTCTTTTCTTTTCTTGTTTTTTTTTGGGGGGGGGGGAGAGTAAAAATCTGGATTTTATTCACGATGGCGTAAATAAAGTTTGTGGCTTCATGTACATGTTAATGTACTTTACATTGTACTTCAATTCTAAAATGATTTTTTGCTTTTGCACAGTGCCAGATGAAACATTTGAGTAACATTTTGTGCCAATCCATCAACCTAGATTTGGCTAAGTCTGGATCGTCTAACATTAAGAGCAGTAGGCATTTTACGTTCCCTCCGAACTCACAGGGGACCCGTGTACCTCCCAACACAAAAACTTTCCTAAACTTCCCGATCCCGTGTGGCCAACTCCACCACTTGCCGTGGCCGGGTTAGGAAAGCGCCAATATTGAGCATTCAGCGACGCGGGATGTGGAAATGACTGTTGACAGTCGGAGGGGTTGTTACGCCTGTGACTAAACGGGGCCCAAGATGCGACTCATGCTGGAATTGCATGTGACTCAATGCCACGACCCCAGCTCCAAAGTCTTCTTTTGTTTTGGTTTTATTGGGTGTTTTTTTTTGTTTTTTATCTCTGTCTACATGTACAATAATGTAGGTTCACACTCTGTTCAGGTGGTATGTGTGCTCTTGTATTGTACTACGTTCGAGGACAAGAGGAGAAAGAAAATACAAAAGAATCTTTCTTGTCCTCGAGAGTCGGTCTTTTGTTAAAATCGGTCTATAGGGTTGGGTTATATTAACCCTCCTATGCAAACATACATTCTGAGCCATGTTGTTGTATGGGTCAAAATCAGTCATGGTGATTGTTTTTGACCCTCTTGCCATAGTACAAAACCACATGTAATCTGATCATATCTGTGTAAAAGTATAGCAGGGGAGGTGGAAGGAAATTTTGACTGATTTTGACCTTTTAAATAGTAGGAGGTTTTTAAAGGAAGAATAGGAAACACAAAGCATTGTCCTCACAAGTATAGGAAAGTACGACTGGGTGTACTGGTGCATGTCTATGTGGCAGCCAAGCGAAACGGACACAATGTACTTGTGCAGTCAAGCGTAACATACACAATAATCCAACAATGGATTGAAACTGCACAAATGGCGTCATCCGGCCTGGTGGCACTGGTTTTTTTGGCACCATTTTGCATCTTCTGTATGCAAGGGGTTAACAAAGAAAACCAGATATAAGCATGAACCTAATCAAATGAGCCATATCGGATCGGGACAGACTTTACTTTTTGACTATTAACACCTGTTCATATGACGTCAATGACTACAGATCGACACATGCATCTGATTTTCATGATGCCCATTGGGCCCCACAGTATTTCGATCAAATTTCAAGAAGCATGGGCACGTTTGTAGCACATTTTACATTCTGCGTGCGCATGCACCTGATGCATGGCGTAAAATAGTCGTTTAAAAACCCTAACCCTGCCAGACGCATCACAGTGCATCTGTGCTGACAGTTCCACTTTGACGCACTCTCCACACAAGTCAATGTGTCTAAGTTTATACAGGGTGTATCAAAAAGAAGTATACACTCAGAAAAATGTCAAAAAAATGAAAATTTCAATATTTTTGGAATATGGCACCATACATATGGGTAGAAAACCTTTCAGGCTTTAAAGTGACACCATGATCATTTGGCACATTTCATGCATGACTGATTAGGGGCTACATTTGCAAACCTTGTAAAAAACGGCTTGCACACAAAAATGCGAGGTTTTAAACTGGATCAAAGGCAATAAGAGACAAATCTAACAAGTGCCTCTTTTAATCACCATTTTCTGTGTAAATTTAAATACAAGTTAATCTTCAACATGACCCCCATTCATTTGGATGTACAGACTTTGCCCTCCTCAATGTAATTACGCTCTACCACACCGGAGGTTGTGACTGAACGCCTCACAGAATTGTTCGGCAATCGCGTAATTGCGTTGAATCGCCCCTTGGAGTGGCCCCAAGATCTCCAGACCTTACACCACTGGATTTTTGTTCTTGTGGGGCCATCTAATCCAAGGTTTTCACAACTCCACCAGCAGGACCTTAATGACCTCCAGAGACGCATAACCGCTGAGGTTGCGATGATCACACGGGACAGGGGAATGGTCAGGCGTGCCATAAATGACATGTTGAGGAGGGCGGAAGTCTGTATCCAAAGGAATGATGGTCTTGTTGAAGATTAACCTGTAATTACATTTCCTCAGAAAATGGTGATTAAAAAGAGGCACATGTTGGATTTGTCTCTTATTGCCTTTGATCCGGTTTAAAACCCCGCATTTTTGTGCGATAGCTTTTTTTTTACAAGGTTTGTAAATGTAGCCCCTGATCGGTCATGCAGAAATACACCAAATGATCACGGTGTCATTTTAAAGCTTGAAAGGTTTTCTACCCATATGTACATGTATGGTGCCATATTCCAAAAATATTGAAATTTTCATTTTTTTAGATAATTTTCTGAGTGTATACTTCTTTTTGATACACCCTGTATATGCAATCTGATGCGTCTGGCCGGGTTCTAGCAAAAATGCCCTTGAGGGTTAGGGTTAAATTAATCTGCCTCCCGAAAAGGTTGCCTGAAGGGGGGGGTCAATATGCCAACAGTATTATGATTGTTACTGACTATTGTTTATGCATTTTGTATGTTTCTACATGTACTGTAGGTGTTAGCAGCATCAACAACTACATCTACGCAGTGGGAGGCTACGACGGTGTAAGCCAGCTAAACAGTGTGGAGCGATACGATGTTGAAAAGGACAAGTGGGAATTTGTTTCGTCCATGAACTCCAGACGAAGCGCCCTCAGTGTGGACGTAGTGGGGGGAAAGCTCTACGCATTAGGTATGGATACCTGGGCAGTTCTAGTAGACTAATAATACTTATAAGGACTGCCGTGATTAAAAAGCAATGATGTAAATCATTTTGAAAGTCAAATTGCGTCGGGTAACTGCCGCTGCGTCGGATAAGAATACAAAGACCTTAAAGTTTGTCAAACGTGTACCCATGTTTTGGTTCTGCGGGTGTAGTCTACAATGTTTACTTTAAGCTCTGTTTTCTCAAAACAAGTTGCCATGACTCTAATATCTTCTAATATCTATTAACCCTTGGGTGTGTGGAAAATTGTATTAAAATTGGAGGATTCAGGACTGTTAGGGTTAAAATATATTTAATAGCCCTTTTGAATATTGAAAAAAAAAATGCCCTGTCCCAATTTCATTGTGTTGCTTAATTAACTGTAAACAGAAAAGTTGTGCTAGCTTGAGTGCTATTCCTGGTCGTGCTAATGCTAGCGCATGCATGGAGATTTCTATTTTTCAGTCACTGTTTCAAGCAAATTCTGCCTCTGAAGTTAGCGAGCTCTTTCGCCTGCTTATTACTTACAGTCTGTACGAAATGGTCGGAGTTTTTTGTTTACAAAAAATGTGTGTGCTCATCAGGAACGCTGTGAAATTGGGCTGTGGTCTTGTGGATCACTTTTTTTTGTACGTCAGTCCCCACAAGCAGAGTACTAAATGGCTGTCTTCTGTTTATTACAGGTGGTTATGACGGTCAGGACTTTTTGGCCTCAGTAGAATGCTACGACCCGGAAACCGACCAGTGGACTGTGGTCACGAACATGAGCAGTGGTCGCAGCGGAGCCGGGGTGGCTGTGGGGATGGAGCCTTGCACCACGTGCGACAACAACAACCCCTGCCGATCCCTAACGACGTCAAACTGAAAAAACTGCTGGGCGGGAGCCGTGAATGCTACGACTTGGAAGGGGGAATTGAATTGGTTGGTCTACTTCTCTAGGAAAACAGTGGCGGTTCATATTATGTTGGTGCTTTTCTGGTCTTCCATCTCTGTAGAGGCTCTGGTTCGAATCCCACCAGTACAGCACTCCTGCCGTTGCAAAAGGAGCACCTTTCTGGTATGGCACCATGGATGCTAGGACATTGGGCATCGATTCTCTGTATATCAGAAAACAGCGGCAATACATAAAGTAATGTTGCTTGCCCGGCCTTTCATCCCAAGTGGCTCCTGGTTCGAATCCCACCAGTACCTGAACCCCAGCTTGGTTTTCCAGCCCCTCCAATAACTGTTTCCTTTGGAAGTATTCTAGTCTGGACCGGAAGTACATGCAGAACAGTGCGGTCTCTGATCAAGCTACCGTGAACAGACAGCGAAATGAACGACTCCAGTATGAGGAGTGTGGTAAACGAACAGTGTGGAATTACATTTTCCAGTTACATCTGTCTATACGCCATTCATGTACATGTACTCCGAACATATATCTGCATCCTCCCAAACAGTGCAAATCGTATTGTGATTGCTTTTGTGTATATACATTCATGGTTATTTAATTATACTTTAATTATACAGGAAAGCAGGAGTGATCATGGGCCATAAAAAAAAAAAAGATCACTTTGGAGTAGATGTTGTTTCGAAAACTTAAGATATCTTTTATGTAAAATTGCTGACCCTGGTTTCCTCCCCAAACGCTTTGCTATCATTGTGTGACCTATTAAAATAGAAGGTATCTAGTCATTATGCAGTTATGTTCAAATGATAATTGGTTTAATCTGCACTGTTGCCGAGCTCATTCCATCGAAAGAAAAGTTTCCAGAGAAATTTGTCCTGTTGGGTTTAGGATCAGTGAGTCAGTCTGGCTAATGCCAAGACTTTGTGCCATATTAAACCATAAATCGTCGTGTGCTCTGCAGAAGGGCGTAAGCGCGCTTTGACGCGTAATTACACTTTCCGAGAAAATCGACTTTAAAGTTTTTGTGTTGGCATTTCTAAATTAAGAATCGCATACAGTTCATTTTTGTCAGATGCAAATTTATTATTTCCAATATTGCTGTGCATTTTTAAACAAAATTATTACTTAATTTGACAGTTATTTGCATATTTATGCTAACGCCCTTTTGCCGGGAAGTCCTTCTGCCTTAAACGTGCGCGTAAGCAGCATGTGAAATGCTTACGCCCTTTTGCCGGGAACAAACTTTGCTCCGAGCGCGCTTACGCCCCGTTGAAGTGGAGAGGTGAACAAACTTTTATCATGTTTTGTTACATTGGTATTACACGCTAACGCCCTTTTGCCGGGAACAAAAAATGCAAAACGCCCTTTTCATTCTGTTAATTACGTCAGAATGACGTAATAACCCCTTGAGACGAAATGTGTATCAAAATAAAGATATTTCAATACTCTATCGATTACCTCCCAAAACCCCAATTTGACCTTTTGACCCATTTTTTGTCCTTGCGCCCTTCTGCCGGGCACAGGACGAAATGAAAACGTGTCCTGGAAATATTGTCTGTGGTTAGCTAACCCCCCAAAATTGGACTGTCTGGAATGCCTTGGTTTATGTGTAGCCTCGTTCGACCAGACCACTGAAATGACACCGCTAATTTCCTGACGAGGAACAGAATAGGCATGATTTTATTGTGGTTAGATTTGTTGCGTGAGCAACACCACCGAATGATTGCATGAGCAATTGTACAATGTACTTACAAAAAGAAAATCTGTACAGAAATTCAATGTTAATGTCGGGCTGTTTCAATGTATACCATTGATTTTAAATATCTTGTAGGTTTCTTTTTTAAAAATGATTCAAGCAAGATTGTACAATTTTTAAATATTCCATGTGTGGTGTCTGCTGATAGCATTGGACATGGTTTAAAGTACAATATGCCTATGAAGTTCAAACAGGGTATGTACATAATGCGAACTTATCTTAGTTTCTGACCGAGAATTTTTCGGCCAGGTTTATCATCAGTCTGAAGCGATTCATGCTTAATTTACATATATATCGGTTGTTATTTTTCACAGTGCATGGGTCTGTGTACGGTCAGTATTAGAGTGTTTTGTGTATCCCCTATGCTACAGTGCAAGTGGATGTCTGTTAAGATGTACATGTATATAAATGTTACATGTACCTTTGCATTGTAACCTTTGTCTGTAGATGAACTTAATCCTATCTAAGAGAAACACCTGCTGTGTATTCTTATTACCTAGTGTCATCTGCATGTTTTATTCTCTACTTTAAACCCCCACACACACACCCAGTCATGTAAACGGGTGCAATCGTGGACCTCCCATTGTTCCTCTTTTGTTTATACTCTAACTTTTTCGGAAGGCCTCCATAGGTTTTGTACACACTTCCAATCGCGGACGTATGCTGGGAATCGCGGACGATATTGTTCTCTTTTGTTCTCTGGCATTTTTCGTCCGCGGTTTGAATACACCAACGCGCCCACGCACAAAAATCAAATTCAATGGATTTACATGTATTTATTTTAATGATTTGTGTTGGTCCGGTTTTGGAATCCAACTAATTTCTAAGTTCTTTTCTGTTGGGAACTTTTTGTATCCTTGCTGTACTGCAAGACTTTGGCACACCTTTACAGGTACCTTCAACCTTTACAACAATTCACCTGTGTGTACCTTGTAGAAGGAACACTGTACAAACAAGCTAAAGAACGACGCAACTCAAAATCAGGTGATAGCACTCGAAACTGATAGTAATCCTGGTTACTAATTGACCAGTGGTTGAATTCCCGGTACGGAGTTGTTGTAGACGGTTGTCATTCTGGGGGGAAGGCGAGGCTCCATTTGACAGAACTGGTTAAGCAGAAAATTCTTGCTTATTTCCTGAGCAGAAATCTGGGGGCCAATTTCACGTCGATGCTCGGCACAAAAATTTGCTTAGCATGAAAAGTCTTCCTTTGGTAAATACAGGATTACCAACCAAATGTTGATGTGAAGTGTATCGCTTGTGGCTGACATTCAGCTGGTGTTTGCTTAGCATGAAAATCCCATGGCCTTTTTGGTGCTAAGCAAAATTTTGTGCATAGTACTTAGCTCCGTGAAATTGGACCCAGATGAGAACCTTTTGGCAGCAATAGATGCCACGTGAGATTTCTGCAGGTAACCTAATTTGGCCTATCACATTTGTTTTGCGCTTACCGGAAGTTTACATGTAGTAGCTGTTGAAATGTTGACCCTGGGAAAGATATATTTTATCTTTAATTTTTTCAGGCCATTAACTGTTAACTTAGAAGATCCTTTTTTGGCTTTTCCGACAATCAGTCGGAAAAGGTTTTTTTTTCTTTCTGATTTTCTTCTTCTTCTTCTTCTTCTTCTTCTTCTTCTTTTAGTTCTGACCAAAAGCCCATAGACTTTAAACACGAATTTTGTCGACGGCACTTTAGGTCTTAAAAAACCTCAGATCTTAACCAAGCTTACCTCAAACATAGACCCTAAGCTGACATTGTATGTCGAAGAGTGACATAGAAGACGTCATCACGTGTCGTGTCATGTGACGTCATCTTAAAGGTGCATTTTTCAAGGGCCCATATCTAGAGAACCGTAGGTCCGATTGCATTCAAACCTGCTATGGTGGTAGACAAGTACGATTAAAAATTGAAAATTGAGGTGACGTCATGATGACGTCATAATACGATTTTATAGTAACTTTAAAGTTTTTGAACCTTAAAGTTTCTTAAAGCCATATCTCATCAACCGAACATGCTAAATTCAAAATTATTTTTGTAATAGCTTTGTTAGCTCCTATATTCTTTCACATTAATGGGAAAAATGTGTGACATCATCTTGACGTCATCAAAAATGCGCTTTTTTGAAACACATAAAAGGGTACGTCCGATCGTCATAAATATTGGTGGGGAGGTAGGTAGTGCCACTAGCATGTAAAATCCGAAGTGACGTCACGATGACGTCATCGGCTGATTTTCTATGAATTTTTAGTTCTATCCCATAGACTTTGTACATGAATTTTGTACGAGACACTTTGGTCACTAAACAACCTCAGATCTTAATCAAACTTAACACCTAACTTAACAATCAAACTAAACATAGACCCTAAGCTGAAATTGTATGCCGAAGAGTGACGTCATGATGACGTCTTCACGTGTCCCGTGACGTCATCTTAAAGGTGCATTTTGCAAGGGCCTATATCTAGAGAACGGTAGGTCCGATTGCCTTTAAATCTGGTATGTTGGTAGGCTAGCTCGTGTTACAGATGAAAATTGAGGTGACGTCATGATGACATCATACGATTTTATAGTCCTTTTCAAAATTCTTTTTGTAATAGGTTTGGTAGATCATATATACTACATATAAATGCGAAAAATGTGTGACGTCATGATGACGTCATCAAAATGTGCTCTTTGAAACACATACATAAGGTTCCAAATATTTGCTTTTACAAGGGTCGTCGTGATGACGTCATAATGGGTCAAGTGACGTTACAGAAAGGCAAGTGGTAAAGATAAAAATAATTGTGACGTCACGAGGACGCTAGCTGACGATTTTGTGTAAATGTTTTGGTTTTTGAATTTTTCATGCAATTTGTAACCGGGACTTGCGCCATTTAACAGCCTAAGGTCTTAAACAAACTTGTCATATATATCCTATAATGGAAATTACATGACCAAGAAAGAAGTCACGACGGCGTCACGCTTAAAGGTCAAGTTTGGAGTAGCAAAAGACATAAAAGTGATGGAGTTTTTTTGCAGAATTTCATTATACTCTCAAAATTGTATGCTGTAATTCATCAGATTTACCTAAATATGACACAGCCCAAGACCAGTTGCAAATGTTTGCTTTGACAAGTGCCGTTGCGATGATGTCATCATGGGTCACGTGACGTCATCTTAAAGGTGCATCCTTTAGGTGCATCCTTTAAGGTCCTATATCCAGAAAACTGTAGGTCCGATTCGGTTCAATCTATGTATTCAGGTAGACAAGGATGTCTTATGGATGAAAATTGATGTGACGTCCACATGCGATTTTATAGCAATTTTTAAATTGTTTAAACCTTTAAGCCATATCTCAACAACAAAACATGCTAATATCGAAATTCTTTTTGTAATAGGTTTGTTAGGTCCTACATATGTGAAGAAAAAATGCAAAATATGTGTACCATCATAATGACGTCATTAAAGGCATAATTTCTCGAAAAACTTGTAAATTGGTAGGTCCAATTGTCATGAAGCCTGGTGGGTAGGTAGACTTGTCACAAGCAAGCAAAAATCGCAGTGACATCATAAAAAAATAATGCGGAAAAGCCCTATGTTCTGTATAGCGAAGAGACATAGATTCCTAGTTTATAATTGATTTTAATTATTATTTTCTTTTTTTTCTTTTCTAATTCTTAGTTAGTACGTACGTTGGTACAAATGAAGTGGTACATGTATTTTATTATTTTTTTTAATTTCAATTCCAGGCACCCCTTACATTTGTTTAAAGGTATGATATAGCATTGGTCGAGTTGACAGTGCAGTTGTAAGCAGTGTTCATACTTTGTATGATTCAACATATACATGTACATGAAATATTTTTAAAAACCTGTGAAAGTTTGAGCTCAGTTTTTCATCCGAGTCACAGGGAAATAGTGCAAACAGTTCTGTTTTAACAGATTTTGTGCACGTTCATAATTATCGGGCTTGTTTCAATGGTTGAAATTGAAATAAACCATGGTGATTTTGGATGTCTTTATGTGCGGTTTTCTCAAAGATGACAGCATTTCAGACGAAAATATTTGTGCAGGATTGGTGCCGGTTACCGTCTTTCTAAACAGTAAGCTTTCACATTGAAACTAATCAGTTTGTTTTGGGGTCATTACCAAAGCCTTATCATACTTTTAAACAATTGAAAAAAGGGGTTTAATTGTTTTTAATCAAAAGCTCAAATCTTAACAAATAAAAAAAATGTACTAATGGCAACTAGCACCCCCCCCCCCCCCTCACTTTACAAAAAGTTTATTTGTGGCAATCAACAAATGTTGTTTCTATCACTGAACAACTTCCAGTATGCTTCAAACTTATATTAACCTGACCCCCTAATGGTTCACCAGGACCAATCTGCTAAATCCAGCAGAGTCCAACGGTGACATATTTTTCTGTTGCCTGCTAAAATCTAATAGGATTGTAACACTATGAGTTAGCTGCTCAATCCAACAGGGTCCAACGGAAATATCAAATTGTTGGATCATGTTGGATTCAGCAGGGATATGATTATGTGAATGTACTACATGTAGTTACCCCCCCCCCCCCCAAAAAAAATAGCAAAAAAGCTTTTTACCTCTGACTGTATCTAAACAATATAAGTAGTATTTAGATACACAATACTGTATCACTGAATTTTGCAATGTCATATCAATTACACAATATGTGCATTACATGTATTGTTAAACCTTCGTGCTGTGAAAATCTTCACAAGAAAGAAAAGGAAGTGAGGAAGAGAAAGAAAGATGGGGTTCTTTTTAAAGAGCAAATTTTCTCCATTCTGCTGGTATATCACTTAAGCAAATCCGGGTTTGTGTAGAGCCAACCTCCAACCTGTTCTGATATGAATGACCGATGACTGAGCAGTTTCAGATCTATTGTCCCAAGGCTATTTTGGTTCCCGTTCGCTGTGTCAACGGAACATTTTGCCCTTTTTTTCCCATCACACTGTTTTGTAAACACTGGCCATTCATGCAGAAATTTAGTTTACAGAGAATATATACACACACGGGATAAACGTTTGTACAGTATTTAATTCATGAAAAGCAATATGTATTTGCAAGTCGTGTTTATTTCGGTGTTCCTTGTGATCAAGTGACATGGAATTGGATTTGTTTACAAAACCACCAAATCGGATAAGTTATGTAATTAGTGTGTGTAAGATTATGTACCTCATTGGATATCAGCCCCTCGCTTTTGCTGTAATATATTTCTACAGGATAATAAAGGAGCGAGTTACCTACCCACATGTACATAATTATACATACAAATGTTGTCATTATAATTGCTTTGTGTTGAATGCTTGCCTCCAAATGTACATGATGTTACTAGCATCATATTGTAAATACTGAAAATGCTGAACGGTTTTGATATAATATCGCTATTTAATTGTAAAATCTCTTGTATGTATTTGTGCGTTTGGGTGACGGGGAACATTTGTTTCTGTCTGATCTAACGAGCAAAAAAAATAAAAAATTGTTCCCACTTCAAATTGGCCGGAAAGTTTAATTGGCCTGGTCAGTTTTTACTGAATCAGAAAAGTCTAGTGCAAAAGGGTTTGTAGGACAATATTATTTTGTGGTCACACTTCTCGCCAACGCTGTGCTGGGGATGTTGTATTTGTGGATCACACTGTTGGGAGGGTACAATGTTCATATTGGTAGTAAAAAGTTTGTGTCAATTAAATCCAGTGTGTGAACACATCTCTTCATTGGTTCCAACAAGTATATTTGGGAAATGCTTTCAAACTGAATTCAATCTGTTTGTATTTAATACGTTTTGCATTTATGCAGCTCAAGGTTGAAGTCATTCAAAATCAAGATTGGAGAAACGGTTGGGATTGGGAAGTGTATTCTTAATAGTTTGTTTTCACTTTACTACATGTAAAAACATTTTAATGTTGATGTCAATATGTTGTCCCTGTTCATTTTTTTAACAGTTTTTTTTGTGAAATGACAGGGATAGATAAATTTCACATTAGCCCCGTCTGCGCACTTCCGGGTTTAAAGCTCTCAGTGCTGATCCAACAAATTCATTCATGCATGAATGAATCGTGCCATAAACGGCAGCGCAGTACATGCTCGGCATATACGTTGTTTACTTAGCACCGAGATCCTCTCTGTAAAAAAAAAGAGAAGTGCACTGATGGGGTGTTTTTTTTTTCCTCTCCCTCAAGTCACTACATGTATGTTGTGTAAATGATAAATAAAGTTGTAACAGAAAATGAATTGGGTCGAGTTGAAGTTCTTTTGAGAGAGAGAGATAGAGAAAAATAGAGATTGTGGTAAATGTGTTTGTTGCAAGACTAAAAATTAGATTTTCAGTTGGGCTTTGTGATTAGATTGGTCGAACTGGCTGTTAGTGTTACGCTTCACAGAAACTCCAGTGGCGCACTCTGGTGCGAAGTAGAAAAATTATGCATGACATAGGGTATTCGGTTGGGATAGCATACAAAAGACTTTCGGCGTATTTCCAGTGTGGCCCCTTGGCAGAAGATGGGGTAGGAAATCACAGTTTTAGATGTGGGAGGAAAACTGTAGAGAAAACCCAATCCACATGCTAGCTGGCCCTGGGTGGGATTTGAACCTGGGTTACACGTTACAACGGTGGAAGTCAGGGGAAGTACAAGTACCACTGCACCAATCTGGGGCCAACTTCATAAAGTTAGCAAATTTTGTTTCATTTTTTGTCTCGCCTGAACGAAGTTCGGAAAGAGAATATGCAATCACTATTTCTGTACGTAGTCCGTCTGTCCGTCTGTCGTCCGTATGTGTCATTTTGGTTAAAGTTTCGACAAATTGGTCTTCTACGCAAATTTGAAGTCCAATTGCAATCAAACTTGGGTCATGCATTTAATATTGCAACTTTATATGATGCTTGTGTCAAAGGTCAAGTACTGAGGTCAAAGGTCATTTGAGGTCAAGTTGTAAAATAGGCTGGAATTGTAAAATTCGTTTTATATGCAAAGTTGAAGTCGAATTGCAATCAAACTTGGGTCATGCATGCACTATTGTAACCTTTATATGATGGTCGTGTCAGTAATCTCCATGTTTTCATCCTCTCTGGCCTTCACACCCCACTCAAACTTTCATAACTTTCCTTCCACATTGCTTTTGTCACCTACCATTTTTTTAGGCATGCTCATCGGTTCTTGCTTTTGATAACTTGCCATTTCATTCTCTTTTTACACTAACCCTTGCTCCTTCAACCGTTATCAGTGCCCATGCATTCTTCTCGACTAATCACGAAAGCAGGCGAGACGCGTGGTTCGAGAACCACCTTGTTTATTAAAGAAATAGTGTCACATTAGGCTTTCCAATAGTTTTTCTATGCAAAAGTTATTGATGTCCCCTTTTCAAAAAAGTGGGTCAACTATACTCCGACTTGCATCTTCTTGGGCCTGAGATATAGCAGGACATGTGGGGTTCACAGCTCAATTGCCATTTATTGAGGAGATCTGCTTAGCAAGTGAGTTTGCCAAACAATATTCGAAACGACAATCCGTTGAAATACCAAAGTTTCAAATTATAGTAGATTCTACCTACCTCATACGCCACCCCATAACCCCGTAAGGAGCCTGGTCTATGCGGGCGAAAACCATTGAGTCAGAAAAAAAACTCTTACTGAAGACAGCTGAGGTTAGGGGCGGCGATTTCTCGTCAAGGGGGGGGGAGGAAACATCACTCGTGTATCCTGGAAAATTTGTGAAAATGTGTGCTGATCTTTGTGTAAATCCGGTAAATTCTGGTGCATGTAAAAGCCAATGACCCATAAAATGTATGACCATGGGGAAAGTATTGGTGGGGGGACACTGCCATAGCCGCCCCCTTCCCAAACAATATTGGGGGACATGTCCCCTCGTCATCGCCGCCCATGAGTACAGTGGCCTGGGTGCTGACAAAGTGCTGACAAGTGCTGAGAAAATCCTACTGTGATAGGCTTATCATCCGCTACTACTGGTTATTACTGTAGTGGTGCCCCCCGATTTTATAAAATTCAGGTAGTCCAAAATATAGAGAGACGGGCATACCAGGTTGAATCATGGAGGAAGGAATCCTTCCTCCATGGTTGAATGTGCTATAGCAGAACTTTCTGTTACACGGGCTGCACATCATATTGGCAACTCTAGTATAAAATTGGCCCAAATTGTGCAGTTCCTGTATACTGGATCGACTTGTCAAGTGCTGAGTCTTACGAACTGTTGGGCCCCCGATTTCAAAAACCTTGGCAATTACATACCTCCCGTGAACACTAGTGTTATCAGTCTCGCGTCACCTCGGGGCCCGTTGATGTATGATTATATTGAATAAATTACATCGTGGGCTGAAGCTTTATTCGGGAGGCATTATTCAGCTAAAATAAAGATGATAATACTGGATCAGTGTTATGCAGCCTATGTTAAAAATGGAGATCAGCCTAATTAATAATTGTAGAGCCAAGTTACTGAACTCGGGCTAAGCCTGAACCGTACACATTAAAAGAAAAAATGTAATCACCGAATACAAGGCTATAGGTAAAGGGTTAATGATCAGAGATGGTACGTGTTGCGACATTTTGAATTGCCAACCCTATCACCAAGTTACGGTTTTCCTGGGCACAGATCTAAATAGATAATTCTTCAATAGATTCCAGAGAAATTATCCCAATGTATGTTTTTAAACACGTCAGGCTTCAGATACTTCGGCTATTGTAAGATTTCACAGTTTCAGGAATTGTGATATTTATAGATGTAACATTGTTCCTATTATTAGAAACATCCAACAGTGGGCGTAGTTGCTACACATCGCTTGTGTAATGTTGGGCATCCAATCTCGGTAAAAGAAATTTATGCCCAAATTTGTCTTCTTCCCTTGTTTTATTGATACTATAGAACAACGATTGAGTTTTTTTAATAAACCGACTCTAAAAGGCTGTCAGTCAGGGTTAGCAATTGCGTGTGAAGCACTTTGATAAAAGTGCAACATTATTGTTAGTATTGCTCCTTTCATTATTTACTTTTCATGCTTGATCTCTGCAACTGGCGTGAGATAATCGCAGGGCTTTTTCTCTGTGAATGTCAGGTGTGCTAAAGGTCAGTAAAATACCAGTAGGCTCTTACGGCAACATGACCGCACATTGTTTGGAGACCAAGCTGGTGTGACAAAAAAAGCACATTTTGATGGCCGATCACTATACGTTGTTTAACAAAGCTGCAGAGAGCTGTAATCAAGTCATCACAAGTCACGTCGAAAGTCCATATGATGCGCGATATGGGGCAGAGCGAACCCCCCCCCCCCCCCCCTCTTTTGTGTTGGTCATTGTGTTCCCGGAATCTCAGGAATTCTTTTCAGAAGTCTAGGGGGGGGGGGGGGGGGGTGTGTTAGGTAACAATAGTCTGGAGAGTGTATGGGGTATAGGGACACAAAGGGAGTTACCCCTCTGCCCCATATCGTGCTGGGTATACGAAAGGCGCATCGCAGTCAAGTCAGAGGCTATTCAAACTGGGGCATTGTTCATCCCCAGCCGCTTGCGAGCTGACTTGTGACTGACCTGTGATTGAGGTTGCGACTCTGCAAAGCTGTGCACTGTCAAAACTTTAGGCTGATATTGTAAATATAGGCCTAAGTATGACTAATTCGAAATTCGAAAAATTGTCTTCGAAAAACTGGCAATCGAAGGGGGAGTCAGAGGGGTCCATGCCCCGCCCCCGCAAAAAAACCAAATATTATTAGTAATAATCGACAGTTCCAGAATCTTTTGTTTACCTAATAATGCAGTGTTCGTGCAGAATGGTATACTATGCTGAATGATATCGCGCTTAGCAACGTCAGAGTTGGAATCAAGTCAACCACAAGTCAGCTCGCAAGATATACGGGAATGAAAAATATGGAATGCTTTTGTCCAAAACCTTTTTCCTGATGTTGCTGCTGTTGTTGCTGCTGCTCTTGTTGCTGCTGCTGCTGCTGCTGCTGCTGAAGGTCCCAATGCAAAAACAAACCCACACACACACACACACACCCATACACACATACACACACACACACAGTCGTGTACCGACCTCCAAACGCGGACGTCCCATTGTTCCTCTTTTGTTTATACTCTAACTTTTTCGGAAGGCCTCCATAGACTTTGTACACACTTCCAATCGCGGACGTATGCTGGGAATCGCGGACGATATTGTTCTCTTTTGTTCTCTGGCATTTTACGTCCGCGGTTTGAATACGCCAACGCGCCCACATCCGCGTTTTTGCATCCCTGTGGAGACATGGCATTGTTCTCCCCTTTGTCCCTGTACTTAAGCAAACCCCCATAGACTTTGTACACAAAATTCCTTGTGGAGCAAACCTAACCCATAGAATTGCCCTGTGGAGACCTATTGAGTCCCTTTGTTCGCATTGTGTTCATGTCTCCACAGGGTACGGAATATCTCTCCACAAGTGTGTAAACACCTTCAATCGTGGACCTCCTATTGTCCCTCTTTTGTTTGTACTTTAACATTTTCGGAAGGCCTCCCATATGTTTTGTGCACGATTTTCAATCGTGGACCTTGACACAATCGTGGACCCTATTGTCCTCTTTGTTAAATGTCCACGATTTGAATAGCTATACAAACTCACACACACACAAGTGTGTAAGCGCCTGCAATCGGGGACCTCCTATTGTCCTTCTATTGTTCATACTTTACCTTTTTGTCAAGGGCCCTCATTGGTTTTGTACACGATTTTCAAACGGGGACCTTTCTCAATTGGGGACCCTATAGTAGTCCTCTATGGTTAAAGGTCCCCTATTGAATGCAAAAAACAAACTCACACACACGTTCCATACCTTGTGTGGACATTCCTTTGTTTTCATGTACTTAAGAAAAATGGAGACAAAGACTAATTATTTTTACACGCACTTTGAACGCTCTTTTAACCCGAATTTTTGATTGTTTTTCCCTTCCTTTTACGACAGATAACCCTAACCCCGAAATGCCTCTAAAGCACTGATAGAAACCTTGTGTGGACGTGGGCAAGTCCACAGAAGGTTCAGTCTTCCTGCTTCGTGTGGACCTCTTTCGTTCACAGGTCCATACAGAGTATAGCCTATGCAAGGTTACATTAGAGCACATGTTTTACTACGGTATCCTACTGAGGACTTAAGCTGTTCTCTTCCATTTTTTCCATTATTTGGACATACTTTTTCTCAACAAGTCCCATAAAGGTTTGTACATAAATACTACTGAGGACTTGGGCTCAGGCCTTTAGTTGTATTGTAATCGATTCCCTATTGTCCCAAGTCCTCAGACGTAATGGATAACCTGCATACGCCATTAGCTTTTAATTGGACTTTGCAAAGGCTCCAGTTGCTTGTTAGATTTTAATCACAAATATCATACCATCATGATTACCATGAGTACCATTGAAACACTTAGCATTAGTCTACTCATGGAGGGGGGAAGTCCTCCATGGTCTACTTGAACAGTAGCCTTGATCAAGGCTGTCAAGCTTGTTCTCCATTAACGAGCGAGCGCCCAGTGCTAGTACTATAGCCGAGCCTGCACGTACATGTACGTACGTCCTCACACACATCTGTAAACAGTACGTAGTATACATGACACTGTACATGTACGTACGTGCCCAGTCCCCACCATACGTACACGCATAGTTGAGGCGAAAGACACCAACTATGCGTGTACGTATGGTGGGGACTGGGCACGTACGTACACGCACAGTGTCATGTACGTGCTGTTTACGGATGTGTGTGGTGACGTGCGTACCCCACATGTACGTGCAGGCAAGGGCAGCACCAGGCGCTCGCTCGTTAATGGGGAACAAGCTTGACAGCCTTGATCAAGGCTACTTGAACAGTTGTATGCTTTGTGTCCTTGTCTTTCATTTGGTTTGTTAGTTTGTCGGTCACCTTATTTTGCTCAGCATTCTTAGGCTTACCATGGAGAAATAAAATATTTTTTTACCGGGTGTATACAGGGCATTGTAGAATGCCATGGCCCAGTGGTTACGATGTTCGACTCAAGTACGATGGTCAGCGGCGGCGATTTCTCGTCAAGGTTGGGGTGGAGGACGGAGAAAAAAAAGCGCACAACCAATAACAACTTTGACGCGCTAGTTGTGCAATGACGTCACCCTTATTGTATTTGTTTAATTTGTTTTATTGTCATCAACCGCGTACGAAGTACTATGGGGATGCTAAAAATAGGTTAACTTTATACTTACCTCTTGAAATACAAACAACAAATATTGGAGATTACATATCCATCCCTGGCCAATACTTTTTCGGAAGAACGCACAATCAGTTAAACTGTTATTAGAGAGATCATGTAAACGGAAATTTTGTATTTGTGTCTCTTGTGTCTCCTGGGAAATTTTTGAAAATGGGTGCTCATGTTTGTGTGTTTTGGTGCATTCTGGTGCATGTAAAAGTGACCAATGGCAAAATATTGGGGGGGGGGGGGGGACACTGCCATAGCCGTCCTCCACAAAAATTATTGGGGGACGTGTCCCCCCGCCCCCCCCCCCCCCCCCCCCCGGGATCGCCGCCCATGACGATGGTGCGTGGGTTCGAACCCTGCCAAGAACATGGGTGTATGTGCCCTTGGGAAAGACACTTAACTACAATTTCCTCTCTCCACCCAGGAGTATAAAATGGGTACCTGAGAGGGTCGAGGCCAATTGAGCGCTGATATCGGCTGCTGCGTGGTCCATGGGCCTGATGAACAGGGTAATAATTGTAAAGCGCTTTGAGATCGTTAATACGATGGAAAGCGCTGTATAATTAAGCATAACAATTATTAACAATTATTTTTACACATATAACAAGTTTTCCTGCATCTTTTTTAAATTTCATATGACCGCGTACTTCTCTTCATGATTACTGTATTATGATGATGGATTTTCAATGAAATAAAAAGTATTTCCAATAAAGATGAAGCACCTTAAGTTCAATGTGTCAAAGGACATCCTGACTTAATCCCGACTTATCAAACATTCACCGCCCGTTTGCAAAATCAAACAGACTATTGATAATTGTGTCGTTGGTGGGATCGTTGGACAAAGTGGGCCCAGCCAGCATATGATGCACGATATGAAGCGTGTGTTGGTCATTGTGTTCCCGGAATCTCAGGAATTCTTTTCAAAAGTCTAGGGGGGGATGTGTTAGGTAACAATAGTCTGGAGAGTGTATAGGGTAGGGACAAAAAAAGGGTGCCCCTCTGCCCCATATCGTGCTGGGTAACCAGCCAGCTCGCTCGTAACACTTCAACAATCGTTATTTAGATTTCTGTGTGGGCTGAAGCATTTGGCTCTTTTCCAAAAAGTGCGTGCTGCCTAGTAAATAATGTACAGAATGGGGAAATAACTTACAAGTTATATTTGGTAAAGGATTTCGTATAGGCCTACTGGGGCTTATTCACTAATTTATCTTTGAAGTCACACGAATTTGTAATACACCACGCACCTGTACATCCAATTTACTTCTGAAGGCGTTTAGGGCCTATGCCTTTTTAATTTTAGCAAATAGCAATCTGTAGGATTTTATGCTAATATATTTACATATTCATGAGCACAGGAGTGATTTCACACAAGTGGAAAGCTAAGTACCGAAGTCTGACGTCAGTTGCCGCGGCAGCTGGTTCCAAACACATGCAGTTTAGAATGTATTCTGGTTCCAAACATTGCATGGATTTACGTCATCACTTCGGTACTCTATTATGGCTGATATGTGCATACAAAAATTGAGGAATTTTTCTACTTTCCAGTGGCCAATTTACCATGTTTGTATTAATTCTGCTTTATTGATTTCAGTTTTTATTAGTCAGTCAGTAAACAAATTTAACGTATAAATTGCTATAATGTGTCAAATTTAAAACTTTTTTTTTTACTTTAAGTGCCATAGTGAGTACCTTGATATCGTCATAGCAACAGCGCCCTCACATTTCAGAAAAGGTTTTAACATTTTTGAATGGTGAAAAGGAACACTTTATCCGTATTACACTATGAACATCTGACAAAAGAAAAACGGCGCACTAACAACGAACATCTATTGTTACTTGGCACTAAATCCATTGTTACTTGTTCACAGTGTTAGAATTCCAACAAGGGAATTCCTTTAGGCTTACACAGTTCCGAAGCATTGATATTTTGTGCAAAAGTATCTCATAACGATTTTCATTAAAGATTTAAATGATTTTTTTATGATTTTGTGTGGGTATGTGTGTGGACGTGTGTGTAAGTGCTCTACTTGTTTTTGTCAATTTTGGCCCCAAAACGGCATTTCCTAAATTTGCCTGAAAATTTGCATGGATTTGCCTGAATGTGCCAGAAACCCATTTTGAGAGTAACAAAACATATCTGATAAAAACATTACTATAAAAAAAACCACCAGAAATTCAAAAAGAAATATCGATAGTTGATCCCCAGAATCTGAAACTGAAGGGCGAAACTCTCCATGCTATTATCTACATGTATATCTGCTCAAATTTTGAGGTCAACTTTTTCCACCCAAAAAATACAACAAAAAAAGCCCTGTTTTTTGCCCCAAAATTTCCATTTTATACTGAAATTTGCCTGAAAATTGTTCGAAAGGTAAATGAGAGTGCCAGAAGACCAGTTTAAAGTAAGAACAAACATATCTGGTAGAAATCTTGCAATTTTTCTCCAATTTTCAGAAAATATTAAATTTATAAAAAATATATATAAAATAAAATCCAGTGCTGATCCAGACATCTGAAATTAAACTAAGTGTATATTATTATACTCCAAGTCTGCTGTAATTTTGAGGTAATTTTTTTTCGATCGAAACAAAAAACCGGCAAGGGAATCTCAAGATACGTTTTTGTCAATTTTGGCCCCCAAAATATCCATTTTATACTCCATGTCTGCTGCAATTTTTAGGTCAACCTGTTTTTCCATCGAAAAAATAACAATGGCAAGCGGTACCCTTACCGTTTTTGTCAATTTTTGCTCAAAAATTGCATTTTCCAAATTTGCCTGAAAATTGTTCTAAAGATACGTAAGAGTGCCGGAAGCACTTTTTGAAAGTAAAAAGAACATACGTGGTAGAAATGTTGCAACTTTTCTCGAATCTTCATAAAATATTAAATTTATGAATAAAAAAAAATAAAAATCCAATGTTGATCCCTTGCATCTGATATTAAACTGCAAAGGCTCCATTTTATGCTCCATGTCTGCTGCAATTTTGAGGTCAACTTTGTTTGCATTAAACAAAATAAAACGGCAAGGGGTACCCCTTGCCGTTTTTGTACATTTTTGCTCCACTAATGCCATTTCCCAAACTTGCCTAAAAATTGTTCTAAAGATACGTAAGAGTGACAGAAGCCCTTTTTAAAGTAAAAAATATACAAATCTGGTATAAAATATTGCAATTTTTCTCGAATTTTCAGAAAAAACTAAATTCATAAAAAAATATTAAAAATATCGAATGTTTATTCCTAGCATCTGATATTAAACTGCAAAAGGCTCCATTTTATGCTCCATGTCTGCTCCAATTCTGAGGTCAATTTGTCTTTTTATCGAAAAATAAAACGGCAAGGCGTTCCCCTTACCGTTTTTGTCAATTTTGTCTCCGAAATGGCATTTTCCAAATTTGCCTGAAACTTGTTCTCGAGATACGTAAGAGTGCCAGAAGCCCTTTTGAAAGTAAAAAAAACATACGTAGTAGAAATATTGCAATTTTTCTCTAATCTTCATAAATTATTAAATTTATAAATATTTCTTTTTTAAAATATCGATTATTGATCCCTTGCATCTGATATTAAACTGCAAAAGGCTCCATTTTATGCTCCATGTCTGCTCCAATTCTGAGGTCAGCTTTATTTTGGATCGAAAAAATAGCGGCAAGGGGTACCCCTTACCGTTTTTGTCAAGTTTGGCTCCAAAATGGCATTTTCCAAATTTGCCTGAAACTTGTTCTCGAGATACGTAAGAGTGCCAGAAGCCCTTTTCAAAGTAAAAAAACATACGTGTAGAAATATTGCAATTTTTCTCGAATCTTCAGAAAATATTAAATTCATAAAGAAATATCAAAAAATATCGAATGTTCATTCCTAGCATCTTATATTAAACTGCAAACGGCTCCATTTTATGCTCCATGTCTGCTGCAATTTTTAAGGTCAACTTTCTTTGCATTGAAAAAATAGAAACGTCAAGGCCTACCCCTTACCGTTTTTGTAAATTTTTGGCTCCGAAATGGCATTTTCCAAATTTGCCTGAAACTTGTTCTCGAGATACGTAAGAGTGCCAGAAGCCCTTTTGAAAGTAAAAAGAACATACGTGGTAGAAATGTTGCAACTTTTCTCGAATCTTCATAAAATATTAAATTTATGAATACAAAATATATATAAATCCATTGTTGATCCCTTGCATCTGATATTAAACTGCAAAGGCTCCATTTTATGCTCCATGTCTGCTGCAATTTTGAGGTCAACTTTGTTTGCATTGAACAAAATAAAACGGCAAGGGGTACCCCTTGCCGTTTTTGTACATGTTTGCTCCACTAATGCCATTTCCCAAACTTGCCTGAAAATTGTTCTAAAGATACGTAAGAGTGCCAGAAGCCCTTTTTAAAGTAAAAAATATACAAATCTGGTATAAAATATTGCAATTTTTCTCGAATTTTCAGAAAAAACTAAATTCATAAAAAAATATTAAAAATATCGAATGTTTATTCCTAGCATCTGATATTAAACTGCAAAAGGCTCCATTTTATGCTCCATGTCTGCTCCAATTCTGAGGTCAATTTGTCTTTTTATCGAAAAATAAAACGGCAAGGCGTTCCCCTTACCGTTTTTGTCAATTTTGTCTCCGAAATGACATTTCCAAAACTTGCCTGAAAATTGTTTTAAAGATTCGTAAGAGTGCCAGAAGCCCTTTTTGAAAGTAAAAAAAACATACGTAGTAGAAATATTGCAATTTTTCTCTAATCTTCATAAATTATTAAATTTATAAATAATTCTTTGATAAAATATCGATTGTTGATCCCTTGCATTTGATATTAAACTGCAAAAGGCTCCATTTTATGCTCCATGTCTGCTCCAATTCTGAGGTCAGCTTTATTTTGGATTGAAAAAATAGCGGCAAGGGGTACCCCTTACCGTTTTTGTCAAGTTTGGCTCCAAAATGGCATTTTCCAAATTTGCCTGAAACTTGTTCTCGAGATACGTAAGAGTGCCAGAAGCCCTTTTGAAAGTAAAAAAACATACGTGTAGAAAAATTGCAATTTTTCTTGAATCTTCAGAAAATATTAAATTCATAAAGAAATATCAAAAAATATCGAATGTTCATTCCTAGCATCTGATATTAAACTGCAAAAGGCTCCATTTTATGCTCCATGTCTGCTGCAATTTTGAGGTCAACTTTCTTTGCATTGAAAAAATATAAACGTCAAGGCCTACCCCTTACCGTTTTTTGTAATTTTTGGCTCAAAAATGGCATTTTCCAAATTTGCCTGAAAATTGTTCTAAAGATACGTAAAAGTGCCAAAAGCCCTTTTTAAAGTAAAACATATACAAATCTGGTACAAAATATATACATTTTTCTCGAATTTTCAGAAAATATGAAATTCATAAAGAAATATCAAAACATATCGAATGTTCATTCCTAGCATCTGATATTAAACTGCAAAAGGCTCCATTTTATGCTCCATGTCTGCTGCAATTTTAAGGTCAACTTTCTTTGCATTGAAAAAATAGAAACGTCAAGCCCTTACCGTTTTTTTAAATTGTTGGCTCAAAAATGGAATTTTTTCAAACTTGCCTGAAAATTGTTCTAAAGATTCGTAAGAGTGCCAGAAGCCCTTTTTGAAAGTGAAAAGAAGCATACGTAGTAGAAATATTGCAATTGTTCTGGAATCTTCAGAAAATATGAAATTGATAAATAAAGAAAATATAAAATATTCAATGTTGATCCCTTGCATCTGATTTGGTCAATTATGGCCCCCAAAATGTCCATTTTATACTCTATGTCTGCTGCAATTTTGAGGTCAACCTTTTTTTCCATCGAAAAAATAGAAAGGCAAGCGGTAGGGCCTTACCGTTTTTGTCAATTTTGGCTCAAAAACAGCATTTTCCAAATTTGCCTGAAAATTGTTTCAAAGATTCGTAAGAGTGCCAGAAGCCCTTTTTGAAAGTAAAAAATAACATACCTGGTAGAAATATTGCAATTTTTCTCGAATCTTCATAAAATATTAAATTATAAATAATTATTTTTGTAAATATCGATTGTTGATCCCTTGCATCTGATATTAAACTGCAAAAGGCTCCATTTTATGCTCCATGTCTTCTCCAATTCTGCTACCCCTTACCGTTTTTGTAAATTTTGTCTCCAAAATGGCATTTCCCAAAACTTGCCTGAAAATTGTTCTAAAGATACGTAAGAGTGCCAGAAGCCCTTTCTGAAGTAAAAAATATACAAATCTGGTAAAAGATATTTCAATTTTTCTCGAATTTTCAGAAAATATGAAATTCATAAACAAATATCAAAAAATATTCTAGGGATTACCCTAGCATCTGATATTAAACTGCAAAAATCTCCATTTTATGCTCCATGTCTGCTGCAATTTTGAGGTCAACTTTTTTGCATTGAAAAAAATATAAACGGCAAGGGGTACCCCTTTCCGTTTTTGTAAATTTTTGCTCCACTAATGCCATTTCCCAAACTTGCCTGAAAATTGTTCTAAAGATACGTAAGAGTGCCAGAAGCCCTTTTGAAATTAACAAAACATACGTGTAGAAATATTGCAATTTTTCTCGAATCTTCAGAAAATAATAAATTCATAAAGAAATATAAACAAATATCGAATGTTCATTGCTAGCATCTGATATTAAACTGCAAAAGGCTCCATTTTATGCTCCATGTCTGCTGCAATTTTGAGGTCAACTTTCTTTGCATTGAAAAAATAGAAACGTCAAACCCTTACCGTTTTTTGAAATTTTTGGCTCAAAAATGGCATTTTTTCAAACTTGCCTGAAAATTGTTTTAAAGATTCGTAAGAGTGCCAGAAGCCCTTTTTGAAAGTGAAAAGAAGCATACGTAGTAGAAATATTGCAATTGTTCTGGAATCTTCAGAAAATATGAAATTGATAAATAAAGAAAATATAAAATATTCAATGTTGATCCCTTGCATCTGATTTGGTCAATTATGGCCCCCAAAATGTCCATTTTATACTCTATGTCTGCTGCAATTTTGAGGTCAACCTTTTTTTCCATCGAAAAAATAGAAAGGCAAGCGGTAGGGCCTTACCGTTTTTGTCAATTTTGGCTCAAAAACAGCATTTTCCAAATTTGCCTGAAAATTGTTTCAAAGATTCGTAAGAGTGCCAGAAGCCCTTTTTGAAAGTAAAAAATAACATACCTGGTAGAAATATTGCAATTTTTCTCGAATCTTCATAAAATATTAAATTATAAATAATTATTTTTGTAAATATCGATTGTTGATCCCTTGCATCTGATATTAAACTGCAAAAGGCTCCATTTTATGCTCCATGTCTTCTCCAATTCTGCTACCCCTTACCGTTTTTGTAAATTTTGTCTCCAAAATGGCATTTCCCAAAACTTGCCTGAAAATTGTTCTAAAGATACGTAAGAGTGCCAGAAGCCCTTTCTGAAGTAAAAAATATACAAATCTGGTAAAAGATATTTCAATTTTTCTCGAATTTTCAGAAAATATGAAATTCATAAACAAATATCAAAAAATATTCTAGGGATTACCCTAGCATCTGATATTAAACTGCAAAAATCTCCATTTTATGCTCCATGTCTGCTGCAATTTTGAGGTCAACTTTTTTGCATTGAAAAAAATTTAAACGGCAAGGGGTACCCCTTTCCGTTTTTGTAAATTTTTGCTCCACTAATGCCATTTCCCAAACTTGCCTGAAAATTGTTCTAAAGATACGTAAGAGTGCCAGAAGCCCTTTTGAAATTAACAAAACATACGTGTAGAAATATTGCAATTTTTCTCGAATCTTCAGAAAATAATAAATTCATAAAGAAATATAAACAAATATCGAATGTTCATTCCTAGCATCTGATATTAAACTGCAAAAGGCTCCATTTTATGCTCCATGTCTGCTGCAATTTTGAGGTCAACTTTCTTTGCATTGAAAAAATAGAAACGTCAAACCCTTACCGTTTTTTGAAATTTTTGGCTCAAAAATGGCATTTTTTCAAACTTGCCTGAAAATTGTTTTAAAGATTCGTAAGAGTGCCAGAAGCCCTTTTTGAAAGTAAAAAGAAGCATAGGCCTACGTGGTAGAAATATTGCAATTTTTCTCGAATCTTCAGAAAATATGAAATTGATAAATAAAGAAAATCAAAAATATTCAATGTTGATCCCTTGCATCTGATTTTGTCAATTATGGCCCCCAAAATGTCCATTTTATACTCTATGTCTGCTGCAATTTTAAAGTCAACCTATTTTTCCATCGAAAAAATATAAATTACCGTTTATTGTAATTTTTGGCTCAAAAATTGCATTTTTTCAAACTTGCCTGAAAATTGTTCTAAAGATTCGTAAGAGTGCCAGAAGCCCTTTTTGAAAGTAAAAAGAAGCATACGTGGTAGAAATATTGCAATTTTTCTCGAATCTTCAGAAAATATGAAATTGATAAATAAAGAAAATATAAAATATTCAATGTTGATCCCTTGCATCTGATTTGGTCAATTATGGCCCCCAAAATGTCCATTTTATACTCTATGTCTGCTGCAATTTTGAGGTCAACTTTTTTTACATCGAAAAAATAGAAATGGCAAGCGGTAGGGCCTTACCGTTTTTGTCAATTTTGGCTCAAAAATGGCATTTTCCAAAACTTGCCTGAAAATTGTTTTAAAGATTCGTAAGAGTGCCAGAAGCCCTTTTTAAAAGTAAAAAAACATACGTAGTAGAAATATTGCAATTTTTCTCGAATCTTCATAAATTATTAAATTTATATATAATTCTTTTTTAAAATATCGATTGTTGATCCCTTGCATTTGATATTAAACTGCAAAAGGCTCCATTTTATGCTCCATGTCTGCTCCATTTCTGAGGTCAGCTTTATTTTGAATCGAAAAAATAGCGGCAAGGGGTACCCCTTACCGTTTTTGTCAAGTTTGGCTCCAAAATGGCATTTTCCAAATTTGCCTGAAACTTGTTCTCGAGATACGTAAGAGTGCCTAAAGCCCTTTTGAAAGTAAAAAAACATACGTGTAGAAATATTGCAATTTTTCTCGAATCTTCAGAAAATATTAAATTCATAAAGAAATATCAAAAAATATCGAATGTTAATCCCTAGCATCTGATATTAAACTGCAAAATTCTCCATTTTATGCTCCATGTCTGCTGCAATTTTGAGGTCAACTTTTTTTGCATTGAAAAAATAGAAACGTTTTTTGAAATGTTTTGCTCCACTATTGGCATTTCCCAAAACTTGCCTCAAAATTGTTCTAAAGATACGTAAGAGTGCCAGGAGCCCTTTTTAGGTGGCTCTAGTGGTTCTGTTCACTCTAAAAGGGTTCCTGATACGTATTAAATACGTATAAGGAACCCTTTTTAGAGTCAACGAATCATTTTGAGAAAATATTACATTAAAAACATCAAAAATAAAAAATTGATGGTCAACAAACAACAAATTTCTAATTTTTTTTTTTTTTTTTTTACGGCACCGCTAAAGTCTCCAATCTATGTACCATGTCTGCTGTAATTTTGAGAGCAACTTTTTCCCAGAAAAGAAAACGGTAAGGGAATTTTTAAATATTTGTTTTGCCCCAAAATGGCATTTTTGCAAAACAAAATGCCTGAAAATAATTCTATAGAGCTTTGCACGAGTACCAGAAACCCATTTCGAAAATACAGCATATCTGTCTGCATTTTGTTCTGAATGTTCAAACAAAACTCCGAAGCCGATGATTGCCTGCATATGTGACGTTCTTTATCGCCGACAGAAATGATGCTGTGAACCTGTTTGGAATAAATACCCTTTCAAGTATGACACAGCAGATTATCTCAGAACGTGCAAACATGTTCTCTTCATGAAGCTGGTAATTTTATTGTTTTCAAAGTGTACAACGAAAACAGCTGCTTCTGAAAACCAATCTGCAAATATCAGTCATCGCGCGCTCAGAGCCTGTACATGTACTTCGTACTTTGATCCCCCGTTGCCTGTCGTATTGATCTCCTTTACATTTACTTGGATGCAGTACCACAAAATGGACTTTGCGAGCAGCTTTAACTTGCTAATTTTAGATCCACGGCCTTTCCTCTGGCCCTAAAATAAACTAGCAAGCATGACTTGCTGCTTTTTCTTTTCTTTTCTGTTAAGCCGACTAAAGGATCACCCTAAAACCGCAGGCAAAACGCCATTTGAATGCAACTTTTCTGGTACACTATCATGTCAAATCAATTAATGGTAGGCCTATACCCTGGTACTAGAGATATGAAAACCAGTGATAGGAGAACTGCCTGCATCAGTGCAACTATTGCCTTGGTATTATGCAGCTGCAAGGAATTTGTTTTGTGTAATTCCCATAATTTCTGTTAATGTGACGTATGTGGGTCACCTGCCATTTGTGATTTGAATTACATGATGGGTCATTTCATAAATTTGGGGTCCAAAAGTGTGACATTTTTTGGTGTCCCTGTTCATGTACACCTGACCTGTGTAATTTCCATTCGATATCATTAAAATTGACTCCATTTTATACTTGTTTGGCAGGTACTTTGCTTTACAGAATCACTCTTGGAGATAGAAGGCATTGAAGAATGTGTCCTGAATTGCAAAATCTTATACATGTCAGTTGTTACTATGTAAACAGGGACACCAAAAATGTCACACTTTTGGACCCCAGGGGCGGATCTACAATCCTGGACAAAACTCTTGGGACACCTCAACAGTATATAGACCACCACCCCCCTCCCCCGGTCAGTGTTGATGTACGATGTTAGGGAATTTGGCGCCAATAAAAAACATTTCTGCGCACGAGTTTCCTCAATCGTCGACTTTTAACCACACCGAACCAACAATGATTGGGGGGGGGGGGGGGGGGGGGTGTCCCAACGAGTTTTGTCCAGGATTGTAGCCTTTCATTTAGGGAGGGGTTGTACCCGCCTATAGGGCCTACCGGTACATTGTACAGCGTATGGACCAGCGGTATACCCACTGGTAACAAGGATGTAGTTTAGCATTGCTTATCACAGCTTTGCTCAGCAACCCAAGGGGGGGGGGGGGGGGGGGGGGGGGTTGCAACCCCCACAAGTTGTGTACAACCCCCTCTAGATCCGCCCCATGACCCCAAATTTATGGAATGACCCATGTGCAATATATGTACGTCTTTTTACAACACTTTTTACAAGTTTTCAAGCTCCATATCTTGGTCACTGCTGGTTCAGTATTCTTTTTATCTTTGTGATAAGATTCTAAACAAAACGAACAAACTGAAGTAAGTAGAATCAAACTAAATTGTTAACCCCTTGCGTACGGTTGACACAAATACGTGCAAATTGAAATTGCCATCTGGCCGGGTGACGTCTATACACGTCAATTTCTGCATTTTCAATCCATTATTGGGGTATTGTGTACTTTATGCTTGGCTGCACAAGCCTCTTGTTTCCGTTTCGCTTGGCTGCATAACCCGGCCTGGTGCCCCGGCGCCACCCGGTGGCAAGGGGTCAGTAAAGTCGGGGATAACTCCTTGGAATGCAGAATACTGTAATCCAGAAAGCATTGTGACAATGCTGCACCAGTTTTTGAATACCTACATTTGGTGCGACGCATCTTTCAAAGCTTCAAAACTAAAATAAGTGAACAACTGGTTTCCATAGGAACCCACAGAGAACCACAATCAAGAGAATGTACCAATTAGTACTCCACCAATTTGTGGCCCACCCCAACAAAATAAGTTACTTCAGACGTTTGAACATGACTTAAACCATGCTTATACAGTCAAAATCAATAGGAACTGTCGATGTCTATATTCACCAACACGTGAAGCTGAGTGATGTTCAAATGAAGAGCCAAACTTGTTCTTTCCAATTGTAAGTAAAAAACAACTTAGGCCTGCAGGTAAAAAAAAAAAACTATCCTAATGCATCAATTCACTTTGCCAAAATACAGTTATTTGGAACTCGTGTTATCTTTAAAAAAATCGCATCTTTTTTTAAAGTTCAAACATTAATTTTAGTCCCCGTTCCCTGGGGCCAATTTCATCAGAAATTGTTTGATTACTCTGGGGGCTGTATAGACGAATCCGGCGACCAAAATTAGAAGCATTTACTGCCGAGGCAATGATGTGTCATCTCTTTTTCCAAATGAATTGGCCACTCGGTTCAAGGTTTTTCAATATTTCGGGTAGTCCATAATTGGATTTTTAACAGATTCCCATCCTGTGCTGGCTATCGGTCTGAAACCGGGCCAGGCTTCATGGTTTTTGGGCCGGTGGCACGCACAGTTTAGCTGAAAACCGGCACCGCTCCAACACAACCAAGATGTCTGGGTAGACTATACTAGCTATACTTAGAGGTGTTGATTAAGTTCTGTATGAGCCGTGGCGTGGATATTAAAAGAGGAAATTAAGCAAATAGAAGGTAATTCCTGTAGACAGGCCAACTCGCCAAGCACTCTCTCTCTCTCTCCCACTCTCTCTCTATCCCCAGATGATATCAGGGGTTGGGATCCGGACAAAAAATGTCTGATTTTGAAATGCTGCATAGTTTCATTGATAATACAGACTCAATTGCTCCTCCTATAGTTATCTGGGGCCAATCTCATCAGCTGTTAAGCACAAAACAATCTGCTTAGCATGAAAAGTCATCCTCGGTAAAACAGGATTATCAACTAAATTGTCGATACATTGCTTGTGACAAGTATCCTGCTTTTACTGAGAAAGACTATTATTTGGGGTAAGCACATTTTTGCGCTTATTAGCAGCTCCATGGCATTCCCCGTATTACACGTAGCTTAGGTGACAGTGCAGTGATTTAATATGTGTATAGTGTCTCGACAATTAGGCCGGCTTTGTTATCGAGTCGGACGTGAAGTGACGCTGCAGAAATGAGGGATTTGTCCCGGTATTTGCACAAAAGCCCCTGGATGGCTGTTGCCCTTTCGTGACCAGCGAGGGTACGAGCACTTAATGCTGAATCATGCCAGGGCTGGCTGGCTGACCTATTACATGCATTAACTTGCATTACTTCCCCTATTTGAGGATATTAACGGCGGGAACCAACCCTTATCTCTTTTGTGTTGGCCATTTGTGTTGTTCCCGGGATCTCAGGAATTCCTTTCAGATTATCTAGGGGTGTGTTAGGGAACAATAGTCTGGAGTGTTGGTTCTGATTATCCTTTGGCAATAACCAGTCGGGTGGAAAGTCACGAGGTTTAACCCTAAAACCAGTGGCGAATCCAGCGAGGGGGGCCCGGCGGCATTTAAGGCGTTATAAAACCCCCCCAAAAGAATAGTGTTTTTAAGACGATTTTAAGACGATTCAGACGTTGTTTGCCCTCCCTGGCATAAAAAGCTGGATACGCTACTGCCTAAAACAACTGTTTTTAGGGGGAAGGGGTATCTCACAGCAGGGGCGGAGACCCCCTCCCCCCCCCCCCCCCCCCGATGTTAGCTTAACAGTAACAGATTTTATGAAATTTCATATGCAGGTAGAAGTATCAATACGAGGAAATCAGGTTGGTGTAGTGGTACTTTAATCATCTTCCACCACTGTGACCCCGGTTCGAATCCCGGCTAGGCTAACATGTGGATTGGGTTTTCAGTCCCTACCTGATTCCGTGGGTTTTCTCCAGAATTATTCTCTGGGTTTTTCCTCCCACGTCTTAAATCTGTATTCTTCTATCATAGGTTTAAGGCTGGTGATATATTAACACATATAAGTTTGAAAATCTCGACTAAATTAAGGCTGCCCGCACTGCCATCACACTTTGTTTTGATGGGCAGGGTGGGTAATTGTTGCTGGTTGAGCCCGTCAGTGTAATTTAATGGTCTGTGTTTGTCTCAAATTTCAGTTTTAATAATCTCATCTTGGCTGTGGCAATTATAGGCATGATATAGCATTGGTAGAGCCGACGACTCAGTTGCAGGCAGTGTTCATACTTTGTGTGACTCAGCCATACACATGAAATAACACTAATTTGAGCTCAATCTGTCATCTGCATCTGGGAAAACAGGGGGAAAAAACCTATTTGGTTATTTCGATGGTTGAAATCGAAATAAGCAAGTGTTTTTGGAGATCTTCAGATAAAATGTTAACAGCATTTCAGACAGGAATATTTCTTGTGAGGAATGGTACTGGTATTCTCTTTATAAACAGTAAGCTTTCAGATTGAAACTTATCAGTGTTTTTTTGTTTATAAACATTACCGAAGATATATCATACCTTAACCCTAACCCTCCAGGGCATTTTGGTTAGATCTATCCTCAGGTTGCATCGTTTGTGACATTGACTTGTGTGGAGAGTGCAGCAAAGTGGAGCTGTCACCACACATGCACTGTGCTGCGTCTGGCAGGGTTAGGGTTAAACTGTTCCTCAATGGATACATAATCACATAAACTACGTTTCTGATCAGCTTATAGGAGCTTTCAGTAAAAGCTGTACAATAGTACTGGGCGATGGAATGTAAATACACAGCTTCAATTTATGATCACCACAAAGTTAGCTTTATATCCAAACAAAAAACTGACAACTTCATCAACAGTTTTTCTTTTTAAATAATATAACAAATTACTGATCTAGTTGTTTGTGCTGAAACAACTGATGTTTGTATCATTTTTTCACAACTGAATGCAATGGCAAACAAAACCCTGGATATGCGCCTGACCTGAATACCTACAAAGTACAAACTGTCACTAAAATAGCACAAAATTACATAAAAATGCCAAGCAAATCACGAAACATGGTACTTATAATACTGACACCTACCCGAGTACAATGACACAATAATAATAAAACAAGTACTTTTAAAACTATGATGTGTGTACTAAGTTAGCTACAACAAATACAAACATCTCTTTCAAGGAAGGATCGGGGGGGGGGGGGGGGGGGGGAGGGAGGGGGGGGGGTGTCAAAAGCCCCTCCTCTCTGTCAAACCAGCAACCCTTTTTGTAACAAATTTTGCAACAAACCAGCAACAAATCTTTGGGGTAACCTATTTCAGCAAATTTCAATTTTTTGTTCAACAACCTGCCACACCCCCCCCCCCAAAAAAAATCCTAGATTCGCCCCTGTCTTTATGGTCACAAAACTACTCTTTACAGCTTCACTGAACAAGAATGCGCTTGTGGAATTGAATCTGCTCTATCAAAAGCAGGAATAAGTTGTCAATGCTGCTTTTAGTATTAACATATACCATCTGACATAAGAAGGCTAAATTTGTGTCAGGACTGATGTTAATTTTAAAGAAGGACTTTTGACCGAGTCCGGACTGGTTTTGATAGAGCAGTTGTCCATTTCATGAAGTAGCCACACACAATGTTGGCTTAGCAAAGTTAAGTTTATGCTCAGCAAAAACAGGTTACCAGCCAAAACTGCACTGACATGTTGTGTTTGTCTTGTGACCGGTATTCAGCTGATTTCTGCTCACCAAGAAAATCTGTTAAGCAATACTGTATGCTAAAAAGCAGCTCCATGGAATTGAGCCAAGATCACAAGTGATAATTGAATACAATATTTGCAATTACTGGCACTGACTTCAATTCATGCAATTCACAGTGAGCCACCAAGCGTTCGTCATGGACAGGGCCATTTTGTTTGCACCATGCATTTGAAAAGGTTGCATGTCCGTTAAACAATAAGTGAAATTTCACTGCAAGTGAACAAAACTGTTACTATGATATGCACAAACTTTTAACTAGAGTTTGTTTGGACATTTTTAACAAGTGGTTATTGCTTATATTTGCTTGGCTTCCAATGATTTCCAAAATTATTTCAATATATTATCAATATATTATCAATATATTATCAATATATTCTAAAGTATCCTGAGAAATATCCTTGGATGAACAAGGCGGTATATGCATAACTTGTCAACGCCGCAGTTTAAAAACGACCTCTTCTGTGCAACCGCTTGGTGGTACACTGTATTGTAAATCGCCACTTTTTATTTCAGTTTGGCTCACAGCGAACAATTTATAGTCTTAAGACTTTTTTTTGTATACACAAGTAAACAAAAACACGTAGAGATAACTGAGTTGAAATCATGGGCCTCGAGTAGGGGCTCTGAGGTTTAAAGAAGGTCGGCGTCTAGCTCTATGGAGCTGATTGAGGGCGTGCTTGCCAGGTCAACGAGGTCAAGCGTAGGGTCGTGTCCAACGAGTGCGGAGGTCGGCTCGGAGAATGCATCGCTACTCTCATCATCTAAGAAAAACCAAAGAAAAGTCACTCCTGCAGTAAAGTCTGGTTCGCAAAATAAATTTGAGTAATGTCTGGGTACTCTGAGCTAACTGACCACTCAGCCATTTGTTATGGCCAAACAATGCAACTCAAAATGACCAGGGGAGAAACAAATGTCCTTAAAGGTATGATGTTACTTTTGGTAATGATTAAAACAAATCAACATACATGTACAGTGAGTGAGTTAGCACAGTTATGCATCTCGGCATGTCCCACTTGTGCACATGGGATACAGAAAATTATATTCATCCCAAGAGTTGAATGCGAGTTATTTTTTTTAACAAGCCTATGATAGGCATTTCCTCAACATGACAGACAGGCCTCAACTTTCCTACATGTATTTCTCAAACTTTGTTTATGTGTGTGTGTTGGAAGGGGGGGGGGGGTCAGCTTGAATGTACTCCTTGATTGATGAGAATATCCTGAAATCATGACATGATCTTAATTTTAGAATAAATTTAGGAAACCAGAAAAACCAGCGCATGTGGCGGCCTCATGTTTGTGGGGCCACTCAGGCTAATTGGAACCGTAAACATTCCTTGTTTCATTACTCGCGGGAAGGTTAATAATAATGTCGGGACAATTTCGGTCCCAAACGTTAATAGGATACTGGAAAGTCTGCTAAGAGTTTCGGTCGTTAGGCTTTGCTCAAGTGACACACCATACTATCCATCAAAATCTTATCAGTGGTTCCGTTTTGAAAAACAAATCTAATTTAGATAAACATATGCATGATTGAAATGGTTTTCCTTTCGAGTTTAATTGATGAACTTCAGGTGACAATTCGAACCAAATCGTACACGCTGAGTCAGCACAAAAATATCAGACAGGTCGGTTTAATTTAAATTTGCCTTCCGCGTGAAATTATCAACAGGAATCAATAAGGATTTAATGCCATGATTTAATCCCATTTTATCAGATGCAGGTTGCCGAGAAATACGATTGGATATGTTGTTTCTTATTGGTTGATAACCAGTCATGTGGGAGTGTATATGTATTACTAATGAGATAAAGTGACGACCTGGGGCCAATTACATACAGATGCTTAAGCACAAAAACCTTGTTTAGTAATAGGGCCAATTTCATGAAGCTGTTAAGCACAACAATTTGCTTAGCATGCAAATGCTTTCCTTGATAAGAACTGGATTACCAACCAGATTTCCATGTGTGGAATATTGCTTTTGACTGGCATTCACCTGTTGTTTGCTTAGCATGAAAAGTACATGGACTTTTGGCTGGTAACCTGTTTTTACTAAGCAAGACATTTTCATGCTAAGCAATTTTTTTTTGTGCTTAACAGCTCTATCAAATTGGTCCGCCAGCCCAAAACTCCATGTGATTGTTATGCTAAGCAAACAACAGCTAAATACTAGTCACATGCAGTTTGGGCTGATAACCTGATTTTACTAAGAAAGTTTTTATTTTTTATTTAAGCAAGTTTTTGTGCTTAAGCAGCTCTATGAATTTGGCCCCTGGGCCCAATTTCATAGCGCTGCTTAACGGTAAGCAGAAAAGTTGTGCTAACTATAGCAGGAACATGTGCTTAAGCATTAGCGTATTTCATAGCCAAAGTCGTGCTAACACTTGCGCGTGCATGAAGATTTATATTGTTGCGTCACTTTAAGCAAATCCTGCTTCCGAAGTTAGCAGGCTCTTTGCTGTGCTCCCCCCCTTACAGTGTCTATGAAATGGGTGAGGGTTTCGTTAGCAGAAAATCGTGTGTTAATTTTTTAAGCAGCGCTATAAAATTGGGCCCTGATCTTTACCCGGTCGGGGGCGTGGCCCACCTTAACTGCACCCAGACCAAGACAGATTGACAGCACCATAACCCCAGTGGGGTTTATTATTCACTGGTAAATATAAGAGCCAAATTTCATAGCTCTGCTTTGAGTAGTGAGGAATCGCTATAACAGAAAATTCTGCACTAATGGTTAGCGTACCTGACAGATTAGTAAGAAATGTTGGCTTGTGCGCATGCATAGATAGGCAGATTCTTGGTTACAGGAATTTCTTCACAAGCTCGCTTATCACAGAATGCAGGCCGTTAGCACAGGATTCGGCCAAGGTTATCACAATTATTCCCATTCCTAAATGCCTTTTGTTTTCAAAACCATGGGACAGCTTAATTAGAAACCCACCCTTTTCTTGAATATATACTTGCATTCAGTATGTGTGCATAGACAAAGTTCTTTGCAAGTGAACAAGTGCACTGCCGTGTCTGGTTATTTCCTTAGTAATTCACAGACAACGTACGTGTGCTTTCAATCCAAACAGTTTCCCAATTGGAACATCATGTGTGTATCTGTTTTGTTTTTTTGTTTTTTTAGGTTTTTGTACAGTGACCCAGAACCTGAATTGAGACTTGCTCTTTAAAGAGTTGAGACTTGCTTGACACTTTGCACAAGGGACTTGCTGCTACTGACAGATCAAACTGACATTTAAGCCCTGTCCGCACTGGACTTTTTTTTGGAAAACTTACCAAGACGATGGGTACTTTTCCCATTTTAAGTCCAGTGCGGACAGCCTAGGACGTTTTCCTCTCAGTTACTTTTCCTGAGTCCAGCGGTTACTTCTACCGGGCAACTGCTGCCCAGGAAAACTGACCAGGTAACTTTTTCCGAGACGATAAGTCCTGTGCGGACAGTGCGAGTCAGTAAAAGCGGCTCAGGAAAGCGTACATCTGGCCCGAGCGCGGGGTCATGCTACACAGGGAAACCACGCATGCGCTTGACATTGTTTCACTGCGGTGCGGTGCACGTGGCAAGTTTCCAAATTCCAGTGCGTTGTTCCTCTTTTGGTCGCAATCATGTATGGTAGATTTTATTGTTGATAAAGTCGGAAATTTGATTGGTGCTAAAGACGTAGGCCTGTGGGTACACATCAGCCAGAAAAATGAAAAGGCAGGCGTGATTTGGGTCAATCGCGTCAATGTAGAAAGGTCACTCAAAGCGCCCTCATGAGTCGTTATACTGACAGCTCGGTTACTTCTCCCACGGTCTTGGTAAAATTTTCCAGTGTCGAAAGTCCAAGTGCGGACAGTAGTCACATTTTGACCATTTTTAATTTTACCATCGTCTCGGTAAAACCTTCCAAAAAAAGTCCAGTGCGGACACGGCTTAAGACTGATCCCAAACTGCAGACTGCTTCATAATCATAACATCAAAATGAAGATGCCTAAGCCTGAAACAGTATCATAAACATTTAGAGTTGATTCGATTATCTCCAGAACCGGGCACTGTAAGAAGTTGAAAATCGGCAGGTGTATTGCTCAGGACCCACGAATGTGCAGTGTCAAGTTTGAAGTTGTTTGGATGAGCGGTTCTCAAACAAGCAGCAATAATGGAGGCCCAGACCCACAAACGTGGCAGTATAGACCGCCACGCACTGCTGCACATTTTGAATGGGCACTGCACATCACTGTACCGCCACACATGCAATGGGGCGTGATCTAATATGCAAATTAGACGCATGCGCATCAGTGTTACAAAACTAGCTCTTCCCAAGAAACTCGCTTCCAAAGCTGTGATACACCCGTGGCATGGAAACATACACCCGTGGCTTTTTTTCTTCAAACAGGCACATTTTGAATGGGCACTGCACTAGTTTAGAGTTGAATCATATAAGGGCAATTTCACAGCAATAGGGACAAAACTGAAGAAAAGAAAGTTCAAACACTTCGATAGGCTTTTTGGACTGCATTCTGCAACGAATCTCTGTTTTACTAAATTAGCTCTCCATATTTTTGAACATAGGAGTACTTTTTGTGTGATTTCTCCATCCTTAGTGACGTAACGTATTAAGTGACGTCACCTAGTACCGACTTGATGCAAGTCCTGCCTAGATTGCTAATCGACTTGAATTAATGTTAATTTATATGTTCAGCTCTGACCACTTTGTGTTTTAAAAAGACGGGTACTTCTGAAGTGAGTTAACCAGTTTAGAACACAATCGGTGTTAACAGTACCCTTAAATACACCATGTCCTTTTTTTGGTAACGTTTGTGACGACCAATAAACTGAATGTTCAGAAAACAGGAACCAAAGTTCTGAGTTGTTCTTTGTGTCTCTTGGTAGGCCTCACCACCATTTTGTGTCGTGGCAGTTTTGCCTTAGATTAGTCAATAGGCTTTGAAGCTGTGAGGTATGAAAGTGACATTCTAAAAATGTAACGTAAGTGACGGTGGAATTACCCAGAAGTGGTGGTTGTGTGGGGACTTGGGCCCCCTTATTTTCACCATCGTTTTGAGATCTTGACACGAGGTCCCTCATCTGAACACAGCAATTAATACACTTCACTTTAACCCAAACCCCCTAGGATGTATGCAAAATCATATTAAAATTGGAGGATTCGGGACTGTTAAGGTTAATCTTTAGCAGCAGTAAAAACCCTAAAAAACGGAATCAAAGCGTAACATCTGTGACTGTGATCCTGTGAATTTGCTGTTTTACCTCTTGTGTATGTTGAGTGCGTGCCCCTCTGCACGTTTCGAGCGTAGTGTGGCGGTAGGCTTAGTGAGAAGTCATCACTGTCTGAGCTGGCCAGACTGAGGCTCACGCTAGCATCTAGGTCATCGCTGTCTGATACCGCTGGCTGGGCTGGGTTAACGAGGGACTTATGGGATTTACTGGCTTTCTTGCCTGTGGCTGGCTTCCTATATGTACGACCCGTGTCTGCTGGCAAAAAATATAAAAAAATAAAAAATTGCAAGGAGTGACAATGAGTTTTGATCCGCATGCCAAATGTTGACCATGTTATCTGGCCTAAAACCCTATAAATGTGGCCAGTCTACTAAACTTCTTCCATATCTTGGGCCTTAGCCTCATCTGTACAAAACAGGTGTCAACTTGAAACAAAAAAAAAACAACAACAATTTTTTGAAAGAGAAAATATATGGCGAGCAAATGTTGACCATGTTATCTGAGGAGTGACAATGAGTTTTGATCCGCATGCCAAATGTTGACCATGTTATCTGGCCTAAAACCCTATAAATGTGGCCAGTTTACTAGACCTCTTCCATATCCTGGGCCGTAGCTTCATCTGTATAAAACAGGTGTAAACTTATCAAAAATAAAAAATAAATGGCGAACTGCTTTTGGGTGTGGCTTATTTTATTTATTTATTTATTTTATTCTTTCTTGCACTGTAGCTCGAAAGCCTGAACAAACCTGTTGGAAGACATGAAGAAAAATTCATCAGTTTAGAAGTGGGAGGAAAAACCCCAGAATGATATTCTGCGGAAAACATACGGATTCGGGCTGGGACCGAAAACCCAATCGGCCCTGGTGGGATTCGAACCCGGGTCACAGCGGTGGAAGGCGAGCAAAGTACCACTTGGTTAACCTGACTCCCTTGACTGTACACTGTGTCGACTATTTTGGCAATATTCTTGGAAGCCGTGATCTCATAATTTATGTTCCTGGCTTTCAAGGTTTCCTAGCAAAAATACCAGAGAACAAGACAGCCAAGAATGAATGAAATATTTTTTATGGGGTCACATGTTTGGGGATGTTTTTTAACCAGTTCGCGCCGGGATTATTTTTCACGAGCCTGGGTGCCAGACGGGTTCAGGCCGTCATCTGCGGGTAGCACATCCTGATATTTCCGGCCTCGCTCACTGCGAGCCGGTCACTGACAGCTATTTCTGCTGGGTCCCGTTCTCGCTCGAGTCATCTGACGCGAACTGGTTAAAACAAATCTTGATCATCCCCTCTTTGCTTTTGGCACAAATTTACGCCACTGATTGGCAAGGCATACGATGTGTAACCACATTCCGTGATTCCTATAAAATATGTCTGCATCAACAACTGTGAAAGGGCAAAAAAAGTCTCTTCTAATTTACATCATCCCCTGAGGCAAATTCCATTTTCACACGATTATGCGGCACCCGCTGCTACATTAGATTTGAATCGGCCACCCGACAAGCTCGGTGGTCGAGTGGTTAAGACATCTGCACTAGTAAGCAGGAGGTCATGGGTTCGAGTCCCACCCAAGTAAGCCTGTGAATTTTTGCTCTCGGAAAGCTCTGAAAATACACTGCTTCATACACTACGTCAGAAAGGAACAAAAAAAACCTGTCTCTTCTAAAGTCAGTTCTGCCCCATCAGGAAATTGCCGTTGGACCCCAAAGTGTCAATGACCAGATACAAGATCGTAAAATCACAACTCCATCACAACTTAATTTCTTAAAGATAGTCAATCTGCACAATACGCCAGTTCGGTATTTCAACTGCGCATGGTCAGCAGTGCACGGGGCTTGGTAGCATTTTGTCAGAGATCTCAGGGAGACGACACACCCTTTTTGGCCATGTTCGGTGCCTCCAAGCTCCTGCCCCTGCTTGTCTTGCCCTCGATGCTGCCATCCAGTTCCACCTTGGGCAACGGCCTGCCACCTGGACAAGGCCTCGTGGTTATCCCCGGCTTGCTCTTGATCGAGGAGGTTGGAGATCACTACGACCAGTATGACGGTCAAGAGCAGCAGTAGTAGTAGTATGTGCAAAAGGTGGTCGCACAACGCGCAAATGTTAAATTCAATGATCAGAATATGGCGTGACATTATGTCAGCAATTTTATCCCGAATAACCTTTGACCTTTGAGATACCGAACTGGCTTATTCTGCCGAGAATTCCTTCAAAATTAAAGTGACAGAGCTCTCATTTCAACTTGATAAGGTTGAACAGTTTGATTGTGACAGGAAACCATGTTTGGAGCTGATGCCGTTAGCTGCCTGGCCTGCTGGTGTGATGGTAACTCATCTCGACGGTGCTTAATGAGACCAAGGGTCCAAGTGGTGACACAGTACGTACCTTGAAATTCTAAACTCACCCAAGGTTAAACGGACATTACAAGTCTTGGACCCTCACAACTTAATTAGGCATTTGCTGGAAAGGACCGTCACTAGAAGGGCATGACAAGGGTTTCGGGACAAGAAACGACTTTCTAAAAACGGTGCTTTCCATCTCCTTAATTGCCCAGGATATCCCCTCCTTAAATTGCGAATGTTCCATGATTCACGCATTTGACAACTTTCGTGTGATTCCTGAAAGCTTGTTCACATCAATGATTCGGGTTAAATGATGGCTCTGAACGGTGAAATGTCATGGCTTAGCAGTTTGGATAAATTGAGTCTGGCTGGTTAAATCCCGGCGCATCCTGTAACAAGAAGTGCATGCCGATGTGGGTGGAAATGTGTCAAAATGGTTCCCGTGCCAGGGGAAACCAGCGCAGTGACGTGATGAAAGCATTTCAAGATGTTAAAGCATGGTCCATTGAATGACTTAATTAGCAAGCGGGAAGAGAGCTATTTGTACAGATTTTTTCCACGTCTCGGTATAGAACCTGTGATTTCTTAAAATGCTTGTCATGGCTTTCCTTTGGAGGTTTGCCGTCCAAATGTAGGTCTCCTCTGAACCTCAGGAGTCAAGAGCGATTACTTCAATTGGTTGCTTAAACCAGACATGTACTCAGATCCTCAAACCTTGAGTCCAAGTTTGAGAACTCGTGTTGGGTTTGAGTCCGAGTATTGAGCAGAGATGTATTCGAGTCCATCACAAGTCCCTGCAAGTCCATCACAAGCCCTCCAGTCCTTATCCCTATCACAAGCTATTCAAATGAGCTTTGACAAAGGCATTCCTTTGTCATTGTTCATCCAGTTACTTGTGACCGGCTTTATGAAAGGACTTCTGACTGGACTTGCGAAAGGACTTGTGAAAGTACTTGGTATTGAGTCACATAGGTCCAACCCAAGTTAGTGTCATAAAGTTCAAGTCTGAGTCTCAAGTCATGTACACTAAGTGTGCGTCATCTGGAATGAAGGTCCAGACTGATTCTAAGAAATTAGTCTCTGTAAATTTCTTAATAAACCTGGCTTTGGCTTCGTCTCCAGCTATCCCAAGCTCTATTGCCAATCTGAAGTCTTGAATACTTGGACAAATTAAAGAAGGTCTAGCCGGACCAGCGGGTTCAAATAAAAGACTTTAATGTACATTTAGAAAAAAAGTGTCTAGATATAGCCGTAGATATAGCCGTAGCTGTAGCCGTAGCTGTAGCTGTAGCCAAAGCCAAGGCCGTAGCCAAGGCCGTAGCCAAGGCCGTAGCCAAGGCCGTAGCCAAGGCCGTAGCCAAGGCCGTAGCCAAGGCCGTAGCCAAGGCCGTAGCCAAGGCCGTAGCCAAGGCCGTAGCCAAAGCCGTAGCCAACGCCGTAGCCAAAGCCGTAGCCAAAGCCGTAGCCAAAGCCGTAGCCAAAGCCGTAGCCAAAGCCGTAGCCAAGGCCAAAGCTTGAGAAATGGTCCCATACTCGGGGGGGAAAAAGATTTAAATCAAGAAAAACCTTGCATTGTATTTGATCAAGACAGTGAGTGTGGTCTGGTACGCCATCCAATGAACAGGCTAATGCAATTTCTTTTTAACAGGCAGACCGTGGCTCATTGAAACTGCCCTTTTTATTTTTTACAGCTTAACAACGGCACATAAAAATCTGAATCTTTCTCCAAGAATACTGGGTAAAATGGTTCCATGTGGGCTCTTATGGCAACAAAGGATATCGGCGTCTTGGCAGGGAATGAATGGGCAAATTTTTTAATCATCTCGGGGAGTGGACAGGAAGATATTTAATCTCCACAGGAAGTGGACAGGCAGATTTTCATTCTTCTCAGGGAGTGGACAGGCAGATTTTTCAACCTACCTAAATCTCTGAATCGCCTGCATGTACAACCATAGAGTTACGTAAATTCAGCCTGTGAAACGTCAACTATTATTGACACACACAAACCAAAATTGCCACACTGAGTTTGTCTAATTAAGGGGCATGTCTACACACAAAAAGTGACGAATGATAAGTTTTCATTTTTTTTCAAGGGCTCAAAAGTTGGCCCTTTGTCTCGTAACTAGGCCTCGAGTTCCACCTATTGTGATTTGGAAACAGAGGCCGTGCAGGCGACATCACATCCGTGGGTGCGCCGTTGTGCCTGTGATAAACATGAGTAGACACTTTCTACTTGCACCGTCATTGAATTTAAATAACAAACACACCCCAGACTCCGGACTTGACTTAAGGCCATCCAGTCCGGCTGTTAGTAATGGTGTGCTGGCTGGTATGCCAATATGGGCCTTGTGCAGCCAAGCGTAATGCACACAATAGGCAAACAATGGATTAAATCACCCAGAAATGCACATATATAGACAACCGGCCAGGTGGTCTTTTCAAACCGCGGCTACGGCCGTCGTCCAATATTCAATAATTCAACTGACAAACTTGTAGTAATAATAATAATAATAATAATATAGATATATATATCGCACTTATCCGGTAACCCGATCAAGGTGCTAACACACAATTTATGCTCCAAACTAAGTAATAACTAATGAAGTAAATGAGATTTCAGTTCTCTTTTGAAGATGTCCAGGAATGTTATTTGACGAAGTGTGGCAGGGAGTTTATTCCAAATGGCAGGTGCTGCCTTGGCAAAGGCACGCTGACCATAGCGGACAGTACGAACTCTCGGTTCTGCTAGCAAGTATGAGCCTGAGGATCTAAGAACCCGACCTGTCTGCTTGAGTGAGATGAGCTCACAGAGATAATGAGAAGCACGACAGTGGAGGATTTTGAATACAAGAAGACAGATCTTGAAGCAGATCCTCTTAGATATCGGAAGCCAGTGTAGCTCTCTCAGAATAGGTGAGATGTGGTCGTATTTTTCACATCGGACAACAACCCGAGCTGCAGTATTCAGGACACGTTGCAAACGAGATATAGATGTAGCTGGAAGGCCAACGAGCAGGGCATTGCAACAATCCAGACGTGATGAAACAAAGGCATGGATGACCATCTCAGCTGTTTCCTGAGACAGGTACTTGCGGATTTGTCTTATGTTGCGTAGGTGGAAATTAGTGCTTTTGCACAGGCGTGAAATGTGCGCACCCATATTGAACAGACGGTCGAACACGACGCCCAGATTTCGAGCACAGTTTAAAACAGGCAACTGGTGGTTGGTGATGGTAAGGTGTGGGGAGATGAAATTTGAATGATCATACCGAGATCCAAGTACAAGAATCTGTGTATTTTCAGCATTGAGACGCAGAAAATTGTGACTCATCCATGACTGGAGGTGGCAGAGACAGTTTTGCATCAGGTTAAAGGATGTGATGGTATCAGCACCAGGTGAAAAGGCCAGATAAAGCTGGGTGTCAGCGTAGAAGTGGAACTGGACATTGTGATATCTGGCAATGTCGCCTAATGGTAGTGTGTATGTTGTGAACAGGACAGGGCCCAGGACAGAGCCCTGTGGGACTCCACAATCAAGGGTCCGCCGATCAGATTTCGTGTCACCAATGGATACTATTTGAGCTCTGTCTTTGAGATAAGACTTGATCCATTGTAGAGCTAGTCTAGTGATGCCAAGCCTGTTGGAAAGACGCTGCAGTAAAAGCTGATGATCTACCGTATCGAAGGCGGTAGATAAGTCAAGAAGGACCAAAAGAACCATCTGACGATTGTCGATGGCTTGAAGGATGTCATTTGAGACTCTGATAAGAGCAGTCTCCATGCTGTACCCTTGTCTATATGCTGACTGCCTATCCTCCAGGTAACTAGTAAGTTGGCGTAGGACAACTCTCTCCAGAACTTTGGAGACAAATGGCAGAGTTGAAACTGGTCTGTAGTTACACAACTGTTGCGGATCAAGGCTCTCTTTCTTCAGTAAAGGTGTCACATAAGCCAACTTATATTCAGTGGGCACCTCAGCAGTTTGCAGTGAGGAATTAATGATGAACCTGATGCCAGGAGCAAAAGACATTGCCAACTGCTTCACCATCCACGTGGGAACCGGATCGAGTCGACAAGTGGTGTGGACATGAATGCAAGTGTAGAGCAAAGACGCGATCTTGGAAATTGAACTCTGTCAACATCAGTAGCATATAAACAATTTACATACGATTCCCTCGTGTACCTCAATTTTTTTTTTAAACAATGTATGTCAACAGAAGGAAGTGGAGACAGACACACGACATCTAAAAGTTTAGCACAATGCCAAGACACAATATCATGGGAAAGTCAACTCTGCAAATGTCAAGTACGTTCCATCCCTATTGAGCGTGTGCAGCAATTTAATTCCCAGCAATGTGGGCAGCGGATGGAGGCGATTTCTCGACTAGGTTGGGGGGACGGAGGAAAAAGCACACAACCAACAATTGTTAAGCGGTTTGCACTCGGCGTCTCTCGTGTATCCTGGGAAATTTGTGAAATTGTGTGCTGATCTTTGTGTATTCTGGTGTATTCTGGTGCATTCTGGACACATGTAAAAGTCAATGACCCATAAAATGTATATGACCATGGGGAAATTATTGGTGGGGGGACACTGCCATAGCCGTCCCCTCCAACAAAAATATTGGGGAGACATGTCCTGTCCCCACCTGACCCTCCCTCCCCCCATTGGTACAAAAATCCACTGGAAGTACAAAAATCTTCCAAATTAAACGGCAACCTCAACGACGAAAGACACTCCTGCCTTCCTTACACTTTTCAATTTTTTTTTTCGGACGGAACATTTGTCTGGGAAATGTTTCTGAAAAATTTCTATAATTTTGTTTCTCACACCCTGTCAGCAATTCAATGCCCCTGGACCTTGGTTGAGGTGATTAACAAACATCTATGGCGGTGACAAAACAAAAATATCATGTAACAATATGATCAGAATATGCCCCTGATTTCTGCCCCAGGATGTGCTTAGAAATAAAACCCTCAGTTCCTTAAATATCAAATATTGGTACCAAACTGGCCGAGAAACAAAAATTTCGACTAACAAACCAGTCTCACAGCCAGTTCCATCTAGTACTTCAAACTAGAAACCCGATATTTTTCAAGCCCCAAAAAACTCAAAATTCTATTTACAAGCAATTTTAATAAGCCCAGAGACCAAATTTTTACGTTGGAATACATTGTTGCTGTAACTTGTTAGTATGGAAATTTGTTTTAATTCAGCGCGTGCTCAGAAACCTACTTGCCCCATGCAATTTACGTGATGTGTACCACACAAACAATTTACATACGATTCCCTGGTATATTTTGGCTACGGCTTTGGCTACAGCTATGGCTACGGCTACGGCTACGGCTACATCTAGGCACCTTTAAAAACAAATTCCCTGGTGTATATTAAAGTATGTCAACAGGGGGCGCCGGAGAGAGAGAGAGAGAGAGAGAGAGACACTGTATTAAGTTACATTCTGCAGATGCGCCCCATGTGTCACATCTGCTCAGAGAACATGATCTCATTATTTTGTTTAGTCTGGGCGGAAGACAGTAATATGCCTTCCACATGAATGTCCTTGCAGTTTAAATACTGCACTGCACAGATGGCAGATCTGACTCAACATTTTACTCGACTCGAGGTGAAAAAAAACGAAAAAAAAACCTACATGTGCAATCAATTGGTCTTGCGTGCAGATTGCTTTGACAACGTATCACAAAAAGTTCACATTTGACACAAACAGAATTAACTCTATCCCCCTTGGTATTCTTGCCAGGAACTTTCCCTAATCCTTCAAAATCCAATGTGCAGTAAAACTCATTGGCATATTTTGTGGAACATCAAGCCCCATGCAAAGTAGAAGTATGCTCTGCTCTCCTCGATCCTACAAAATCCTCTAAAACCTCCTGGTGGATTTTGAAGGATCTGGAAAGGTTTAGGGTTAGGCTGAACATAAATTCTCTTACAGTAGTTCTATTTATACTAAGCAGTCTCTTAAACCCAAACTCCGTACATAATTTTTCCTCCAAGTAACCTGAATCCTCCAACATCCTCTGATTTCAAAGTGTTGAAGCTGCATGTAACCTGAATCCTCCAAAATCCTCTTATGGGGACCATTGCATGAATCCACCAAAATCCTCTAGGGGTTTTCGTAAACACCCTAGTAACCTCAATCCTCCGAAATCAACCAGCATCAGATTGGGCCTGATGACCTGGATCCTCCATTTTCCTCCGAAGGCAAAATCTCCATAATATGTCCTCATATATCCTGCAAATTCCTCTGATGCTTCAACTTCCAAAGACCCTCAATCCTCCAAATTCCTCCATTTGGCCAAGAGGATTTGGGAGGATTTGGGAAGGTTACGGTTGAATGATCAATGCAAATGATACGTAATAATGAAAAATACAACATTTAAAAAATCTGTTTCATATTTTTAAAACCATTTCTGAATATTTGGAGGGTCACTTAATACTGAACACCGCCTCAGCGACTTCTTCGTGTATTCCTAATTTTTTTATGTAGCCTGTTGTATTTTATTTTATTCTTTAACCCTAACCCTGCCAGACGCAGCACAGTGCATATGCGCTGACAGCTCCACTTTGCTACACTCTCCACAAAAGTCAATGTGACAAAGTAATGCAATCTGATGCGTCTGGCAGGGGGCCAGCAAAAATGCCCTGGAGGGTTAGGGTTAAAGTAATCCAAACTGCATAAATGTGACCTGGCCACAAAAATAAGTGGAAAGTACAAAATAGCAAAAACCAAAAATTATAGCGCCCATCCGAACACGGATACTGACAATTTGGGAGACGGACCGCCAACATAGGGCAAGATAGCTCAGTTGGTAGAGCACCGGTACGGGTAACCCGGAGGTCGCAGGTTCGAATCCCGCTCCTGCCAGTTTCTTTGTTCACTTTGAAAAAATTATGAGTTTGATACTTCCTGAAAGTACTGGTAATACATGTACGCTTTAATTTGATGTACTGTGTGTTTCTATAGCTCATTCCTAGCCCATGCTACAACCTTTTGAAGTCGTTAGAGTCTTGACCCCCCCAGTTTTGAGAAAATGAAGCTCAAAGTTATCGAACTATGCACGTTATAACCTATGTTTTAAAACCTTCAGTTTTAAATCTTGGAATATGATAGAAAGGGTTCGATTTTAGAATTCTAACATTTTTGCAAAAAAAACCAAAAAACTAATATAAAAATGCTAAAACCCCCAAACTGACTTCCCAGTGAAAAATTGTTGCTTCAGTTTGTAACTCAGGATGCCATGGTGCCATTTCCCACTCATTCCATTGTCCCGGGACACAAAATATATGCTTTTTAAATAAAAAAAAAATACAGAGATACCAGTGGAAGATGCAACAATTTCCAACAGCAAATTTTGCTGGATTCTGCAGGGGACCACCTACACGCCAGCCTTGGCATTTTGCAACTACCCTGCTAAAAAAAATCTGATGGGTATATTTAGCTTCCACCCTGCTAAACATGACAAAATCCAACCGGTATATTTAGCTTCCACCCTGCTAAATACGACAAAATCCAACCGGTATATTTAGTTTCCACCCTGCTAAATACGACAAAATCCAACCGGTATATTTAGTTTCAACCTGCTAAATACGACAAAATCCAACCGGTATATTTAGCTTCCACCCTGCTAAATACGACAAAATCCAACCGGTATATTTAGCTTCCACCCTGCTAAATACGACAAAATCCAACCGGTATGTTTAGCTTCCACCTGCTAAATATGACAAAATCCAACAGGTATATTTAGCTTCCACCTGCTAAATATGACAAAATCAAACCGGTATATTTAGCTTCCACCTGCTAAATATGACAAAATCCAACAGGTATATTTAGCTTCCACCCTGCTAAATACAACAAAATGCAACAGGTATATTTAGCTTCCACCTGCTAAATATGACAAAATCCAACAGGTATGTTTAGCTTCCACCTGCTAAATATGACAAAATGCAACAGGTATATTTAGCTTCCACCTGCTAAATATGACAAAATGCAACAGGTATATTTAGCTTCCACCTGCTAAATATGACAAAATCCAACAGGTATATTTAGCTTCCACCCTGCTAAATATGACAAAATGCAACAGGTATGTTTAGCTTCCACCCTGCTAAATAAGACAAAATCAAACAGGTATGTTTAGCTTCCACCTGCTAAATATGACAAAATGCAACAGGTATATTTAGCTTCCACCTGCTAAATATGACAAAATGCAACAGGTATATTTAGCTTCCACCTGCTAAATATGACAAAATCCAACAGGTATATTTAGCTTCCACCCTGCTAAATATGACAAAATGCAACAGGTATGTTTAGCTTCCACCCTGCTAAATAAGACAAAATCAAACAGGTATGTTTAGCTTCCACCTGCTAAATAAGACAAAATCAAACAGGTATATTTAGCTTCCACCTGCTAAATACGACAAAATCCAACAGGTATATTTAGCTTCCACCTGCTAAATACAACAAAATGCAACAGGTATATTTAGCTTCCACCTGCTAAATACGACAAAATGCAACAGGTATATTTAGCTGCCACCTGCTAAATATGACAAAATGCAACAGGTATATTTAGCTTCCACCTGCTAAATATGACAAAATGCAACAGGTATATTTAGCTTCCACCTGCTAAATATGACAAAATGCAACAGGTATATTTAGCTTCCACCTGCTAAATATGACAAAATGCAACAGGTATATTTAGCTTCCACCTGCTAAATATGACAAAATGCAACAGGTATATTTAGCTTCCACCTGCTAAATATGACAAAATCCAACAGGTATATTTAGCTTCCACCCTGCTAAATACAACAAAATGCAACAGGTATATTTAGCTTCCACCCTGCTAAATACGACAAAATCCAACAGGTATGTTTAGCTTCCACCTGCTAAATATGACAAAATCCAACAGGTATATTTAGCTTCCACCCTGCTAAATACAACAAAATCCAACAGGTATATTTAGCTTCCACCTGCTAAATATGACAAAATCCAACAGGTATATTTAGCTTCCACCTGCTAAATATGACAAAATCAAACAGGTATATTTAGCTTCCACCTGCTAAATATGACAAAATCCAACAGGTATATTTAGCTTCCACCCTGCTAAATACAACAAAATGCAACAGGTATATTTAGCTTCCACCTGCTAAATATGACAAAATCCAACAGGCATATTTAGCTTCCACCTGCTAAATATGACAAAATCCAACAGGCATATTTAGCTTCCACCTGCTAAATATGACAAAATCCAACAGGTATGTTTAGCTTCCACCTGCTAAATATGACAAAATGCAACAGGTATATTTAGCTTCCACCTGCTAAATATGACAAAATCCAACAGGTATATTTAGCTTCCACCTGCTAAATATGACAAAATCCAACCGGTATATTTAGCTTCCACCCTGCTAAATACAACAAAATCCAACAGGCATATTTAGCTTCCACCTGCTAAATATGACAAAATCCAACAGGTATGTTTAGCTTCCACCTGCTAAATATGACAAAATGCAACAGGTATATTTAGCTTCCACCTGCTAAATATGACAAAATCCAACAGGTATATTTAGCTTCCACCTGCTAAATATGACAAAATCCAACCGGTATATTTAGCTTCCACCCTGCTAAATACAACAAAATCCAACAGGTATATTTAGCTTCCACCCTGCTAAATATGACAAAATCCAACAGGTATGTTTAGCTTCCACCCTGCTAAATATGACAAAATCAAACAGGTATGTTTAGCTTCCACCCTGCTAAATGACAAAATCAAACAGGTATATTTAGCTTCCACCCTGCCGAATACAACAATATACAACACACAATGTAGCTTGTGTTGACTGCTAAATCAACAAATTACAACAGCTTTTTACCAGCTTTTTACGCCCAGCATTTACATGAAAAAGTCTGAAGTCACGTTTTTGTTTGAAAACTGGCAGTCCTGAACCCCCCCTCCCCCCAAACAAAAAGAAGAGACAAAACCATTGATAATCTAGACGGCTGTGTTCAGGAATGAGATTGCACTTTGCAATGACACACGTGCCTTTTCTTCTCGTGCTGTGATTGTTCTCCCTATACACTAACCTACATGTATAGGTATATAGGACCAACGCTGCAAACATACGTATTACTTTGGCCCGTTGGAGCTCAAATCTCACGATGGTACTATTTTTAGACCATATGTAATGTGCTTGACTGAGTGTTATTAACATCCTCCATGTACACTTCCTGCTAATTCCCAGCTGCCCTATTCAAAGAAGGCATGTCATCTTGACAGAGCGAAAAGCTGCTGCAAGTATTTCAGACAGCTTATAATGTTCGTTTTTTCCTACTCGCTCCGGTGACAAAAAAGGAGTCTTCTTAGGACTGGAAAACAAAAGGAAATGGCATCTTAATAGACGGTACGTGGGGGAGGGGCCTCAACCCCCAAACTTTGTTGACCTAATAGTAGGGTTAAAAAATGGCTTAACAATTTTTTGGGACGGATTAATTGGTACATTCAATAAGGAAATAAAAGTGTGATGACCATCAGGGCCCAATTTCATAGCGCTGCAAAGCAGAAAAGTTGTGCCAACTATAGCAGGAAAATTTGCTTAAGCATTAGCGTATTTCATGGCCAATTCGTGCTAACGCTTGCGCGTGCAAGTAGATTTATATTGTTGCGTCACTAATTTAAGCAAATCATGCTTCCGAAGTTAGCGGGCTCTTCGCTGTGCTTTACTGCTTACAGTCTATATGAAATGGGCGGGGGTTCCGTTAGTAGAAAATCGTGTGTTAAGCAGCGCTATGAAATTGGGCCCTGATCTTTAACCAGGTCAAAATGACCGAGGAAGGGTGTGGCTACGCATGCTGTTGAAGTCAAAGGGGTGGCGTTGACGTCAAAGAAGTAGCAGTCTTTCATGATCAGTACGGACAAGTAAAGATGGGGTCATCACACTTTTACTCCCATTCACTATACCTTTCTTACCAAAGCTCTTCAAAAAGGGTTTGAAAAACACAGTTTTGACCCCCACTTTTCTTCAGTTTGACAAGAGGTTCTGTGCACGTATACGGGTTCTCGCAAGTGGAATGGAGCATTGTGTACTACACGTACATGGTCACTATCTGTGGTATAAACTCCACTGCCTTCAAACCTGGACATCGGTGTGCACAAACCTATTAGGTTTTTTCCTTTACGCACGAGCTGATGAATACCCATTTTAGCCCATATGTTCATAAAACTCCACACGCAGTGTTAACCCCTTGAACCCGGGCATATCGGGTATTTCATGGGTTATGCAGCCAAGCGAAATGGAAACAAGAGGCTTGTGCAGCCAAGCATAACGTACACAATACCCCAATAATGGATTGAAAATGCAGAAATTGGCGTGTATAGACGTCAACCGGCCAGGTGGCAATTTTCAATCTGCACATATTTGTGTCAACCGTACGCAAGAGGTTAATGTTAATATGAACAAGCACGAATTCGTGCAGGAGCCGCGTCGTCTACCTATTAATCAGTAAAGCATAGTAAATGTTGTAGCGCCCTCTTCTGTTAAGTAGTGTCTCGAAAACAAATTTGGCACAAGAAGAAAAAGAAGAAAAAGAAGAAGAACAACAACAACAACGCTAAGCACTTATAGAGCCCCGTCTGCGATGCGACGCGGCTAAAAAGATTGTGAAATCCTTGGTTTCATACACAGATTTATGTAAAGTATTTATACAAAATCTGGGTATTAATTTTGGGAGTATTTTATCATAGTGTATATGAATTTTTAATGCATTTTACAATTTGTAGTGTCTGTCTGGAGTTTGCTCGTGACATTTTCACGAACTTGATGATATTGTAGTAACTTAGTCATATTCTTTTTCTAGTATAAGTACATGTACGTTGTTACTGTTATTGCATTTTCATTGTTTGTGTACATTCTTTTATTTGAACAAAATCAAAAATGATTTTCAAAATTGTCTCATTTGCGGAAGTCTCGGATCCAAGTATCAATAAAGAAAGAACTAAAAACAATAAATCAGGAAAGTTGGAACGATTTGATCCTAGCATAATGGTCTCAAAGAATTAATGTGACCTGGCAGCACAAAATGAGCCCAAAGTCGCACCGTCTATGGTTTTCTGAAACAACAATTTCTCACTGAAAGTCAATCTGGGGATTTTAACAACTGTATATTTGAAAAACCCTATCCTATCATATCTCAAAGTTTTTTAACTGAATTCAGAACAGTGGGGGCGGGTAAAGCAGGGCAGGGGACAAATGAAGAGAGGAGAGTGGGTAAGGGATCAGTTCATAAAGTCTGAAAGCGGTATTAATTGCGGTACAGTGGACCGCCGCTATAACGAACATCGCGGGATCCACAGATATTTTGTTCGGTATAGCGATCGTTCAGTATAGCGATTTTCAGCCGCCAGTCCGCCAACAAGGCGTCCGTTCTTTTAAATAGCACCCTCTTGCATCGTATTTGAAGTACGCCATCTTTTGATTGTAATTGAACATGTGCCGGCCATTACATAGTTCATAGTTTCTAAGCTTACCGAATTCTAAAGCAACAAGTTGGCTTTTAGCCGCCTGTCGCTCTTTCAACATAAAGCTGCGGCCGTTTGGGAATTACAAACAGCCCAAATACCCGGTACATTTTTTTTAATCCATAGCCTTTTTTTTCAACAACAATGTTCGGTAAGTTTTGTACACAAAATTTAGGAGCCAAGGTGTTCGGTATAGTCGAATGTTCGGTATAGCGGTGTTCCATTGTATCAGTATTAATGCCCAGCTACACGACATAATGAGCTGATTCTACACAGATCAGTGCACACAGGCAGTTTCACACTGCAATATTCATGAGGAGTCTGTGGTCCTATAGACCAGAGTGCTTTAACCCTAAACGTACATAAATCCATCAAAATCCGCTTCCTGTTTTGGAGGATTTCGGCGGATTCAGGATACCTCCATATTGAAACCTGGGGGATTTTGATGGATTGAGGATTGCAAGCCTAGCGTTACTGCAGGATTTTGATGGATTCAGGATACCTCCATATTGAGCAGTCACCAAAACCAACTTTTTGTGCATGACAAAATAGGTGGATTTTGGCGGATTCAGGATACTTTCTAGTAAAGTTACCCAAGGAGTTAGGGGTAAAAAAGAATCCAATTGCGGCATTACTAATCCCCTGGATCTCTGGCTAATCTATCTTGGTTGACAATAGACCATTATCATGGTACAGCCATCTTGTTTTTCTCCTATTAAAATCAATGTAAGGCCGTGTCCGAAATGGGCGTCTAGAGCTACAGTTACGGCTACGTCACGCGTAGTTGTAATGGACGAACACCTAGACAATAGCTCTAGACAAGCGATTCGGACGCAGCCTAACCAAACCGAGGCTGGAAGGAAAAATAGTCTGGCACCTTCATTCAATAATTGCAATCACTATTCATAATTGCTAATGCATACAGGGAACAAGACAAAGATGGTGACAGCACGATAAAGGTCTATTGGGGATTAAAGTGTTCCAAGTTCTTCTCACTGTAAACATTCATTGCAGCAAGACCTCCAGTAATAGGGTTTCTTTGTCCATGGTCAGACCCCTGCACACTGAAAATCATTGACAAGCCGACTGGGCTTGAATGAGCTCCGAGCTCCAAGCTCCAGTTTTGACGTCATGATTATTCAGTTATTCAAGCCACCAGGCTTCTCATTCATCAGCAAGGTTTGAGGCCTTAAACGTAGTGTACGCGACTGGAAATCCTCCATTTTTTTACTGAATTATTACGAAATACATTACTAGACTGTAAGTTAATAGTAGTCTCAATCATCCTGTGAAATGATGGCACCAGGTGTGCTGTCGTTGTCAAAGAAAAGTGGAAATTTATATCGTTTTCCAACGATTTCCAGCTGGAAATCGTTGGAAAACTGCCCTGTAGCCTTTAGTCAAGGCGCACGTGGCTACCCAGACGAGTGGCGCGCCCCAGACATGCTTGCATTCGGGGCGCGTCCAGGTAGCCACGCGCGCCTTGACTATAAAAGGCTATCATCCGCCCGAACAATATTTCCTATAAAATACTAACCCCCCAAATCCGCCCATTTCTGAAAATTGCAACAATGACCAATCATGTACACTACGTTTAAAAGGAATGCGGCGCCGTAGAGAAAAACAGTGGTACCGCAATCAATACCGCATCTAGACAATATGAAATGATCCCTAAGCAGGTTACATCAAAGGAGGTGAGGTTAGGATGATACAGCTGGAAGGAAACAAAATCTAAACAAGTCGGCCTATTGCCGGAGGCTTTCCATTACCTTTTGATGAGGTTAATCTGCTTTGACCATTGACTGAAGCTGGCCCGTTGTGATAAGGTGAGTTCAACTTGAGTTCCCCGAGCTTCTCCTCAGCGATCCCACGTGAGTTTGTTAGTACATCGTTCTCGAGTCGCTCGACCGTACTCATTAGACCATTCACTTCAGCCCTATCAAGTAATAATCATTCGATAATTCTAACAGACATATATAAAGCGCTTTTATCAAAAGATCAAATTTATGATAAACAAACGTATGTACCAAGTACAAATTTACCAGTCGATACCAGGATTTTGACTGGTAATCTGCTTTTTACTCAACAAATCTCTTTTTTGCGCTTAGCAAAACTGTTTTGCAGCTCCACGAACCTTTCAGATAGACCGATTAACACTTTTGGGGATGTGGATCCTCACCTTAGCTGATGCAACTCCTGGTCGTTGGTTTGCCTGCCTTGCAGAGAGTGATTAAGATCTCTTGAATGACTACGCTGAGAGTCAGATACACCAGCCAATGTCTGCAAAATAACAAAATAATCAGCAAAATCCAAAGTAATACGGCATATAATAACAAAAGTTCCCTTAACCCCTTGCGTACGGAAGACGCCAAATGGCGCACACAACAAATTGCCACCAGGCCAGATGACGTCTATAGACGCCATTTTCTGCATTTTCAATCCATTGTTGGATTATTGTGTTCGTTACACCTGGCTGCACAAGCTTTTTGTGTCTGTTTTGCTTGGCTGCAAAGCTGACACGGCACCCCGGCGCCTCACTGTAATAACTGTACTCAACGGGTTAAGGAGACACTTTGTCGTCATTTTTTATACCTTTAGGGAGACAAGTGCAATTAGGGAGGTATTTCAGTGTCTTCCTAATTCCACAGCTCCTATTTAGAGGCAAAATTTTACTGTCGCAAATAGGTTATATCAATAGATATTGGTCCGAAACATAAATATACAAAAATTAATGGGGGTAGGATAAGGGAAAGTGGGGTTAGGCTTCATGAAAATTTGTGCACGCGTCTTTGGCAATGTCTCCCAAATGACCCATCGTCGGTAATAATTATAACCTTAGCATTAATGGCTGTACAAAGTTCTATGAGATAGCACATGATTTTGGGAAAACTCTCTCAGTTTACAACTAACGGAAAAGCAATGCAACCCAGTTCTTGCAGGTGTCACCGTCTGTTTCTGCCTATGTTGATCACATGTTATGTCAGTCTGGGGTCCAAGCTAAACATAGACACTCTTACCCTATCTGCACGATCTATCCTTCGGCCGAGATCTTTGCCATCAGCCTGGTTGTTGCTTATATCAATCTCATGTCTCATCAGTCTGGTGTTCAGGCTGTCTATCTCCCTCCTGCACACGGCCAGGTCTTCTTGCATGTGACGTTTACTACACCACACAAACAACAAAAGGTTGGGTGGAGATTAAATTTAAGGCATTACTACAATGTACATTACAATGTAAAGTATCTACCAGTTTTGTAATAGCTTTTCACTTTCCATGAGAAAAAAGCTTATTCCAGTTACTAATGGTAGAACGAAACAGAGCGTAACTTCCGCCATTACGTAGGATATAATGCCACATAAATGTTGTGCAGATATGCTACATCCTTGCGATCCATTTCACGAAATATTACGTAGCTGCAATGTTTCGTTTGTTTTATATGTTGCGGACAATGCTAAATTGAGCTTTTATGACTGTTTGCGTATAACAAAAAAACTCACAGAACAGTCGCAAAATAACTGCGGCGGCGACATTTGGAAACTTCTCACGTCCTTCACTCCGAAAAATTGGGGGAAAAAACCCCCCGCAGGTAAACCTGCAGCAGATGATCATTTTATAAACCTCTGAAATAATATAATGAATTTAATCAATAACTTGAGCAACTAACGGCTCTACGATGCTCAAGTCATTATTTCGGTGTTTGTGTGGACAACTTAGGCCACCTAAAACGAGTGCGTACTTACGTTGTATTTTATTGGTGCAAGTCAGCGACTTACGCGCTGTATAATTTTCAGGAAATACATTTTTAAAATGTCACAGATGTTGTGCAACTTGTACAATACAATGTTGCGTAAGTGGAACAACAAGACGCAAGGTTTTGTGAAATCGGCTGCAGGCATCTTAATGTTCATTGAACAGAGGTGTACTGCATTGTGTAGTATGATTTTGCTTATTTATTACTTGCTCCTGAGTTGCTTTGTCTAAAACATTTTATCTTCCAAAAAGTTCCCACTCCAGACATCACCAAATAGTGAAGTGTGAGCTCCTTTCGTCAGAGTGTTTCCACTGACCCAAGAATTTAATTCAACAAAACACCTCTGAAGGACAATGCTTGCGTAGCCTACAAGTCTGGCTCTGTGCCAATCTGTCTAGTGGCATTCTACATGTATGTATGACAAATCATTCATTCCCTGCACCTGCTCCAGGGCCATAATTGATGACCTCTGGGTTATTTTGACAAATAAACACTGTCAGACACAGCAAGGTGTTTCCCCAAATGCACGCCCCACCTTATGTACTCACAAGTCGTGAACCTCCTTTGTTAACGAGTTCAAAACCTCGTCCCCATGGCGACCCTCATCACCAGCGGCGTTCCTTCGTTGTGCCGTGACCTGATCCCGTAGGTCGCCCAGCTGCAGCATGACCTCTCGCCTCCACCCGTCTATTTTCCGCTCTGTCTCCAGGTGAACTCCTCCCTCTTGCAGACGATGGCCGAGCGACGACAGCTCCTGGTCTTGGCGGCGCAAGTGGGTCTGGTTTCGGTCTCTCTCCCTCTCCAGTGAATCCACCTGTCTGCTCAGGGAGTGCATAGTCTGTTGATTCCAAGACGTTAGTTTGTGCTTGCTATTTATTCATGCTGATACATGTAGTGAAGCAATGAAAATACACAATAAATAACCATAAAGAAGGTGTATCAATCTCTCATGTAGCAAAAGGAATATAGTAAGTACAACTGTATTACAATGTAAGTTTGGGGGGAAAGACACTTGACCCCTTGTGTCCGGCTGTTATTGATGGAAGGGGGGGGGGGGGTGCTGGTATGCCAAGATCGGGCTGTGCAGCCAAGCCTAAATGCAAACAATAAGCACCACACTGAATAGAGTGGTCCTATTCATCGCACTTGGGGCCCCCCTTTCATGTGAATAAAACCTTTGTTGAAAAAGCTCCATCATTAGACTCCCATACAAGAACAATATAGTTTAAACATGAATGGATTGAATATTCATAGGAATCCGCGAATAGACATCAACCGGCCAGGTGGTCTTTTTCAAACTGCAGCTATGGCCATCATCCGTATTCATGAGGTTAAACCTGAGACACAATAACGTCACACTTTGTTTACATGCATAGTTCAGAGAGGAGCAAGAAGATTTCCACCTTTCTCCTAGCCTCCTACACACAATAAATGTGACATCATTACGTCTCAGGCCTATTGCTTGGGTATGCACCTTGTTTGTTTCTCTAGAGTAAACACGGGCAACGGCAACAAAGTGTACCTGGCCAATCATATGTCATGGGTAATTTGGCACTTGACCTATTGCCATTCATAAGCATATTAGCCAGAGTTGTACTCGAGTCCCTGCAAGTCCTTTCATAAGTCCTTTCGCAAGTCCAGTCAGAAGTCCTTTCATAAAGCCGGTCACAAGTAACTGGATGAACAATGACAAAGGAATGCCTTTGTCAAAGCTTATTTGAATAGCTTGTGATTGGGATTAGGACTGGAGGGCTTGTGATGGACTTGCAGGGACTTGCAGGGACTTGCAGGGACTTGCAGGGATTTGTGATGGACTCGAATACATCTCTGGCATTAGTCAATCAAAGTGTCTATCTGTTTCATATCATGTGACATTCAAAATCTTGGACAAAAAACCTTCAAAGCAAGTGCAAGAGCCCGCATGTGTGTCTTACTCATTGAAACGCAATATGCATAGCTTTTCGTTCTACATCCAGGTACGGCTAGACCGCTAGAGTATACCAGTGGGAACAGGGTGGAAAGCCGAGTTTCACGCTCAAACAACCTAACTGGAGGAACCAAGCTGGACAAGCCGGTGGAACACTTACCATGAAAATGTAGAACAGAGTCCAGGGGTCGAATTTCAGGTTAAAATCTACTAGACAGCTGGGCTACTAGCACACAAATTTTACTAGACCGGAAGGTATTTCACAAGACCAATGGTAAAAATAAGAACACAATGTTTTGAATGAGTGTGCTGTTTCAATTTTTTCCCCTCTGCCGACCTTGTTGCGGGAGGGGTTAGAAATGCTGTTTTGATTGAAACTCCCTGCCTCAAAACTAAAAATGACCAGAAATTATGGGGCTTTTTCAGTTCACCAGATTTAGAAAAAAATGAACTTCAGTGATAGCATTTCACCCAGTTTATGAAAAAAAATCACTAGACCACCGGACTAGTTCGGTTAAGAGTTCACTAGACCAACGCTTAAATCACTGGACTCGGTCCAGCGGTCCAGCGGATATTTTGATCCATGCAGACTAAGAGTAGCAACAGACCTCTGGTGAGAGAGTGATTATAAGGATGAGCCTTAATAAACTGCACACATAATTATGGGCAACATGGGGGATGGGCATAGAAAAAAAATAGATCGATGGACAAATCTGAAACCTACTTTAGCCTGATTATCGACTTTCTCGGTGAGCAGCGCTATCATCGCCGGCGACTCGGTGGAGCTGCTCGGTAGCGATTCCCCCTGTGATGATGCACCGTGGGTAAATATGCCGTGGTAGCCCGCATGAGGGCGCCAGTCACTCAGGCTGGTGTAGTCGTTTCTCGAGAACGATGATGATGTCATGTAGTCCCTGGGTAGGGTTGAAGATTTGACTAGGAGGGTAAACAAAACAAAAATCGTCAAATAAATCACAAGGGAAACTGACGGTGTTTTATTACATTTTTCGAGTGAACAAATAAAATTGACACGAGCTGGGCTCGAACCGGCTAGCTTTCACAACACTGCATCAATGCTGTACCAACTTGCGCTATGTTTGAGTTTCCTAATTAGCTGTCAGTATCTTTGTTGAGGGGTGCTTGTCAGAAGTCATTTACCTGTGATGCTGTACAGCCCGAGAAAAAAAAAGAAAATTCTAACATTATGTGCTATTCTAGATGAAAAGTTTTGGGAAGCTAAAATTATCTCGGGACGGTAACCGGATGTGTGACAAAAATTTTGGAAAACTATTTGAAATGTTTTGGGATGATTTGTTTTTGAATGATAAAACTGTCCTAGCCTTGTTCATTGGGATAATTTGAACCAAATTGGCACCACACTTTTAGGGTGTAAGGAAAAGTTTATAAAATTAGCTGCACATATAGAAACAATAACAGCACATGAAAGTTGCCCATTTTAAGTAGTGAAGAGGACCCAGGAATACATCACATTAACCCCTTGCCACCGATGGACACAAATACGTGCAGATTGAAAATTGTCACCTGGCTGGTTGACTTCTATTTGTGCCAATCTCTGCAGTTTTAATCCATTATCGGGGTAGTGTGTACGTTATGCTTGGCTGCACAAGCCTCTTGTTTCCGTTTTGCTTGGCTGCACAAGCCGGCATGGCGACCTGGCGCCCCCATATGATACCCGAGGTCAAGGGGTTAAATTAAAGCTCATCAGATTTATTTTCAGGAAAAAATCTCAATTTTCAACTTTTGCTATCGTCCACCCGTTTTGTCGGACCAGGTCACATTTAATGGCAAACTGTAAATTATCCCGCAATTTTTTTAAATTGCTTGATAAAGTGAAAAAAAGTTGGGAGGGGGGAATGGGTACAAACGTCGGGTATCTACAGAATCAAACCCGTTATTAACAGACAATGACAGGCAGTGTGCTTTCAAATTTCAACTCACTTCAGGGTAACAATATTTGATATCCTAACCAAATAGAAACCTCTGCCTACAACTTGTACATGTGTATGCCCTTGGCTGTTGTCAATTACTTACTGCCAACTACAGCAACTCAAATAATGTCCTGCACTTCGGAAAGGGGTCATGTCCCTTATTTGTGAGAAAAGCGAACATCACATTGTGTGGGATTGACTGCTATGAACATAGAAACCAGAATTGTCTCGTCAGTGCTTCTGTTGATTTAGGCACTGTACACAGAAAATGCATCATCTATTAACCAACTCACATTTGTCACCTGGCACTACAAAACATCAAATGTGATTCAACTCTCCGTACATTCATGAGCAAGTTTGGGCGTGAACTATGGTTAAGAATAGTTCGACTAACGTCACTCTAACGCAGGATGGTTGGACTACTCCAGTCGACTACAGTGGAACGCCGCTATAATGAACACCGCTATACCGAACATTCAGCTATAACGAACACCATCCTTGGCTTCTCAAATTTTGTGTACAAAACTTACCAAACAACAGACGGCCGCAGCTTTATGTTGAAGAGTGACAGGTGGCTATTATTTCCCCAAGGAATAGAAGGGAAAAGCCAACTGTTGCTTTAGAATTCGGTAAGCTTAAAAAGTATGAACATGCAATTACATGATTCAATGGGCGGCACATGTTCAAAGTCGTCCTAAAGCAACCGCCAGGGCGTGCAGGGTGACGTGCTGCCACGATGAATGGACAGTAGTTTCGTACACTGACAATGGTCAAAAGAGGGCGCACTTCAAATACGACTTTCAAAGAACGGACGCCATGTTGCAATATGGGCATTTGGCAGAAAATTGCTATAACGCACGATCGCTATAACGAACAAAATCTGTGGATCCCGCGATGTTCGTTAGAGCGGCGTTCCACTGTATTTGGAACCAGAGCCCGGGGCATGGTTTCATCGCTGGTTATCAATAGCTCTTTGCATAAGAAAACACGGAAAGGAAGAACCAGTGACGTGATACGGTCGGCATCTTTTCAACAATAGTTCGACTAGAGCCGTTCGAGCGGACTGCATTTGCACATGCACGTTGGTAAGGAGAGATTGACTAATGGTCGAACTATAGTTCGCGCCTGAAGTTGCTCCATGCTATAAGCACTAGGAGAAAAGTTATCTACTGACAAATACGGTCACATTATATAGACAACAAGCATCAAGCGCTTGTGTATACATTGCGCCCTTACTCTACATTGCTCCACATGTGCAAGGTTGTCAAAGAACTCGTGACCAGCGATAGGTGACTTATTACCTGATATATGTTTTCTTTTCCCCGTTTCCCCTTCTTTCTTTAATTAATTTTTTTTGAGGCGGTCGTCTTGACAGGGTTGGAGGGCAAAAAAGGGTTGGTGGTCGGGAGCCAAAATTAGAATCGGCTGGATATGGAAATGTAGAATTTAATGCATGTGCCTTACTGAAAGGCTCTGGTAGGTGTGTATATGGATAGAAGGCCACATTGAACGCCCGCATTTTTGCCAATGAAAGAGCCACATCATTACAACAATGAATGACTTTTAGAAATTCAACAATGCAACAAAAAGATGTGGTGAAATACTCTGGGAGCCCCCTTTCAGAGTAGGTATGAAATAAGATATTTTTTTATTGCAGTTTAATTGAATACTATTTCTTACCTGGAAACCCACTTACTGGGGGATTGTTGTTAAGGCTTCTGTGACTGTACCTCGATCCATTCAAACTTTGCTGTGAAAGAAAACAAAGTATTTTGAAAACTGACTATGTCAGCAGTACACACGACAATCATAAATCAAAGGAAATTCACGCAACATGAACAATTTGTTCGGCTGATAAGTTACATGTATATCGTAAATACCGCCTGGCTTATTTTGCACAATGGTCACAAGGCATTGTGGGAAGGAAAAGGGAGCAATGTCTGTGCCTTTTTTCTTCCCACAATGCCTTTTGACCATTGTGCAAAATCACCCAGGCGGTATTTACAATACACTTTATTGTCTTTTGATGTTAAGCCTGGTTTCCATATAGTCGTTATAATCGCCGACAGCGTCGCCGAAGAGTCCCCGATGCAACGCCGATATAAAATGGAAACGCTTCATCTGGGACTTTCCCAACATGGACGGCGACAGTCGGCAAAGATCAACCAAGTTCAACTTTGCCGACTGTCGCCATCGCGTCGTGAGAGTAGGCCCATTCAAATACACGTACTGGCATGCCGTGCATTCAACGATGTCTCTCACCGCTTGAGTGCCACAAATTTGATCCATTTTATCCTTTGACCAAGAAATATGAGCATAAATGTAAGTAAAATAGCTGCCCGTAATTGAAATCTATCGAAATGAAATATCAGTTCAGCTTTCAGAAAAGTGTGAAGTACCAAAAAACGCCATTTCAGTGAGACATTTTCAAGCATTCGGACGCCATTTTGTTGAAAATGTTCAGCCGAATGACGTCCAGAACCGTCTCTGCCTGGACGTCTGCGACTTGCCATCTTGCGTGCCGTCGGCGTTCATTGCGATTATATGGAAACCAGGCTTTAGATACACTCGGCAAAAAAAACAGTTCCTGCCTTGTACTTTTGTGAATAACTCAAGAATACTGTAATCATTTTAAACTCTTCAAAAAGTCATAAATGTAGACAAAGGTTCTGCTTCTAATGATGCGTCATTTACGGCACACAACGTTTGCTTAAGGGGAGAAAAAGATGAGATTTGTCGAATTGGGTGCAAAAATAAAAGTGGCACTTTTATCAGATGCAGACTCAATGTTGCATTGAAACTGTGTGTACAAACGTTTTCATTAAGGATTAAATGTAGTGTACACGATTGGTAATCCTCCAATTTTTTTTTTACTGAATTATTTTGAAATACCCTTACTAGACTGTAAGTTAATAGTAGTCTCAATCATCCTGTGAAATGATGGCACCAGGTGTGCTGTCGTTGTGAAGAAAAGTGGAAATTTATATCGTTTTCCAACGCGCCCTCCGGAGTCTAGTCCGATCCGAAACCGGCTTAACCCAAAAATGGCAGATGTCAGCGGTAAGATCGTCGGAACATTTTTCACTTTTTTTGGTCAAATTACTGGTTGTTGTGAACAATTTAAGCGGCCTTAGGGAATGCCATGAATGTATAGATCTATTCGGGGTAACTTTCTTTCTCATTTGTATTCTCTTAGTCTTTACGGAAAGAGTTCCATATACAGACATCACTATTTTAAAGTTTTATACACTCCAACACCTGTAAAAAGTGGCGCATTATATTTTTTAAGGGAAAATTAGCGAGGAAAAGTAAAAATTAAATAAATAAATATAAAAAAATATATATATATTATTTGCTAGAAATTTCTCTCCTCTACCATCTCTCCTGTACACTCCTCTGTCCTCCATTCCACCACCACCACGCCGCCTCTCTGTCAATGTCTATGTAGGTACGTGACAACCAGTAATCACATGACCTAGTATGTGTTGCGCGGCTGCTGATTTAACTTTGTGCGGCTCCATAAAGCTGTCTGATATACATCGCGCTCTCTGCATGTTTATTTCCAGATTTGGGGGGAAACTTTTTTGTCAGTAATGTAGAACATGTTTGCAGAAGCATTGTATGTAAATTCTTGGACTCGCCAATTTACTGTGATGAAACAAAATTGGGTTGAAAATCAAGCATGGAAATACGGTTAAATTACTCACCGAAAAAGCGGTAGAAAGTGTTTCCAAAGTGTTATAAAATGTAGTGGGTATATTTATCTTGAATACTGCGAAATATGACGGATATATGTTAACGCCCAAACTGCTTTTTTGGTTGCGCAAAATGCGATGTAATAAGAGGTGCTGTATTTCTACCCCTGTTGTATGATTTAATGGTATCGTCCAAACGTGACGTTTATGTTGAATATTCATATTGCTGGCTGGGCGCGGTACATGATTGTAAGCGATGGATTTACCAATTGGAGTGCGTTTTGGCGGTCGTCTTATAAAGAACACAAACTAATCAAGAGGTTTTTTGTATTATCTTTGGTAAATTGGTTTGGGGATTTGAGTACTACATCATCATGCGTAATTCTTGCAAAGTTGTAATCGCTAAAGAAATTCGTGGATAAGAAACAACTGAGCCAATTCTTGCTGTTCTTTCTGGCGCATAACCAGGGTTTTGTTTGCCCGTCGTTGCGCTCACAGTGGCGTGTAGCATGGTCATTTTTGATTCGGGGTAGGAAAGGGCACTCGGATCGGCAGCGCATCCGTGATTAAATGTAGGGGGCTATAGACAGCATCCTCTTATGGGGGGGCTTGTTTTGGACAACAGGTGGTGTTCTTCAAAACACAATTACATTCGCGCGACATAAAACGTAAACAAGGGCATTCGTGAAAAGGGTAACTCTTCAAAAAGGACGACCATGAGAAAATGAGTTTGAAAAACAAATCGTCGTGTTACGCTTCACCGTCCCGATTGTACTTACAATGTATATCACTTATTGAAATCACCGCCCAACACAGTGTATGACTAGAATTATCGAATCAGTTTTGGTTTTGCTGTGTCTTTCAAACTTTTTATGTCAATAATTTACCATGTTTCTCCGCAGTACTTATTTTGAGGTGCATGGGATAAGAAACTGCTTCATAGAAATGAATAAGAATCAAGTTAAAGGCGCGTGCATCATGGAACTGCACGGACAGCATGAGGGGACCGAAGTAATGGTACGGTACATGTATATTTTGCAAACTTTATATGATCATTGGCTTGTTGTAGGTTTTATTAATATGCTGATGAATGTATTATTACTGAAAAATAGTTGCATTGAATGATTCTATACTCATCAGGTACAACCACATCGTCCGCTGCAAGTTGCTACAAACCCTACACATCATAGTCTGTGGCATTTGCGTAATCTTTAGATGCAAAAAGGCCACTCTTGATTCGGAAGGCTGTAATGAGGACCACAGATGACAAATAAGTCCTGCCCACTGCTCTGCCGTCTAAAATTTGTCTCAGATGATCTCGTTTTGAAGAATCCAAGTCAGGGATATTGGACATCGTCAAGTTATTGACGATCTAGTCATATGCACGTAAGCGTCTTGAATGTGATTATAATGTTCCATCCTTTGCAATAGATATCTCGCCCTCTTTGCACAGAAATTCTGCAGTTCGTATGGTTGTATCATACGGAAGCCCGTTATAGTGCCAGGTACATTTTTCTCTTTCACAGTGGCGAGTTTATAATTCTCTTTCACAGTGGTGCGTTTCTCTTTCATGGTACTTTGGTAGCTATCCTCTCGGCCGCGACCTAATAACTCGCGGCCGCGACTATATTATCGCGGCCGCGACTTTTTAACTCGCAGCCGCAACTTATTTATCTCGCGGCCGCGAGTTAATAAGTCGCGGCCGCGAGTAAGTTGTGACCACGAGTTAACAAGTCGCGGCCGCGAGTTATTAGGTCGCGGCCGAGAGGGGATCTACCATGAAAGAGAAACGCACCGCCGTGAAAGAGAAACGCGCCGCTGTGAAAGAGAAAGCTTGCTGCACAACAGAGTCAGTTGTTATTGAAGCGTCACGTAAATGCGTAAGTTGTCACTTCTATTTCTTTGTTTCACTTGGTTTAGGTACATGTATGTCACTGAAATTATAATTAAAATGATGCAACCCAATTCCTGGATTTACTAATCCACTTTTCGTTTTGTTCATTTTCACAGATAAGAGCGCGTCCAAAAGCCTATGACAACGGACACCTTGTGAATGAACAACTCAGTCAAAATTCTCCCTATGGGTTCATGGTTTACCTCTTAGCACGAATATAAAGCTGCCTGCATTCTATGCAAATTACCAGAAATCACCATTGTTTCATTTTGTTCAAACCCAAATGCAATGATCGGCATCAAATGCAAACATTTCAAGCTACAGTATGATTTTTATTAAATTGGTGTCGATATCATTAAACCATAAAGCTGATCAAGAGCTGCGCAAAACGTTCAACAGCTTATACATTTATTACTCGGCTTGCTACATGTATGTGACTTACAAGACTGTTTATAGGACATTTTCACCACGAGATGAAAGAAAATAACGGGAAGAAAATAACGGGGGAAAATATAACGGACAAAAATATATTGGAAATATTTCAATAGGCAATAAAAAAAAATGAACAGAAGAAAAAAGATTGGCACCACCCGGGTTCGAACCCGGGTTCGTGGTTCGAACCCGTGTTCGAACCACGAACCCTAGCTGCTACTTTCAGATCTGTAGTCTTATCCACGAGGCCATTCAAGAATAAGACATCGTAGAAGCATATAAAGCATGTGTTAAAAAAAACAATCCTAATAAATGTTGTAGCGCCCTCTTCTGTTTTTTGGTGGCGTCCGATAGTCTTGAGTAATTTAGATTTATTCATTTATTCCTTGCCAACTGATTGTCTGCTGGGAAGAGTAAGAAATGGTCGAGTCCAAAAAGGGGGGTTTCGGTGAAATTCTCCATTATTATTGCAAATATTAAACCCCAGTTTAATATAATTATGGAATTATAAAATTACATCGAATTTACACAGCTTTATGTCTAATGTGTTTTTTGCTACTTTTACTGGCGTTTCTTGTTCCTCATTTGTTTGCAATGGGTGGTTTCATGACAACGAAGTGATAATTGTGCAATGAATAAATTAATACTTACGAAACCATTGATTCATTGTCCAAACTTTGCCCAAATTTATACCATTGTAAAGTGCGACAAAATAACTCCATTTTATGCTTTGATGAGTTTTATTAAGGAATTTACAATATAGTACAGTTTGCGACAAAGAGGCCAAAATACGATAACAGTTTTTCAACGCGCTTCCATTCAAACAAACGGCGCCGAATCCTCATCGATTTCCGATATTCAGATGACCATAACTCCTGTTATTTTGAACGTAGAAAAACAATCTTGACATCATAGTAATGTTCTCTCCAAGCTCTTTTTTTCTGGTACAAATAATTACTCTTTTTAATAACATTCATTTCTTTGTCACATACCTACATAGAGTCTATGTGTTTCTTTCTGTCATTCCCTCGCCGAGGTTCGAACCTCCATCAAAATCAAGCCTGTAAGAGAACGTGGGTTAATACATGGTACGCTTAACCGCTCGGCCACGAGCGCTTGTTACTCCTTGAAGCATTTTAGTCATACTTACGGTGTATGTCGCAATCTGGCTTCTGAAATATTTAAATTAGGAATATTAATTTATGACATACACAATTTGGAATAGTCAAAAGGACTACGGTAGGGAGATTAATAAATTGTTGGTTTTTATGTGGTTTTGAACTTGAAGAGAAAGTCATAAGAAACGATTTGATTCAAGTTCGGATTCCATCGGTTTTTGCAAAGCAAAGAAAAATTGATTTTATACTTAGTGGGGATTTTTGGGTCCCTGAAATGTGTACGTTTAATCATGGAGGAAGTTCCTCCATGGTTTAATGCAGAGATGGGCCTAAAGTGTGATTATTTTGTACACAAATTGGAGTGCAGATTATGACAGAAATGCTTAAAAGTTAAAACTCACATTTTTTCAAAATCTTTGTCTAAATTTATTCATGCCTTATTTCAATGAATAAAAATTAAAAGGCTGATGGCAATCATGATTTCAAAAATTCTGATATTTGAATTAAAATAAAGCTGTAAGTAAGAATGTGCGAAAAAAACAAATTTTTTATCACAATTTCCTATTCAGAAAATAAATGAGTAACCAAATGAACAGCGCCCTCACACATTTATTAATGTCCCTAACTACGGTAATTTTACTATTTTTAGGCCTATTTTTCCTAGAAAATTACCCGAACTTTGGCAAGATTTAATTCCGTTTCTTTCACGATGCTGGTGAAATTCTGCTCCCAGTCTCTCGACATCTTTTACGGTGGTATTTCTTTGTGGCTTTGTAATGATGAGAAATTGAGAAAAATCTACCGACACAAAAAAGTGACAGTGATGACACACGACGCCCGGGCAAGCTAGCACAGTTCCGCCATTTGTAAACAATTGGCTCCTTTGCAACAAATGAGGGCGCGCTAGTACACGGTTTATAAATACTGACCGCAAGAGGGCGGCAGAGCAGCTTCTGAAGCCCATGTACGCGTACCACCCACCGACGTATATAAATTATATACGTCCGTGGTACCACCATGCCACAGACATGTGACTAGTTACGAGTTAACCACGCCCCTTAAACAACCCTGTGGGAATTTTTGTGTGGTAATTTTGGTTTGTCTCAGATTTTGCGCGTTCAACGTGGAATTTTAATTGATGTGATTGGACAATAATTCACAAGCTGCGTTGACGCGATTCGACCACGATAGGTCAATTCTGCAGATATCAATGATAAAATGTATCTTCCTGAGGGCCAAACATTAAAACAAAGGGGAAAATATTGAAAACCCTCCAATGTGACTGAAATGTACACTAAAAAGAAACTCAACTTTTTCCGCAATTTTTTTGTAAGGTGACCACTAAAAGCTCGGTTGTAAGCCCCTCCAAAGAAGATATTCCTTGAAAACTCGAAGTTGCCTAAATGCGCAGATTATATAGGACAGTAAGTTCCTACAATCCCTAAATTTCTAATTCTCAAAAGGACATCCAGCAGGAAATCAACGAAATCCTGGTATGCAAATGGTGCAGATATTTTTAGAGGGAAAATAACTGCTGATAATATTGTACAGGCAAAAATTGACAAGGATTCCTCTGTTTGGCCATTAGTTTGAAAAATATAATATTTTTGAGGTCAAAATCTTAAACCACGATGGATACTCCTTGATATAGTTTCTGTTTCCATTTTTTTTCTTTGACTACATTGTATACTGAAAATTTCAACTTTTGGTCATTGTTTTTTTTGTTTTTATTAAATGATGAACATCGTGACACTTTTTTGGAAAAAGGCCTCCCATTACAAATCAGAATCACTTTTTAAAGAAAACTTTTGGTCCGAAAAAATCTGGAAAGCCCCCCCCCCCCCCTCCCCTTTCAAAATTCTACATACGGACTGGTGTTAAGAAGTAAAGCACACTTACTTTTTCGTTTATGATAAAAATGTGTTTAATAATCACCGTAATGTCTCATCTGGGCTATTTACACCTTCATTACAATGTTACAGCCTACGAGAATTCAAATATAGAAACGCTCTTCCAAAGTGCATACATTTCATTTTACCAATGACAATTGACTCCGACCATACAAAAAGTGAAAGCATGTGCTCCTGCGTAACAACGACCCTCACGTTAATTGTTACTACTAAAAAAAGGTGTAAACCCGGCCTTGCATTGATACACATATTTTTGGTAAAACAAATATGACGGTCTCGAGATTGTCTTGTCGCATTTGAAGAAACAACCGTGGTCTTGGTGCACACAATGCCATGTCTGTGGCTTTGTACGATGCTTGAGTAGAGATCCAGTTAATGCGGCATTCTTGACCAGATCTTAATGAGTTTCTATAAGCGTCCAGTGTTTTTCAATAGCTAGACTCTATAACTTGGTATATCAGATATTGCTGATCTAATAAGTTACATTAAAAGTAAATTACAACTGTAAATTGTTAAACATCAATACTAATACGAGTATTATTATAACAGAGTATAGTAAAAAAAAAAAAAAAGTTCAAAACAGGAGAGCATTAGGGAATGAAATGGTACTTAACAGAAAAGAACAAAGAGGTAAGAAACAATGACACCGATCAGAACAGAACAAAATAGAACAGAACAAAATAGAACAGAACAGAACGTAGAACAAAACTTAAAACATAGGCCTAACAGAATTAAACAAAAGACACCAACATGAACTGAACAGAACAGAACAATACAGAACTGAACAGAACATAGAACAAAACGTATACGAGAACAGAATTAAATAAAACATACCAACATGAAACTGAACAGAACGTACAACAAAACAGGATAAAACTATATAGAACGTGGAACAGAATGAAACAAACACAACAGCAGAATTGAACTGGACAGAACAGAATGAAACTTAAACACACCAGAATGTAACTGAATGAACATAGGAAAACTGAAAGAACAAAATCGGGAAAAAAACCAAGAATGAAACAGAGTAACAATACAGAACAGAATGAAATGGAACATAACCCAATATTAAAAACAAAATGCTTTCATGGCTTGGCACTGCATATTAGCGATCAAAATGCACACATACCTAACAAGTTTTCACAACACTACATTTTGAAATAAATAATATATTTTTATAGTAAACTGCAACAGACACCTAAAAAAAAAAACCTAACAAAAACAAAGACGACTTAATAATGACTGTATATAAATTTAGTAAGCTCGGATAAAATGTTTCCAACTTAAAGTCTCTCAATTGATCAAGATAAGTGGCATTACAAGTTTTAAATTACTGTTACATGAATCAACTCCAGGGCTCGCCACAAGGAAGCTTGGAGGAATTCAACAGAACCCACAAAACTAAGACTGCAATCCTCAAAGCAATTAGACTCCTTTCACAAAGAATTACAGTTTAAATAAAACATCTGACTTGGTTGTAGATTTGACCAAAAACTGTTATGAGCCACAATCAAATAACTGACTCCAGCAAGATTAGTAAGCTCAACTCCAACTTGATTTGGGGCCCACTGGACACTTGGAGATTTCTTAACACTTCAGAAAACTTCAGAGTTAAAATTTCAACAGAAATGACTAACTGCAACACTTTTTTTTAATGCTTAAAGCACTTTCCTTCGTTTTAGAATTCTGCAAAGGCTATCCACTTGATTACTGGCAGGGTCCAACTTCATGCTAAGCAGATAGATTTACTGAACAGTCAAGTTTGCCAAGCAATTGGGTCACCAGCCAAAATGCCCTGGGCTGTGTGCACAGCTTGTGACTGGCTCTCGACTAAATTTTGCTTAGCACCAAAAAGATTGCTTAACGACTTCATGAAATCGGGCCAAGGAATACACCGTGGGACAGCCTGGATTAATCACCTTTCTTTGTCCTTTGAATATTCAGAAGTGGCTGAAATCATTACCCAGTTGATTCATGAGGTTTTTGACATCTTCATTTGGTTAGATTATGATGGATACATTTTGTTCATTGATCACTCGGTCAAAAAAGCTCAGTAAATTGAATTTTCCTTGGAGAAAGAACTTGTTGTCAACTGTTTACATAAGTGTGGAGAATTTGC
>JAZGUH010000900.1:0-145114 GCA_037893225.1 Hippasteria phrygiana
ATATTTCATGCAATTATGAATGAGTAAAGCAAGTCCATACCCCAGGGAATTTGACATGCATGGAGCAATAAATAGACGGTAACATGTACACAGATGTTGGCCGGAAAGAAAATAAACATTGCGAGGTTTGAATTTTCTCCACAAGTTTTAACTCTAAGAAGCCGCCGATAAATGCAACATGTAGCGCCAGATCTAAGCTATCCATACATGTCAAAATTACTGAATTTGGTTGATATTTCATGCAATTATGAATGAGTAAAGCAAGTCCATACCCCAGGGATTTGACAGGCATGGAGCAATAAATAGGCGGTAATCTGCACACAGATGGTGGCCAGGAAGAAAATAAACATTGCGAGGTTTGAATTTTCTCCACAAGTGTTAACTCTAAGAAGCCGCCGATAATTGCAACATGTAGCGCCAGATCTAAGCTATCCATACATGTCAAAATTACTGAATTTGGTTGATATTTCATGCAATTATGAATGAGTAAAGCAAGTCCATACCCCAGGGATTTTGACAGGCATGGAGCAATAAATAGACGGTAACATGTACACAGATGTTGGCCGGAAAGAAAATAAACATTGCGAGGTTTGAATTTTCTCCACAAGTTTTAACTCTAAGAAGCCGCCGATAATTGCAAAATGTAGCGCCAGATCTAAGCTATCCATACATGTCAAAATTACTGATTTGGTTGATATTTCATGCAATTATGAATGAGTAAAGCAAGTCCATACCCCAGGGAATTTGACATGCATGGAGCAATAAATAGACGGTAACATGTACACAGATGTTGGCCGGAAAGAAAATAAACATTGCGAGGTTTGAATTTTCTCCACAAGTTTTAACTCTAAGAAGCCGCAGATAATTGCAACATGTAGCGCCAGATCTAAGCTATCCATACATGTCAAAATTACTGAATTTGGTTGATATTTCATGCAATTATGAATGAGTAAAGCAAGTCCATACCCCAGGGAATTTGACCATGCATGGAGGCAATAAATAAAAGGTAATCTGCACACAGATGGTGGCCGGGAAGAAAATAAACATTGCGAGGTTTGAATTTTCTCCACAAGTTTTAACTCTAAGAAGCCGCCGATAATTGCAACATGTAGCGCCAGATCTAAGCTATCCATACATGTCAAAATTACTGAATTTGGTTGATATTTCATGCAATTATGAATGAGTAAAGCAAGTCCATACCCCAGGGAATTTGACATGCATGGGAGCAATAAATAGACGGTAACATGTACACAGATGTTGGCCGGAAAGAAAATAAACATTGCGAGGTTTGAATTTTCTCCACAAGTTTTAACTCTAAGAAGCCGCCGATAAATGCAACATGTAGCGCCAGATCTAAGCTATCCATACATGTCAAAATTACTGAATTTGGTTGATATTTCATGCAATTATGAATGAGGTAAAGCAAGTCCATACCCCAGGGATTTTGACAGGCATGGAGCAATAAATAGGCGGTAATCTGCACACAGATGGTGGCCAGGAAGAAAATAAACATTGCGAGGTTTGAATTTTCTCCACAAGTGGTTAACTCTAAGAAGCCGCCGATAATTGCAACATGTAGCGCCAGATCTAAGCTATCCATACATGTCAAAATTACTGAATTTGGTTGATATTTCATGCAATTATGAATGAGTAAAGCAAGTCCATACCCCAGGGATTTTGACAGGCATGGAGCAATAAATAGACGGTAACATGTACACAGATGTTGGCCGGAAAGAAAATAAACATTGCGAGGTTTGAATTTTCTCCACAAGTTTTAACTCTAAGAAGCCGCCGATAATTGCAACATGTAGCGCCAGATCTAAGCTATCCATACATGTCAAAATTACTGAATTTGGTTGATATTTCATGCAATTATGAATGAGTAAAGCAAGTCCATACCCCAGGGAATTTGACATGCATGGAGCAATAAATAGACGGTAACATGTACACAGATGTTGGCCGGAAGAAAATAAACATTGCGAGGTTTGAATTTTCTCCACAAGTTTTAACTCTAAGAAGCCGCAGATAATTGCAACATGTAGCGCCAGATCTAAGCTATCCATACATGTCAAAATTACTGAATTTGGTTGATATTTCATGCAATTATGAATGAGTAAAGCAAGTCCATACCCCAGGGATTTTGACAGCATGGAGCAATAAATAGAAGGTAATCTGCACACAGATGGTGGCCAGGAAGAAAATAAACATTGCGAGGTTTGAATTTTCTCCACAAGTGTTAACTCTAAGAAGCCGCCGATAATTGCAACATGTAGCGCCAGATCTAAGCTATCCATATGTCAAAATTACTGAATTTGGTTGATATTTCATGCAATTATGAATGAGTAAAGCAAGTCCATACCCCAGGGAATTTGACATGCATGGAGCAATAAATAGACGGTAACATGTACACAGATGTTGGCCGGAAAGAAAATAAACATTGCGAGGTTTGAATTTTCTCCACAAGTTTTAACTCTAAGAAGCCGCCGATAATTGCAACATGTAGCGCCAGATCTAAGCTATCCATACATGTCAAAATTACTGAATTTGGTTGATATTTCATGCAATTATGAATGAGTAAAGCAAGTCATACCCCAGGGAATTTGACATGCATGGAGCAATAAATAAAAGGTAATCTGCACACAGATGGTGGCCGGGAAGAAAATAAACATTGCGAGGTTTGAATTTTCTCCACAAGTGTTAACTCTAAGAAGCCGCCGATAATTGCAACATGTAGCGCCAGATCTAAGCTATCCATACATGTCAAAATTACTGAATTTGGTTGATATTTCATGCAATTATGAATGAGTAAAGCAAGTCCATACCCCAGGGAATTTGACATGCATGGAGCAATAAATAGACGGTAACATGTACACAGATGTTGGCCGGAAAGAAAATAAACAATGCGAGGTTTGAATTTTCTCCACAAGTTTTAACTCTAAGAAGCCGCCGATAATTGCAACATGTAGCGCCAGATCTAAGCTATCCATACATGTCAAAATTACTGAATTTGGTTGATATTTCATGCAATTATGAATGAGTAAAGCAAGTCCATACCCCAGGGAATTTGACATGCATGGAGCAATAAATAAAAGGTAATCTGCACACAGATGGTGGCCGGGAAGAAAATAAACATTGCGAGGTTTGAATTTTCTCCACAAGTTTTAACTCTAAGAAGCCGCCGATAATTGCAACATGTAGCGCCAGATCTAAGCTATCCATACATGTCAAAATTACTGAATTTGGTTGATATTTCATGCAATTATGAATGAGTAAAGCAAGTCCATACCCCAGGGAATTTGACATGCATGGAGCAATAAATAGACGGTAACATGTACACAGATGTTGGCCGGAAAGAAAATAAACATTGCGAGGTTTGAATTTTCTCCACAAGTTTTAACTCTAGGAAGCCGCTGATAATTGCAACATGTAGCGCCAGATCTAAGCTATCCATACATGTCAAAATTACTGAATTTGGTTGATATTTCATGCAATTATGAATGAGTAAAGCAAGTCCATACCCCAGGGATTTTGACAGGCATGGAGCAATAAATAGGCGGTAATCTGCACACAGATGGTGGCCAGGAAGAAAATAAACATTGCGAGGTTTGAATTTTCTCCACAAGTGTTAACTCTAAGAAGCCGCCGATAATTGCAACATGTAGCGCCAGATCTAAGCTATCCATACATGTCAAAATTACTGAATTTGGTTGATATTTCATGCAATTATGAATGAGTAAAGCAAGTCCATACCCCAGGGAATTTGACATGCATGGAGCAATAAATAAAAGGTAATCTGCACACAGATGGTGGCCGGGAAGAAAATAAACATTGCGAGGTTTGAATTTTCTCCACAAGTTTTAACTCTAAGAAGCCGCCGATAATTGCAACATATAGCGCCAGATCTAAGCTATCCATACATGTCAAAATTACTGAATTTGGTTGATATTTCATGCAATTATGAATGAGTAAAGCAAGTCCATACCCCAGGGAATTTGACATGCATGGAGCAATAAATAGACGGTAACATGTACACAGATGTTGGCCGGAAAGAAAATAAACATTGCGAGGTTTGAATTTTCTCCACAAGTTTTAACTCTAAGAAGCCGCCGATAATTGCAACATGTAGCGCCAGATCTAAGCTATCCATACATGTCAAAATTACTGAATTTGGTTGATATTTCATGCAATTATGAATGAGTAAAGCAAGTCATACCCCAGGGAATTTGACATGCATGGAGCAATAAATAGAAGGTAATATGCACACAGATGTTGGCCGGAAAGAAAATAAACATTGCGAGGTTTGAATTTTCTCCACAAGTTTTAACTCTAAGAAGCCGCAGATAATTGCAACATGTAGCGCCAGATCTAAGCTATCCATACATGTCAAAATTACTGAATTTGGTTGATATTTCATGCAATTATGAATGAGTAAAGCAAGTCCATACCCCAGGGAATTTGACAGGCATGGAGCAATAAATAAAAGGTAATCTGCACACAGATGGTGGCCGGGAAGAAAATAAACATTGCGAGGTTTGAATTTTCTCCACAAGTGTTAACTCTAAGAAGCCGCCGATAATTGCAACATGTAGCGCCAGATCTAAGCTATCCATACATGTCAAAATTACTGAATTTGGTTGATATTTCATGCAATTATGAATGAGTAAAGCAAGTCCATACCCCAGGGAATTTGACATGCATGGAGCAATAAATAGACGGTAACATGTACACAGATGTTGGCCGGAAAGAAAATAAACAATGCGAGGTTTGAATTTTCTCCACAAGTTTTAACTCTAAGAAGCCGCCGATAATTGCAACATGTAGCGCCAGATCTAAGCTATCCATACATGTCAAAATTACTGAATTTGGTTGATATTTCATGCAATTATGAATGAGTAAAGCAAGTCCATACCCCAGGGAATTTGACATGCATGGAGCAATAAATAAAAGGTAATCTGCACACAGATGGTGGCCGGGAAGAAAATAAACATTGCGAGGTTTGAATTTTCTCCACAAGTTTTAACTCTAAGAAGCCGCCGATAATTGCAACATGTAGCGCCAGATCTAAGCTATCCATACATGTCAAAATTACTGAATTTGGTTGATATTTCATGCAATTATGAATGAGTAAAGCAAGTCCATACCCCAGGGAATTTGACATGCATGGAGCAATAAATAGACGGTAACATGTACACAGATGTTGGCCGGAAAGAAAATAAACATTGCGAGGTTTGAATTTTCTCCACAAGTTTTAACTCTAGGAAGCCGCTGATAATTGCAACATGTAGCGCCAGATCTAAGCTATCCATACATGTCAAAATTACTGAATTTGGTTGATATTTCATGCAATTATGAATGAGTAAAGCAAGTCCATACCCCAGGGAATTTGACATGCATGGAGCAATAAATAGACGGTAACATGTACACAGATGTTGGCCGGAAAGAAAATAAACATTGCGAGGTTTGAATTTTCTCCACAAGTTTTAACTCTAAGAAGCCGCCGATAAATGCAACATGTAGCGCCAGATCTAAGCTATCCATACATGTCAAAATTACTGAATTTGGTTGATATTTCATGCAATTATGAATGAGTAAAGCAAGTCCATACCCCAGGGATTTTGACAGGCATGGAGCAATAAATAGGCGGTAATCTGCACACAGATGGTGGCCAGGAAGAAAATAAACATTGCGAGGTTTGAATTTTCTCCACAAGTGTTAACTCTAAGAAGCCGCCGATAATTGCAACATGTAGCGCCAGATCTAAGCTATCCATACATGTCAAAATTACTGAATTTGGTTGATATTTCATGCAATTATGAATGAGTAAAGCAAGTCCATACCCCAGGGAATTTGACATGCATGGAGCAATAAATAAAAGGTAATCTGCACACAGATGGTGGCCGGGAAGAAAATAAACATTGCGAGGTTTGAATTTTCTCCACAAGTTTTAACTCTAAGAAGCCGCCGATAATTGCAACATATAGCGCCAGATCTAAGCTATCCATACATGTCAAAATTACTGAATTTGGTTGATATTTCATGCAATTATGAATGAGTAAAGCAAGTCCATACCCCAGGGAATTTGACATGCATGGAGCAATAAATAGACGGTAACATGTACACAGATGTTGGCCGGAAAGAAAATAAACATTGCGAGGTTTGAATTTTCTCCACAAGTTTTAACTCTAGGAAGCCGCTGATAATTGCAACATGTAGCGCCAGATCTAAGCTATCCATACATGTCAAAATTACTGAATTTGGTTGATATTTCATGCAATTATGAATGAGTAAAGCAAGTCCATACCCCAGGGAATTTGACATGCATGGAGCAATAAATAGACGGTAACATGTACACAGATGTTGGCCGGAAAGAAAATAAACATTGCGAGGTTTGAATTTTCTCCACAAGTTTTAACTCTAAGAAGCCGCCGATAAATGCAACATGTAGCGCCAGATCTAAGCTATCCATACATGTCAAAATTACTGAATTTGGTTGATATTTCATGCAATTATGAATGAGTAAAGCAAGTCCATACCCCAGGGATTTTGACAGGCATGGAGCAATAAATAGACGGTAACATGTACACAGATGTTGGCCGGAAAGAAAATAAACATTGCGAGGTTTGAATTTTCTCCACAAGTTTTAACTCTAAGAAGCCGCCGATAATTGCAACATGTAGCGCCAGATCTAAGCTATCCATACATGTCAAAATTACTGAATTTGGTTGATATTTCATGCAATTATGAATGAGTAAAGCAAGTCCATACCCCAGGGAATTTGACATGCATGGAGCAATAAATAGACGGTAACATGTACACAGATGTTGGCCGGAAAGAAAATAAACATTGCGAGGTTTGAATTTTCTCCACAAGTTTTAACTCTAAGAAGCCGCAGATAATTGCAACATGTAGCGCCAGATCTAAGCTATCCATACATGTCAAAATTACTGAATTTGGTTGATATTTCATGCAATTATGAATGAGTAAAGCAAGTCCATACCCCAGGGATTTTGACAGGCATGGAGCAATAAATAGAAGGTAATCTGCACACAGATGGTGGCCAGGAAGAAAATAAACATTGCGAGGTTTGAATTTTCTCCACAAGTGTTAACTCTAAGAAGCCGCCGATAATTGCAACATGTAGCGCCAGATCTAAGCTATCCATACATGTCAAAATTACTGAATTTGGTTGATATTTCATGCAATTATGAATGAGTAAAGCAAGTCCATACCCCAGGGAATTTGACATGCATGGAGCAATAAATAGACGGTAACATGTACACAGATGTTGGCCGGAAAGAAAATAAACATTGCGAGGTTTGAATTTTCTCCACAAGTTTTAACTCTAAGAAGCCGCCGATAATTGCAACATGTAGCGCCAGATCTAAGCTATCCATACATGTCAAAATTACTGAATTTGGTTGATATTTCATGCAATTATGAATGAGTAAAGCAAGTCCATACCCCAGGGAATTTGACATGCATGGAGCAATAAATAGACGGTAACATGTACACAGATGTTGGCCGGAAAGAAAATAAACATTGCGAGGTTTGAATTTTCTCCACAAGTTTTAACTCTAAGAAGCCGCCGATAAATGCAACATGTAGCGCCAGATCTAAGCTATCCATAAATGTCAAAATTACTGAATTTGGTTGATATTTCATGCAATTATGAATGAGTAAAGCAAGTCCATACCCCAGGGATTTTGACAGGCATGGAGCAATAAATAGGCGGTAATCTGCACACAGATGGTGGCCAGGAAGAAAATAAACATTGCGAGGTTTGAATTTTCTCCACAAGTGTTAACTCTAAGAAGCCGCCGATAATTGCAACATGTAGCGCCAGATCTAAGCTATCCATACATGTCAAAATTACTGAATTTGGTTGATATTTCATGCAATTATGAATGAGTAAAGCAAGTCCATACCCCAGGGATTTTGACAGGCATGGAGCAATAAATAGACGGTAACATGTACACAGATGTTGGCCGGAAAGAAAATAAACATTGCGAGGTTTGAATTTTCTCCACAAGTTTTAACTCTAAGAAGCCGCAGATAATTGCAACATGTAGCGCCAGATCTAAGCTATCCATACATGTCAAAATTACTGAATTTGGTTGATATTTCATGCAATTATGAATGAGTAAAGCAAGTCCATACCCCAGGGATTTTGACAGGCATGGAGCAATAAATAGAAGGTAATCTGCACACAGATGGTGGCCAGGAAGAAAATAAACATTGCGAGGTTTGAATTTTCTCCACAAGTGTTAACTCTAAGAAGCCGCCGATAATTGCAACATGTAGCGCCAGATCTAAGCTATCCATACATGTCAAAATTACTGAATTTGGTTGATATTTCATGCAATTATGAATGAGTAAAGCAAGTCCATACCCCAGGGAATTTGACATGCATGGAGCAATAAATAGACGGTAACATGTACACAGATGTTGGCCGGAAAGAAAATAAACATTGCGAGGTTTGAATTTTCTCCACAAGTTTTAACTCTAAGAAGCCGCCGATAATTGCAACATGTAGCGCCAGATCTAAGCTATCCATACATGTCAAAATTACTGAATTTGGTTGATATTTCATGCAATTATGAATGAGTAAAGCAAGTCATACCCCAGGGAATTTGACATGCATGGAGCAATAAATAGAAGGTAATATGCACACAGATGTTGGCCGGAAAGAAAATAAACATTGCGAGGTTTGAATTTTCTCCACAAGTTTTAACTCTAAGAAGCCGCAGATAATTGCAACATGTAGCGCCAGATCTAAGCTATCCATACATGTCAAAATTACTGAATTTGGTTGATATTTCATGCAATTATGAATGAGTAAAGCAAGTCCATACCCCAGGGAATTTGACAGGCATGGAGCAATAAATAAAAGGTAATCTGCACACAGATGGTGGCCGGGAAGAAAATAAACATTGCGAGGTTTGAATTTTCTCCACAAGTGTTAACTCTAAGAAGCCGCCGATAATTGCAACATGTAGCGCCAGATCTAAGCTATCCATACATGTCAAAATTACTGAATTTGGTTGATATTTCATGCAATTATGAATGAGTAAAGCAAGTCCATACCCCAGGGAATTTGACATGCATGGAGCAATAAATAGACGGTAACATGTACACAGATGTTGGCCGGAAAGAAAATAAACAATGCGAGGTTTGAATTTTCTCCACAAGTTTTAACTCTAAGAAGCCGCCGATAATTGCAACATGTAGCGCCAGATCTAAGCTATCCATACATGTCAAAATTACTGAATTTGGTTGATATTTCATGCAATTATGAATGAGTAAAGCAAGTCCATACCCCAGGGAATTTGACATGCATGGAGCAATAAATAAAAGGTAATCTGCACACAGATGGTGGCCGGGAAGAAAATAAACATTGCGAGGTTTGAATTTTCTCCACAAGTTTTAACTCTAAGAAGCCGCCGATAATTGCAACATGTAGCGCCAGATCTAAGCTATCCATACATGTCAAAATTACTGAATTTGGTTGATATTTCATGCAATTATGAATGAGTAAAGCAAGTCCATACCCCAGGGAATTTGACAGGCATGGAGCAATAAATAAAAGGTAATCTGCACACAGATGGTGGCCGGGAAGAAAATAAACATTGCGAGGTTTGAATTTTCTCCACAAGTGTTAACTCTAAGAAGCCGCCGATAATTGCAACATGTAGCGCCAGATCTAAGCTATCCATACATGTCAAAATTACTGAATTTGGTTGATATTTCATGCAATTATGAATGAGTAAAGCAAGTCCATACCCCAGGGAATTTGACATGCATGGAGCAATAAATAGACGGTAACATGTACACAGATGTTGGCCGGAAAGAAAATAAACAATGCGAGGTTTGAATTTTCTCCACAAGTTTTAACTCTAAGAAGCCGCCGATAATTGCAACATGTAGCGCCAGATCTAAGCTATCCATACATGTCAAAATTACTGAATTTGGTTGATATTTCATGCAATTATGAATGAGTAAAGCAAGTCCATACCCCAGGGAATTTGACATGCATGGAGCAATAAATAGACGGTAACATGTACACAGATGTTGGCCGGAAAGAAAATAAACATTGCGAGGTTTGAATTTTCTCCACAAGTTTTAACTCTAGGAAGCCGCTGATAATTGCAACATGTAGCGCCAGATCTAAGCTATCCATACATGTCAAAATTACTGAATTTGGTTGATATTTCATGCAATTATGAATGAGTAAAGCAAGTCCATACCCCAGGGAATTTGACATGCATGGAGCAATAAATAGACGGTAACATGTACACAGATGTTGGCCGGAAAGAAAATAAACATTGCGAGGTTTGAATTTTCTCCACAAGTTTTAACTCTAAGAAGCCGCCGATAAATGCAACATGTAGCGCCAGATCTAAGCTATCCATACATGTCAAAATTACTGAATTTGGTTGATATTTCATGCAATTATGAATGAGTAAAGCAAGTCCATACCCCAGGGATTTTGACAGGCATGGAGCAATAAATAGGCGGTAATCTGCACACAGATGGTGGCCAGGAAGAAAATAAACATTGCGAGGTTTGAATTTTCTCCACAAGTGTTAACTCTAAGAAGCCGCCGATAATTGCAACATGTAGCGCCAGATCTAAGCTATCCATACATGTCAAAATTACTGAATTTGGTTGATATTTCATGCAATTATGAATGAGTAAAGCAAGTCCATACCCCAGGGAATTTGACATGCATGGAGCAATAAATAAAAGGTAATCTGCACACAGATGGTGGCCGGGAAGAAAATAAACATTGCGAGGTTTGAATTTTCTCCACAAGTTTTAACTCTAAGAAGCCGCCGATAATTGCAACATATAGCGCCAGATCTAAGCTATCCATACATGTCAAAATTACTGAATTTGGTTGATATTTCATGCAATTATGAATGAGTAAAGCAAGTCCATACCCCAGGGAATTTGACATGCATGGAGCAATAAATAGACGGTAACATGTACACAGATGTTGGCCGGAAAGAAAATAAACATTGCGAGGTTTGAATTTTCTCCACAAGTTTTAACTCTAGGAAGCCGCTGATAATTGCAACATGTAGCGCCAGATCTAAGCTATCCATACATGTCAAAATTACTGAATTTGGTTGATATTTCATGCAATTATGAATGAGTAAAGCAAGTCCATACCCCAGGGAATTTGACATGCATGGAGCAATAAATAGACGGTAACATGTACACAGATGTTGGCCGGAAAGAAAATAAACATTGCGAGGTTTGAATTTTCTCCACAAGTTTTAACTCTAAGAAGCCGCCGATAAATGCAACATGTAGCGCCAGATCTAAGCTATCCATACATGTCAAAATTACTGAATTTGGTTGATATTTCATGCAATTATGAATGAGTAAAGCAAGTCCATACCCCAGGGATTTTGACAGGCATGGAGCAATAAAAAGGCGGTAATCTGCACACAGATGGTGGCCAGGAAGAAAATAAACATTGCGAGGTTTGAATTTTCTCCACAAGTGTTAACTCTAAGAAGCCGCCGATAATTGCAACATGTAGCGCCAGATCTAAGCTATCCATACATGTCAAAATTACTGAATTTGGTTGATATTTCATGCAATTATGAATGAGTAAAGCAAGTCCATACCCCAGGGATTTTGACAGGCATGGAGCAATAAATAGACGGTAACATGTACACAGATGTTGGCCGGAAAGAAAATAAACATTGCGAGGTTTGAATTTTCTCCACAAGTTTTAACTCTAAGAAGCCGCCGATAATTGCAACATGTAGCGCCAGATCTAAGCTATCCATACATGTCAAAATTACTGAATTTGGTTGATATTTCATGCAATTATGAATGAGTAAAGCAAGTCCATACCCCAGGGAATTTGACATGCATGGAGCAATAAATAGACGGTAACATGTACACAGATGTTGGCCGGAAAGAAAATAAACATTGCGAGGTTTGAATTTTCTCCACAAGTTTTAACTCTAAGAAGCCGCAGGTAATTGCAACATGTAGCGCCAGATCTAAGCTATCCATACATGTCAAAATTACTGAATTTGGTTGATATTTCATGCAATTATGAATGAGTAAAGCAAGTCCATACCCCAGGGATTTTGACAGGCATGGAGCAATAAATAGGCGGTAATCTGCACACAGATGGTGGCCAGGAAGAAAATAAACATTGCGAGGTTTGAATTTTCTCCACAAGTGTTAACTCTAAGAAGCCGCCGATAATTGCAACATGTAGCGCCAGATCTAAGCTATCCATACATGTCAAAATTACTGAATTTGGTTGATATTTCATGCAATTATGAATGAGTAAAGCAAGTCCATACCCCAGGGAATTTGACATGCATGGAGCAATAAATAGACGGTAACATGTACACAGATGTTGGCCGGAAAGAAAATAAACATTGCGAGGTTTGAATTTTCTCCACAAGTTTTAACTCTAAGAAGCCGCCGATAATTGCAACATGTAGCGCCAGATCTAAGCTATCCATACATGTCAAAATTACTGAATTTGGTTGATATTTCATGCAATTATGAATGAGTAAAGCAAGTCCATACCCCAGGGAATTTGACATGCATGGAGCAATAAATAGACGGTAACATGTACACAGATGTTGGCCGGAAAGAAAATAAACATTGCGAGGTTTGAATTTTCTCCACAAGTTTTAACTCTAAGAAGCCGCCGATAAATGCAACATGTAGCGCCAGATCTAAGCTATCCATACATGTCAAAATTACTGAATTTGGTTGATATTTCATGCAATTATGAATGAGTAAAGCAAGTCCATACCCCAGGGATTTTGACAGGCATGGAGCAATAAATAGGCGGTAATCTGCACACAGATGGTGGCCAGGAAGAAAATAAACATTGCGAGGTTTGAATTTTCTCCACAAGTGTTAACTCTAAGAAGCCGCCGATAATTGCAACATGTAGCGCCAGATCTAAGCTATCCATACATGTCAAAATTACTGAATTTGGTTGATATTTCATGCAATTATGAATGAGTAAAGCAAGTCCATACCCCAGGGATTTTGACAGGCATGGAGCAATAAATAGACGGTAACATGTACACAGATGTTGGCCGGAAAGAAAATAAACATTGCGAGGTTTGAATTTTCTCCACAAGTTTTAACTCTAAGAAGCCGCAGATAATTGCAACATGTAGCGCCAGATCTAAGCTATCCATACATGTCAAAATTACTGAATTTGGTTGATATTTCATGCAATTATGAATGAGTAAAGCAAGTCCATACCCCAGGGATTTTGACAGGCATGGAGCAATAAATAGAAGGTAATCTGCACACAGATGGTGGCCAGGAAGAAAATAAACATTGCGAGGTTTGAATTTTCTCCACAAGTTTTAACTCTAAGAAGCCGCCGATAATTGCAACATGTAGCGCCAGATCTAAGCTATCCATACATGTCAAATTTACTGAATTTGGTTGATATTTCATGCAATTATGAATGAGTAAAGCAAGTCCATACCCCAGGGAATTTGACAGGCATGGAGCAATAAATAGACGGTAACATGTACACAGATGTTGGCCGGAAAGAAAATAAACATTGCGAGGTTTGAATTTTCTCCACAAGTTTTAACTCTAAGAAGCCGCCGATAATTGCAACATGTAGCGCCAGATCTAAGCTATCCGTACATGTCAAAATTACTGAATTTGGTTGATATTTCATGCAATTATGAATGAGTAAAGCAAGTCCATACCCCAGGGAATTTGACATGCATGGAGCAATAAATAGACGGTAACATGTACACAGATGTTGGCCGGAAAGAAAATAGACATTGCGAGGTTTGAATTTTCTCCACAAGTTTTAACTCTAAGAAGCCGCCGATAATTGCAACATGTAGCGCCAGATCTAAGCTATCCATACATGTCAAAATTACTGAATTTGGTTGATATTTCATGCAATTATGAATGAGTAAAGCAAGTCCATACCCCATGGAATTTGACAGGCATGGGGCAATAAATAAAAGGTAATCTGCACACAGATGGTGGCCGGGAAGAAAATAAACATTGCGAGGTTTGAATTTTCTCCACAAGTGTTAACTCTAAGAAGCCGCCGATAATTGCAACATGTAGCGCCAGATCTAAGCTATCCATACATGTCAAAATTACTGAATTTGGTTGATATTTCATGCAATTATGAATGAGTAAAGCAAGTCCATACCCCAGGGAATTTGACATGCATGGAGCAATAAATAGACGGTAACATGTACACAGATGTTGGCCGGAAAGAAAATAAACATTGCGAGGTTTGAATTTTCTCCACAAGTTTTAACTCTAAGAAGCCGCCGATAATTGCAACATGTAGCGCCAGATCTAAGCTATCCATACATGTCAAAATTACTGAATTTGGTTGATATTTCATGCAATTATGAATGAGTAAAGCAAGTCCATACCCCATGGAATTTGACAGGCATGGAGCAATAAATAAAAGGTAATCTGCACACAGATGGTGGCCGGGAAGAAAATAAACATTGCGAGGTTTGAATTTTCTCCACAAGTGTTAACTCTAAGAAGCCGCCGATAATTGCAACATGTAGCGCCAGATCTAAGCTATCCATACATGTCAAAATTACTGAATTTGGTTGATATTTCATGCAATTATGAATGAGTAAAGCAAGTCCATACCCCCGGGGAATTTGACAGGCATGGAGCAATAAATAAAAGGTAATCTGCACACAGATGGTGGCCGGGAAGAAAATAAACATTGCGAGGTTTGAATTTTCTCCACAAGTGTTAACTCTAAGAAGCCGCCGATAATTGCAACATGTAGCGCCAGATCTAAGCTATCCATACATGTCAAAATTACTGAATTTGGTTGATATTTCATGCAATTATGAATGAGTAAAGCAAGTCCATACCCCATGGAATTTGACAGGCATGGAGCAATAAATAAAAGGTAATCTGCACACAGATGGTGGCCGGGAAGAAAATAAACATTGCGAGGTTTGAATTTTCTCCACAAGTGTTAACTCTAAGAAGCCGCCGATAATTGCAACATGTAGCGCCAGATCTAAGCTATCCATACATGTCAAAATGACTGAATTTGGTTGATATTTCATGCAATTATGAATGAGTAAGGCAAGTCCATACCCCAGGGAATTTGACATGCATGGAGCAATAAATAGACGGTAACATGTACACAGATGTTGGCCGGGAAGAAAATAAACATTGCGAGGTTTGAATTTTCTCCACAAGTTTTAACTCTAAGAAGCCGCCGATAATTGCAACATGTAGCGCCAGATCTAAGCTATCCATACATGTCAACATTACTGAATTTGGTTGATATTTCATGCAATTATGAATGAGTAAAGCAAGTCCATACCCCAGGGAATTTGACAGGCATGGAGCAATAAATAGACAGTAACATGTACACAGATGTTGGCCGGAAAGAAAATAAACATTGCGAGGTTTGAATTTTCTCCACAAGTTTTAACTCTAAGAAGCCGCCGATAATTGCAACATGTAGCGCCAGATCTAAGCTATCCATACATGGCAACATTACTGAATTTGGTTGATATTTCATGCAATTATGAATGAGTAAAGCAAGTCCATACCCCAGGGAATTTGACAGGCATGGAGCAATAAATAAAAGGTAATCTGCACACAGATGGTGGCCGGGAAGAAAATAAACATTGCGAGGTTTGAATTTTCTCCACAAGTGTTAACTCTAAGAAGCCGCCGATAATTGCAACATGTAGCGCCAGATCTAAGCTATCCATACATGTCAAAATTACTGAATTTGGTTGATATTTCATGCAATTATGAATGAGTAAAGCAAGTCCATACCCCAGGGAATTTGACATGCATGGAGCAATAAATAGACGGTAACATGTACACAGATGTTGGCCGGAAAGAAAATAAACATTGCGAGGTTTGAATTTTCTCCACAAGTGTTAACTCTAAGAAGCCGCCGATAATTGCAACATGTAGCGCCAGATCTAAGCTATCCATACATGGCAAAATTACTGAATTTGGTTGATATTTCATGCAATTATGAATGAGTAAGGCAAGTCCATACCCCAGGGAATTTGACATGCATGGAGCAATAAATAGACGGTAACATGTACACAGATGTTGGCCGGGAAGAAAATAAACATTGCGAGGTTTGAATTTTCTCCACAAGTTTTAACTCTAAGAAGCCGCCGATAATTGCAACATGTAGCGCCAGATCTAAGCTATCCATACATGTCAAAATTACTGAATTTGGTTGATATTTCATGCAATTATGAATGAGTAAGGCAAGTCCATACCCCAGGGAATTTGACATGCATGGAGCAATAAATAGACGGTAACATGTACACAGATGTTGGCCGGGAAGAAAATAAACATTGCGAGGTTTGAATTTTCTCCACAAGTTTTAACTCTAAGAAGCCGCCGATAATTGCAACATGTAGCGCCAGATCTAAGCTATCCATACATGTCAAAATTACTGAATTTGGTTGATATTTCATGCAATTATGAATGAGTAAAGCAAGTCCATACCCCAGGGAATTTGACAGGCATGGAGCAATAAATAAAAGGTAATCTGCACACAGATGGTGGCCGGGAAGAAAATAAACATTGCGAGGTTTGAATTTTCTCCACAAGTGTTAACTCTAAGAAGCCGCCGATAATTGCAACATGTAGCGCCAGATCTAAGCTATCCATACATGTCAAAATTACTGAATTTGGTTGATATTTCATGCAATTATGAATGAGTAAAGCAAGTCCATACCCCAGGGAATTTGACAGGCATGGAGCAATAAATAGAATGTAACATGTACACAGATGTTGGCCGGAAAGAAAATAAACATTGCGAGGTTTGAATTTTCTCCACAAGTTTTAACTCTAAGAAGCCGCCGATAATTGCAACATGTAGCGCCAGATCTAAGCTATCCATACATGTCAAAATTACTGAATTTGGTTGATATTTCATGCAATTATGAATGAGTAAAGCAAGTCCATACCCCAGGGAATTTGACAGGCATGGAGCAATAAATAAAAGGTAATCTGCACACAGATGGTGGCCGGGAAGAAAATAAACATTGCGAGGTTTGAATTTTCTCCACAAGTTTTAACTCTAAGAAGCCGCCGATAATTGCAACATGTAGCGCCAGATCTAAGCTATCCATACATGTCAAAATTACTGAATTTGGTTGATATTTCATGCAATTATGAATGAGTAAAGCAAGTCCATACCACATGGAATTTGACAGGCATGGAGCAATAAATAAAAGGTAATCTGCACAGATGGTGGCCAGGAAGAAAATAAACATTGCGAGGTTTGAATTTTCTCCACAAGTGTTAACTCTAAGAAGCCGCCGATAATTGCAACATGTAGCGCCAGATCTAAGCTATCCATACATGTCAAAATTACTGAATTTGGTTGATATTTCATGCAATTATGAATGAGTAAAGCAAGTCCATACCCCAGGGAATTTGACAGGCATGGAGCAATAAATAGAATGTAACATGTACACAGATGTTGGCCGGAAAGAAAATAAACATTGCGAGGTTTGAATTTTCTCCACAAGTTTTAACTCTAAGAAGCCGCCGATAATTGCAACATGTAGCGCCAGATCTAAGCTATCCATACATGTCAAAATTACTGAATTTGGTTGATATTTCATGCAATTATGAATGAGTAAAGCAAGTCCATACCCCAGGGAATTTGACAGGCATGGAGCAATAAATAAAAGGTAATCTGCACACAGATGGTGGCCGGGAAGAAAATAAACATTGCGAGGTTTGAATTTTCTCCACAAGTTTTAACTCTAAGAAGCCGCCGATAATTGCAACATGTAGCGCCAGATCTAAGCTATCCATACATGTCAAAATTACTGAATTTGGTTGATATTTCATGCAATTATGAATGAGTAAAGCAAGTCCATACCACATGGAATTTGACAGGCATGGAGCAATAAATAAAAGGTAATCTGCACAGATGGTGGCCAGGAAGAAAATAAACATTGCGAGGTTTGAATTTTCTCCACAAGTGTTAACTCTAAGAAGCCGCCGATAATTGCAACATGTAGCGCCAGATCTAAGCTATCCATACATGTCAAAATTACTGAATTTGGTTGATATTTCATGCAATTATGAATGAGTAAAGCAAGTCCATACCCCAGGGAATTTGACATGCATGGAGCAATAAATAGACGGTAACATGTACACAGATGTTGGCCGGGAAGAAAATAAACATTGCGAGGTTTGAATTTTCTCCACAAGTTTTAACTCTAAGAAGCCGCCGATAATTGCAACATGTAGCGCCAGATCTAAGCTATCCATACATGTCAAAATTACTGAATTTGGTTGATATTTCATGCAATTATGAATGAGTAAAGCAAGTCCATACCCCAGGGAATTTGACAGGCATGGAGCAATAAATAAAAGGTAATCTGCACACAGATGGTGGCCGGGAAGAAAATAAACATTGCGAGGTTCGAATTTTCTCCACAAGTGTTAACTCTAAGAAGCCGCCGATAATTGCAACATGTAGCGCCAGATCTAAGCTATCCATACATGTCAAAATTACTGAATTTGGTTGATATTTCATGCAATTATGAATGAGTAAAGCAAGTCCATACCCCAGGGAATTTGACATGCATGGAGCAATAAATAGACGGTAACATGTACACAGATGTTGGCCGGAAAGAAAATAAACATTGCGAGGTTTGAATTTTCTCCACAAGTTTTAACTCTAAGAAGCCGCCGATAATTGCAACATGTAGCGCCAGATCTAAGCTATCCGTACATGTCAAAATTACTGAATTTGGTTGATATTTCATGCAATTATGAATGAGTAAAGCAAGTCCATACCCCATGGAATTTGACAGGCATGGAGCAATAAATAAAAGGTAATCTGCACACAGATGGTGGCCGGGAAGAAAATAAACATTGCGAGGTTTGAATTTTCTCCACAAGTGTTAACTCTAAGAAGCCGCCGATAATTGCAACATGTAGCGCCAGATCTAAGCTATCCATACATGTCAAAATTACTGAATTTGGTTGATATTTCATGCAATTATGAATGAGTAAAGCAAGTCCATACCCCAGGGAATTTGACAGGCATGGAGCAATAAATAGAATGTAACATGTACACAGATGTTGGCCGGAAAGAAAATAAACATTGCGAGGTTTGAATTTTCTCCACAAGTTTTAACTCTAAGAAGCCGCCGATAATTGCAACATGTAGCGCCAGATCTAAGCTATCCATACATGTCAAAATTACTGAATTTGGTTGATATTTCATGCAATTATGAATGAGTAAAGCAAGTCCATACCCCAGGGAATTTGACAGGCATGGAGCAATAAATAAAAGGTAATCTGCACACAGATGGTGGCCGGGAAGAAAATAAACATTGCGAGGTTTGAATTTTCTCCACAAGTTTTAACTCTAAGAAGCCGCCGATAATTGCAACATGTAGCGCCAGATCTAAGCTATCCATACATGTCAAAATTACTGAATTTGGTTGATATTTCATGCAATTATGAATGAGTAAAGCAAGTCCATACCACATGGAATTTGACAGGCATGGAGCAATAAATAAAAGGTAATCTGCACAGATGGTGGCCAGGAAGAAAATAAACATTGCGAGGTTTGAATTTTCTCCACAAGTGTTAACTCTAAGAAGCCGCCGATAATTGCAACATGTAGCGCCAGATCTAAGCTATCCATACATGTCAAAATTACTGAATTTGGTTGATATTTCATGCAATTATGAATGAGTAAAGCAAGTCCATACCCCAGGGAATTTGACATGCATGGAGCAATAAATAGACGGTAACATGTACACAGATGTTGGCCGGGAAGAAAATAAACATTGCGAGGTTTGAATTTTCTCCACAAGTTTTAACTCTAAGAAGCCGCCGATAATTGCAACATGTAGCGCCAGATCTAAGCTATCCATACATGTCAAAATTACTGAATTTGGTTGATATTTCATGCAATTATGAATGAGTAAAGCAAGTCCATACCCCAGGGAATTTGACATGCATGGAGCAATAAATAGACGGTAACATGTACACAGATGTTGGCCGGAAAGAAAATAAACATTGCGAGGTTTGAATTTTCTCCACAAGTTTTAACTCTAAGATGCCGCCGATAATTGCAACATGTAGCGCCAGATCTAAGCTATCCGTACATGTCAAAATTACTGAATTTGGTTGATATTTCATGCAATTATGAATGAGTAAAGCAAGTCCATACCCCATGGAATTTGACAGGCATGGAGCAATAAATAAAAGGTAATCTGCACACAGATGGTGGCCGGGAAGAAAATAAACATTGCGAGGTTTGAATTTTCTCCACAAGTGTTAACTCTAAGAAGCCGCCGATAATTGCAACATGTAGCGCCAGATCTAAGCTATCCATACATGTCAAAATTACTGAATTTGGTTGATATTTCATGCAATTATGAATGAGTAAAGCAAGTCCATACCCCAGGGAATTTGACATGCATGGAGCAATAAATAGACGGTAACATGTACACAGATGGTGGCCGGGAAGAAAATAAACATTGCGAGGTTTGAATTTTCTCCACAAGTTTTAACTCTAAGAAGCCGCCGATAATTGCAACATGTAGCGCCAGATCTAAGCTATCCATACATGTCAAAATTACTGAATTTGGTTGATATTTCATGCAATTATGAATGAGTAAAGCAAGTCCATACCCCAGGGAATTTGACAGGCATGGAGCAATAAATAAAAGGTAATCTGCACACAGATGGTGGCCGGGAAGAAAATAAACATTGCGAGGTTTGAATTTTCTCCACAAGTGTTAACTCTAAGAAGCCGCCGATAATTGCAACATGTAGCGCCAGATCTAAGCTATCCATACATGTCAAAATGACTGAATTTGGTTGATATTTCATGCAATTATGAATGAGTAAAGCAAGTCCATACCCCAGGGAATTTGACAGGCATGGAGCAATAAATAAAAGGTAATCTGCACACAGATGGTGGCCGGGAAGAAAATAAACATTGCGAGGTTTGAATTTTCTCCACAAGTGTTAACTCTAAGAAGCCGCCGATAATTGCAACATGTAGCGCCAGATCTAAGCTATCCATACATGTCAAAATTACTGAATTTGGTTGATATTTCATGCAATTATGAATGAGTAAAGCAAGTCCATACCCCAGGGAATTTGACAGGCATGGAGCAATAAATAAAAGGTAATCTGCACACAGATGGTGGCCGGGAAGAAAATAAACATTGCGAGGTTTGAATTTTCTCCACAAGTGTTAACTCTAAGAAGCCGCCGATAATTGCAACATGTAGCGCCAGATCTAAGCTATCCATACATGTCAAAATTACTGAATTTGGTTGATATTTCATGCAATTATGAATGAGTAAAGCAAGTCCATACCCCAGGGAATTTGACAGGCATGGAGCAATAAATAAAAGGTAATCTGCACACAGATGGTGGCCGGGAAGAAAATAAACATTGCGAGGTTTGAATTTTCTCCACAAGTTTTAACTCTAAGAAGCCGCCGATAATTGCAACATGTAGCGCCAGATCTAAGCTATCCATACATGTCAAAATTACTGAATTTGGTTGATATTTCATGCAATTATGAATGAGTAAAGCAAGTCCATACCACATGGAATTTGACAGGCATGGAGCAATAAATAAAAGGTAATCTGCACAGATGGTGGCCAGGAAGAAAATAAACATTGCGAGGTTTGAATTTTCTCCACAAGTGTTAACTCTAAGAAGCCGCCGATAATTGCAACATGTAGCGCCAGATCTAAGCTATCCATACATGTCAAAATTACTGAATTTGGTTGATATTTCATGCAATTATGAATGAGTAAAGCAAGTCCATACCCCAGGGAATTTGACATGCATGGAGCAATAAATAGACGGTAACATGTACACAGATGTTGGCCGGGAAGAAAATAAACATTGCGAGGTTTGAATTTTCTCCACAAGTTTTAACTCTAAGAAGCCGCCGATAATTGCAACATGTAGCGCCAGATCTAAGCTATCCATACATGTCAAAATTACTGAATTTGGTTGATATTTCATGCAATTATGAATGAGTAAAGCAAGTCCATACCCCAGGGAATTTGACAGGCATGGAGCAATAAATAAAAGGTAATCTGCACACAGATGGTGGCCGGGAAGAAAATAAACATTGCGAGGTTTGAATTTTCTCCACAAGTGTTAACTCTAAGAAGCCGCCGATAATTGCAACATGTAGCGCCAGATCTAAGCTATCCATACATGTCAAAATGACTGAATTTGGTTGATATTTCATGCAATTATGAATGAGTAAAGCAAGTCCATACCCCAGGGAATTTGACAGGCATGGAGCAATAAATAAAAGGTAATCTGCACACAGATGGTGGCCGGGAAGAAAATAAACATTGCGAGGTTTGAATTTTCTCCACAAGTGTTAACTCTAAGAAGCCGCCGATAATTGCAACATGTAGCGCCAGATCTAAGCTATCCATACATGTCAAAATTACTGAATTTGGTTGATATTTCATGCAATTATGAATGAGTAAAGCAAGTCCATACCCCAGGGAATTTGACAGGCATGGAGCAATAAATAAAAGGTAATCTGCACACAGATGGTGGCCGGGAAGAAAATAAACATTGCGAGGTTTGAATTTTCTCCACAAGTGTTAACTCTAAGAAGCCGCCGATAATTGCAACATGTAGCGCCAGATCTAAGCTATCCATACATGTCAAAATTACTGAATTTGGTTGATATTTCATGCAATTATGAATGAGTAAAGCAAGTCCATACCCCAGGGAATTTGACAGGCATGGAGCAATAAATAAAAGGTAATCTGCACACAGATGGTGGCCGGGAAGAAAATAAACATTGCGAGGTTTGAATTTTCTCCACAAGTTTTAACTCTAAGAAGCCGCCGATAATTGCAACATGTAGCGCCAGATCTAAGCTATCCATACATGTCAAAATTACTGAATTTGGTTGATATTTCATGCAATTATGAATGAGTAAAGCAAGTCCATACCACATGGAATTTGACAGGCATGGAGCAATAAATAAAAGGTAATCTGCACAGATGGTGGCCAGGAAGAAAATAAACATTGCGAGGTTTGAATTTTCTCCACAAGTGTTAACTCTAAGAAGCCGCCGATAATTGCAACATGTAGCGCCAGATCTAAGCTATCCATACATGTCAAAATTACTGAATTTGGTTGATATTTCATGCAATTATGAATGAGTAAAGCAAGTCCATACCCCAGGGAATTTGACATGCATGGAGCAATAAATAGACGGTAACATGTACACAGATGTTGGCCGGGAAGAAAATAAACATTGCGAGGTTTGAATTTTCTCCACAAGTTTTAACTCTAAGAAGCCGCCGATAATTGCAACATGTAGCGCCAGATCTAAGCTATCCATACATGTCAAAATTACTGAATTTGGTTGATATTTCATGCAATTATGAATGAGTAAAGCAAGTCCATACCCCAGGGAATTTGACAGGCATGGAGCAATAAATAAAAGGTAATCTGCACACAGATGGTGGCCGGGAAGAAAATAAACATTGCGAGGTTCGAATTTTCTCCACAAGTGTTAACTCTAAGAAGCCGCCGATAATTGCAACATGTAGCGCCAGATCTAAGCTATCCATACATGTCAAAATTACTGAATTTGGTTGATATTTCATGCAATTATGAATGAGTAAAGCAAGTCCATACCCCAGGGAATTTGACATGCATGGAGCAATAAATAGACGGTAACATGTACACAGATGTTGGCCGGAAAGAAAATAAACATTGCGAGGTTTGAATTTTCTCCACAAGTTTTAACTCTAAGAAGCCGCCGATAATTGCAACATGTAGCGCCAGATCTAAGCTATCCGTACATGTCAAAATTACTGAATTTGGTTGATATTTCATGCAATTATGAATGAGTAAAGCAAGTCCATACCCCATGGAATTTGACAGGCATGGAGCAATAAATAAAAGGTAATCTGCACACAGATGGTGGCCGGGAAGAAAATAAACATTGCGAGGTTTGAATTTTCTCCACAAGTGTTAACTCTAAGAAGCCGCCGATAATTGCAACATGTAGCGCCAGATCTAAGCTATCCATACATGTCAAAATTACTGAATTTGGTTGATATTTCATGCAATTATGAATGAGTAAAGCAAGTCCATACCCCAGGGAATTTGACATGCATGGAGCAATAAATAGACGGTAACATGTACACAGATGGTGGCCGGGAAGAAAATAAACATTGCGAGGTTTGAATTTTCTCCACAAGTTTTAACTCTAAGAAGCCGCCGATAATTGCAACATGTAGCGCCAGATCTAAGCTATCCATACATGTCAAAATTACTGAATTTGGTTGATATTTCATGCAATTATGAATGAGTAAAGCAAGTCCATACCCCAGGGAATTTGACAGGCATGGAGCAATAAATAAAAGGTAATCTGCACACAGATGGTGGCCGGGAAGAAAATAAACATTGCGAGGTTTGAATTTTCTCCACAAGTGTTAACTCTAAGAAGCCGCCGATAATTGCAACATGTAGCGCCAGATCTAAGCTATCCATACATGTCAAAATGACTGAATTTGGTTGATATTTCATGCAATTATGAATGAGTAAAGCAAGTCCATACCCCAGGGAATTTGACAGGCATGGAGCAATAAATAAAAGGTAATCTGCACACAGATGGTGGCCGGGAAGAAAATAAACATTGCGAGGTTTGAATTTTCTCCACAAGTGTTAACTCTAAGAAGCCGCCGATAATTGCAACATGTAGCGCCAGATCTAAGCTATCCATACATGTCAAAATTACTGAATTTGGTTGATATTTCATGCAATTATGAATGAGTAAAGCAAGTCCATACCCCAGGGAATTTGACAGGCATGGAGCAATAAATAAAAGGTAATCTGCACACAGATGGTGGCCGGGAAGAAAATAAACATTGCGAGGTTTGAATTTTCTCCACAAGTGTTAACTCTAAGAAGCCGCCGATAATTGCAACATGTAGCGCCAGATCTAAGCTATCCATACATGTCAAAATTACTGAATTTGGTTGATATTTCATGCAATTATGAATGAGTAAAGCAAGTCCATACCCCAGGGAATTTGACATGCATGGAGCAATAAATAGACGGTAACATGTACACAGATGTTGGCCGGAAAGAAAATAAACATTGCGAGGTTTGAATTTTCTCCACAAGTTTTAACTCTAAGAAGCCGCCGATAATTGCAACATGTAGCGCCAGATCTAAGCTATCCATACATGGCAAAATTACTGAATTTGGTTGATATTTCATGCAATTATGAATGAGTAAAGCAAGTCCATACCCCAGGGAATTTGACAGGCATGGAGCAATAAATAAAAGGTAATCTGCACACAGATGGTGGCCGGGAAGAAAATAAACATTGCGAGGTTTGAATTTTCTCCACAAGTGATAACTCTAAGAAGCCGCCGATAATTGCAACATGTAGCGCCAGATCTAAGCTATCCATACATGTCAAAATTACTGAATTTGGTTGATATTTCATGCAATTATGAATGAGTAAAGCAAGTCCATACCCCAGGGAATTTGACATGCATGGAGCAATAAATAGACGGTAACATGTACACAGATGTTGGCCGGGAAGAAAATAAACATTGCGAGGTTTGAATTTTCTCCACAAGTTTTAACTCTAAGAAGCCGCCGATAATTGCAACATGTAGCGCCAGATCTAAGCTATCCATACATGTCAAAATTACTGAATTTGGTTGATATTTCATGCAATTATGAATGAGTAAAGCAAGTCCATACCCCAGGGAATTTGACAGGCATGGAGCAATAAATAAAAGGTAATCTGCACACAGATGGTGGCCGGGAAGAAAATAAACATTGCGAGGTTTGAATTTTCTCCACAAGTGTTAACTCTAAGAAGCCGCCGATAATTGCAACATGTAGCGCCAGATCTAAGCTATCCATACATGTCAAAATGACTGAATTTGGTTGATATTTCATGCAATTATGAATGAGTAAAGCAAGTCCATACCCCAGGGAATTTGACAGGCATGGAGCAATAAATAAAAGGTAATCTGCACACAGATGGTGGCCGGGAAGAAAATAAACATTGCGAGGTTTGAATTTTCTCCACAAGTGTTAACTCTAAGAAGCCGCCGATAATTGCAACATGTAGCGCCAGATCTAAGCTATCCGTACATGTCAAAATTACTGAATTTGGTTGATATTTCATGCAATTATGAATGAGTAAAGCAAGTCCATACCCCATGGAATTTGACAGGCATGGAGCAATAAATAAAAGGTAATCTGCACACAGATGGTGGCCGGGAAGAAAATAAACATTGCGAGGTTTGAATTTTCTCCACAAGTGTTAACTCTAAGAAGCCGCCGATAATTGCAACATGTAGCGCCAGATCTAAGCTATCCATACATGTCAAAATTACTGAATTTGGTTGATATTTCATGCAATTATGAATGAGTAAAGCAAGTCCATACCCCAGGGAATTTGACATGCATGGAGCAATAAATAGAAGGTAACATGTACACAGATGTTGGCCGGGAAGAAAATAAACATTGCGAGGTTTGAATTTTCTCCACAAGTTTTAACTCTAAGAAGCCGCCGATAATTGCAACATGTAGCGCCAGATCTAAGCTATCCATACATGTCAAAATGACTGAATTTGGTTGATATTTCATGCAATTATGAATGAGTAAAGCAAGCCCATACCCCAGGGAATTTGACAGGCATGGAGCAATAAATAAAAGGTAATCTGCACACAGATGGTGGCCGGGAAGAAAATAAACATTGCGAGGTTTGAATTTTCTCCACAAGTGTTAACTCTAAGAAGCCGCCGATAATTGCAACATGTAGCGCCAGATCTAAGCTATCCATACATGTCAAAATTACTGAATTTGGTTGATATTTCATGCAATTATGAATGAGTAAAGCAAGTCCATACCCCAGGGAATTTGACATGCATGGAGCAATAAATAGACGGTAACATGTACACAGATGTTGGCCGGAAAGAAAATAAACATTGCGAGGTTTGAATTTTCTCCACAAGTTTTAACTCTAAGAAGCCGCCGATAATTGCAACATGTAGCGCCAGATCTAAGCTATCCATACATGTCAAAATTACTGAATTTGGTTGATATTTCATGCAATTATGAATGAGTAAAGCAAGTCCATACCCCAGGGAATTTGACAGGCATGGAGCAATAAATAAAAGGTAATCTGCACACAGATGGTGGCCGGGAAGAAAATAAACATTGCGAGGTTTGAATTTTCTCCACAAGTGATAACTCTAAGAAGCCGCCGATAATTGCAACATGTAGCGCCAGATCTAAGCTATCCATACATGTCAAAATTACTGAATTTGGTTGATATTTCATGCAATTATGAATGAGTAAAGCAAGTCCATACCCCAGGGAATTTGACATGCATGGAGCAATAAATAGACGGTAACATGTACACAGATGGTGGCCGGGAAGAAAATAAACATTGCGAGGTTTGAATTTTCTCCACAAGTTTTAACTCTAAGAAGCCGCCGATAATTGCAACATTTAGCGCCAGATCTAAGCTATCCATACATGTCAAAATTACTGAATTTGGTTGATATTTCATGCAATTATGAATGAGTAAAGCAAGTCCATACCCCAGGGAATTTGACATGCATGGAGCAATAAATAGACGGTAACATGTACACAGATGTTGGCCGGAAAGAAAATAAACATTGCGAGGTTTGAATTTTCTCCACAAGTGTTAACTCTAAGAAGCCGCCGATAATTGCAACATGTAGCGCCAGATCTAAGCTATCCATACATGTCAAAATTACTGAATTTGGTTGATATTTCATGCAATTATGAATGAGTAAAGCAAGTCCATACCCCAGGGAATTTGACAGGCATGGAGCAATAAATAAAAGGTAATCTGCACACAGATGGTGGCCGGGAAGAAAATAAACATTGCGAGGTTTGAATTTTCTCCACAAGTTTTAACTCTAAGAAGCCGCCGATAATTGCAACATGTAGCGCCAGATCTAAGCTATCCATACATGTCAAAATGACTGAATTTGGTTGATATTTCATGCAATTATGAATGAGTAAAGCAAGTCCATACCCCAGGGAATTTGACAGGCATGGAGCAATAAATAAAAGGTAATCTGCACACAGATGGTGGCCGGGAAGAAAATAAACATTGCGAGGTTTGAATTTTCTCCACAAGTTTTAACTCTAAGAAGCCGCCGATAATTGCAACATGTAGCGCCAGATCTTAGCTATCCATACATGTCAAATTTACTGAATTTGGTTGATATTTCATGCAATTATGAATGAGTAAAGCAAGTCCATACCCCAGGGAATTTGACAGGCATGGAGCAATAAATAGACGGTAACATGTACACAGATGTTGGCCGGAAAGAAAATAAACATTGCGAGGTTTGAATTTTCTCCACAAGTTTTAACTCTAAGAAGCCGCCGATAATTGCAACATGTAGCGCCAGATCTAAGCTATCCGTACATGTCAAAATTACTGAATTTGGTTGATATTTCATGCAATTATGAATGAGTAAAGCAAGTCCATACCCCAGGGAATTTGACATGCATGGAGCAATAAATAGACGGTAACATGTACACAGATGTTGGCCGGAAAGAAAATAGACATTGCGAGGTTTGAATTTTCTCCACAAGTTTTAACTCTAAGAAGCCGCCGATAATTGCAACATGTAGCGCCAGATCTAAGCTATCCATACATGTCAAAATTACTGAATTTGGTTGATATTTCATGCAATTAGGAATGAGTAAAGCAAGTCCATACCCCATGGAATTTGACAGGCATGGGGCAATAAATAAAAGGTAATCTGCACACAGATGGTGGCCGGGAAGAAAATAAACATTGCGAGGTTTGAATTTTCTCCACAAGTGTTAACTCTAAGAAGCCGCCGATAATTGCAACATGTAGCGCCAGATCTAAGCTATCCATACATGTCAAAATTACTGAATTTGGTTGATATTTCATGCAATTATGAATGAGTAAAGCAAGTCCATACCCCAGGGAATTTGACATGCATGGAGCAATAAATAGACGGTAACATGTACACAGATGTTGGCCGGAAAGAAAATAAACATTGCGAGGTTTGAATTTTCTCCACAAGTTTTAACTCTAAGAAGCCGCCGATAATTGCAACATGTAGCGCCAGATCTAAGCTATCCATACATGTCAAAATTACTGAATTTGGTTGATATTTCATGCAATTATGAATGAGTAAAGCAAGTCCATACCCCATGGAATTTGACAGGCATGGAGCAATAAATAAAAGGTAATCTGCACACAGATGGTGGCCGGGAAGAAAATAAACATTGCGAGGTTTGAATTTTCTCCACAAGTGTTAACTCTAAGAAGCCGCCGATAATTGCAACATGTAGCGCCAGATCTAAGCTATCCATACATGTCAAAATTACTGAATTTGGTTGATATTTCATGCAATTATGAATGAGTAAGGCAAGTCCATACCCCAGGGAATTTGACATGCATGGAGCAATAAATAGACGGTAACATGTACACAGATGTTGGCCGGGAAGAAAATAAACATTGCGAGGTTTGAATTTTCTCCACAAGTTTTAACTCTAAGAAGCCGCCGATAATTGCAACATGTAGCGCCAGATCTAAGCTATCCATACATGTCAAAATTACTGAATTTGGTTGATATTTCATGCAATTATGAATGAGTAAAGCAAGTCCATACCCCCGGGGAATTTGACAGGCATGGAGCAATAAATAAAAGGTAATCTGCACACAGATGGTGGCCGGGAAGAAAATAAACATTGCGAGGTTTGAATTTTCTCCACAAGTGTTAACTCTAAGAAGCCGCCGATAATTGCAACATGTAGCGCCAGATCTAAGCTATCCATACATGTCAAAATTACTGAATTTGGTTGATATTTCATGCAATTATGAATGAGTAAAGCAAGTCCATACCCCATGGAATTTGACAGGCATGGAGCAATAAATAAAAGGTAATCTGCACACAGATGGTGGCCGGGAAGAAAATAAACATTGCGAGGTTTGAATTTTCTCCACAAGTGTTAACTCTAAGAAGCCGCCGATAATTGCAACATGTAGCGCCAGATCTAAGCTATCCATACATGTCAAAATTACTGAATTTTGTTGATATTTCATGCAATTATGAATGAGTAAGGCAAGTCCATACCCCAGGGAATTTGACATGCATGGAGCAATAAATAGACGGTAACATGTACACAGATGTTGGCCGGGAAGAAAATAAACATTGCGAGGTTTGAATTTTCTCCACAAGTTTTAACTCTAAGAAGCCGCCGATAATTGCAACATGTAGCGCCAGATCTAAGCTATCCATACATGTCAACATTACTGAATTTGGTTGATATTTCATGCAATTATGAATGAGTAAAGCAAGTCCATACCCCAGGGAATTTGACAGGCATGGAGCAATAAATAGACAGTAACATGTACACAGATGTTGGCCGGAAAGAAAATAAACATTGCGAGGTTTGAATTTTCTCCACAAGTTTTAACTCTAAGAAGCCGCCGATAATTGCAACATGTAGCGCCAGATCTAAGCTATCCATACATGGCAACATTACTGAATTTGGTTGATATTTCATGCAATTATGAATGAGTAAAGCAAGTCCATACCCCAGGGAATTTGACAGGCATGGAGCAATAAATAAAAGGTAATCTGCACACAGATGGTGGCCGGGAAGAAAATAAACATTGCGAGGTTTGAATTTTCTCCACAAGTGTTAACTCTAAGAAGCCGCCGATAATTGCAACATGTAGCGCCAGATCTAAGCTATCCATACATGTCAAAATTACTGAATTTGGTTGATATTTCATGCAATTATGAATGAGTAAAGCAAGTCCATACCCCAGGGAATTTGACATGCATGGAGCAATAAATAGACGGTAACATGTACACAGATGTTGGCCGGGAAGAAAATAAACATTGCGAGGTTTGAATTTTCTCCACAAGTTTTAACTCTAAGAAGCCGCCGATAATTGCAACATGTAGCGCCAGATCTAAGCTATCCATACATGTCAAAATTACTGAATTTGGTTGATATTTCATGCAATTATGAATGAGTAAGGCAAGTCCATACCCCAGGGAATTTGACATGCATGGAGCAATAAATAGACGGTAACATGTACACAGATGTTGGCCGGGAAGAAAATAAACATTGCGAGGTTTGAATTTTCTCCACAAGTTTTAACTCTAAGAAGCCGCCGATAATTGCAACATGTAGCGCCAGATCTAAGCTATCCATACATGTCAAAATTACTGAATTTGGTTGATATTTCATGCAATTATGAATGAGTAAAGCAAGTCCATACCCCAGGGAATTTGACAGGCATGGAGCAATAAATAAAAGGTAATCTGCACACAGATGGTGGCCGGGAAGAAAATAAACATTGCGAGGTTTGAATTTTCTCCACAAGTTTTAACTCTAAGAAGCCGCCGATAATTGCAACATGTAGCGCCAGATCTAAGCTATCCATACATGTCAAAATTACTGAATTTGGTTGATATTTCATGCAATTATGAAAGAGTAAAGCAAGTCCATACCACATGGAATTTGACAGGCATGGAGCAATAAATAAAAGGTAATCTGCACAGATGGTGGCCAGGAAGAAAATAAACATTGCGAGGTTTGAATTTTCTCCACAAGTGTTAACTCTAAGAAGCCGCCGATAATTGCAACATGTAGCGCCAGATCTAAGCTATCCATACATGTCAAAATTACTGAATTTGGTTGATATTTCATGCAATTATGAATGAGTAAAGCAAGTCCATACCCCAGGGAATTTGACATGCATGGAGCAATAAATAGACGGTAACATGTACACAGATGTTGGCCGGGAAGAAAATAAACATTGCGAGGTTTGAATTTTCTCCACAAGTTTTAACTCTAAGAAGCCGCCGATAATTGCAACATGTAGCGCCAGATCTAAGCTATCCATACATGTCAAAATTACTGAATTTGGTTGATATTTCATGCAATTATGAATGAGTAAAGCAAGTCCATACCCCAGGGAATTTGACAGGCATGGAGCAATAAATAAAAGGTAATCTGCACACAGATGGTGGCCGGGAAGAAAATAAACATTGCGAGGTTCGAATTTTCTCCACAAGTGTTAACTCTAAGAAGCCGCCGATAATTGCAACATGTAGCGCCAGATCTAAGCTATCCATACATGTCAAAATTACTGAATTTGGTTGATATTTCATGCAATTATGAATGAGTAAAGCAAGTCCATACCCCAGGGAATTTGACATGCATGGAGCAATAAATAGACGGTAACATGTACACAGATGTTGGCCGGAAAGAAAATAAACATTGCGAGGTTTGAATTTTCTCCACAAGTTTTAACTCTAAGAAGCCGCCGATAATTGCAACATGTAGCGCCAGATCTAAGCTATCCGTACATGTCAAAATGACTGAATTTGGTTGATATTTCATGCAATTATGAATGAGTAAAGCAAGTCCATACCCCATGGAATTTGACAGGCATGGAGCAATAAATAAAAGGTAATCTGCACACAGATGGTGGCCGGGAAGAAAATAAACATTGCGAGGTTTGAATTTTCTCCACAAGTGTTAACTCTAAGAAGCCGCCGATAATTGCAACATGTAGCGCCAGATCTAAGCTATCCATACATGTCAAAATTACTGAATTTGGTTGATATTTCATGCAATTATGAATGAGTAAAGCAAGTCCATACCCCAGGGAATTTGACATGCATGGAGCAATAAATAGACGGTAACATGTACACAGATGGTGGCCGGGAAGAAAATAAACATTGCGAGGTTTGAATTTTCTCCACAAGTTTTAACTCTAAGAAGCCGCCGATAATTGCAACATGTAGCGCCAGATCTAAGCTATCCATACATGTCAAAATTACTGAATTTGGTTGATATTTCATGCAATTATGAATGAGTAAAGCAAGTCCATACCCCAGGGAATTTGACAGGCATGGAGCAATAAATAAAAGGTAATCTGCACACAGATGGTGGCCGGGAAGAAAATAAACATTGCGAGGTTTGAATTTTCTCCACAAGTGTTAACTCTAAGAAGCCGCCGATAATTGCAACATGTAGCGCCAGATCTAAGCTATCCATACATGTCAAAATGACTGAATTTGGTTGATATTTCATGCAATTATGAATGAGTAAAGCAAGTCCATACCCCAGGGAATTTGACAGGCATGGAGCAATAAATAAAAGGTAATCTGCACACAGATGGTGGCCGGGAAGAAAATAAACATTGCGAGGTTTGAATTTTCTCCACAAGTGTTAACTCTAAGAAGCCGCCGATAATTGCAACATGTAGCGCCAGATCTAAGCTATCCATACATGTCAAAATTACTGAATTTGGTTGATATTTCATGCAATTATGAATGAGTAAAGCAAGTCCATACCCCAGGGAATTTGACAGGCATGGAGCAATAAATAAAAGGTAATCTGCACACAGATGGTGGCCGGGAAGAAAATAAACATTGCGAGGTTTGAATTTTCTCCACAAGTGTTAACTCTAAGAAGCCGCCGATAATTGCAACATGTAGCGCCAGATCTAAGCTATCCATACATGTCAAAATTACTGAATTTGGTTGATATTTCATGCAATTATGAATGAGTAAAGCAAGTCCATACCCCAGGGAATTTGACATGCATGGAGCAATAAATAGACGGTAACATGTACACAGATGTTGGCCGGAAAGAAAATAAACATTGCGAGGTTTGAATTTTCTCCACAAGTTTTAACTCTAAGAAGCCGCCGATAATTGCAACATGTAGCGCCAGATCTAAGCTATCCATACATGGCAAAATTACTGAATTTGGTTGATATTTCATGCAATTATGAATGAGTAAAGCAAGTCCATACCCCAGGGAATTTGACAGGCATGGAGCAATAAATAAAAGGTAATCTGCACACAGATGGTGGCCGGGAAGAAAATAAACATTGCGAGGTTTGAATTTTCTCCACAAGTGATAACTCTAAGAAGCCGCCGATAATTGCAACATGTAGCGCCAGATCTAAGCTATCCATACATGTCAAAATTACTGAATTTGGTTGATATTTCATGCAATTATGAATGAGTAAAGCAAGTCCATACCCCAGGGAATTTGACATGCATGGAGCAATAAATAGACGGTACCATGTACACAGATGTTGGCCGGGAAGAAAATAAACATTGCGAGGTTTGAATTTTCTCCACAAGTTTTAACTCTAAGAAGCCGCCGATAATTGCAACATGTAGCGCCAGATCTAAGCTATCCATACATGTCAAAATTACTGAATTTGGTTGATATTTCATGCAATTATGAATGAGTAAAGCAAGTCCATACCCCAGGGAATTTGACAGGCATGGAGCAATAAATAAAAGGTAATCTGCACACAGATGGTGGCCGGGAAGAAAATAAACATTGCGAGGTTTGAATTTTCTCCACAAGTGTTAACTCTAAGAAGCCGCCGATAATTGCAACATGTAGCGCCAGATCTAAGCTATCCATACATGTCAAAATGACTGAATTTGGTTGATATTTCATGCAATTATGAATGAGTAAAGCAAGTCCATACCCCAGGGAATTTGACAGGCATGGAGCAATAAATAAAAGGTAATCTGCACACAGATGGTGGCCGGAAAGAAAATAAACATTGCGAGGTTTGAATTTTCTCCACAAGTGTTAACTCTAAGAAGCCGCCGATAATTGCAACATGTAGCGCCAGATCTAAGCTATCCGTACATGTCAAAATTACTGAATTTGGTTGATATTTCATGCAATTATGAATGAGTAAAGCAAGTCCATACCCCATGGAATTTGACAGGCATGGAGCAATAAATAAAAGGTAATCTGCACACAGATGGTGGCCGGGAAGAAAATAAACATTGCGAGGTTTGAATTTTCTCCACAAGTGTTAACTCTAAGAAGCCGCCGATAATTGCAACATGTAGCGCCAGATCTAAGCTATCCATACATGTCAAAATTACTGAATTTGGTTGATATTTCATGCAATTATGAATGAGTAAAGCAAGTCCATACCCCAGGGAATTTGACATGCATGGAGCAATAAATAGAAGGTAACATGTACACAGATGTTGGCCGGGAAGAAAATAAACATTGCGAGGTTTGAATTTTCTCCACAAGTGTTAACTCTAAGAAGCCGCCGATAATTGCAACATGTAGCGCCAGATCTAAGCTATCCATACATGTCAAAATGACTGAATTTGGTTGATATTTCATGCAATTATGAATGAGTAAAGCAAGTCCATACCCCAGGGAATTTGACAGGCATGGAGCAATAAATAAAAGGTAATCTGCACACAGATGGTGGCCGGGAAGAAAATAAACATTGCGAGGTTTGAATTTTCTCCACAAGTGTTAACTCTAAGAAGCCGCCGATAATTGCAACATGTAGCGCCAGATCTAAGCTATCCATACATGTCAAAATTACTGAATTTGGTTGATATTTCATGCAATTATGAATGAGTAAAGCAAGTCCATACCCCAGGGAATTTGACATGCATGGAGCAATAAATAGACGGTAACATGTACACAGATGTTGGCCGGAAAGAAAATAAACATTGCGAGGTTTGAATTTTCTCCACAAGTTTTAACTCTAAGAAGCCGCCGATAATTGCAACATGTAGCGCCAGATCTAAGCTATCCATACATGTCAAAATTACTGAATTTGGTTGATATTTCATGCAATTATGAATGAGTAAAGCAAGTCCATACCCCAGGGAATTTGACAGGCATGGAGCAATAAATAAAAGGTAATCTGCACACAGATGGTGGCCGGGAAGAAAATAAACATTGCGAGGTTTGAATTTTCTCCACAAGTGATAACTCTAAGAAGCCGCCGATAATTGCAACATGTAGCGCCAGATCTAAGCTATCCATACATGTCAAAATTACTGAATTTGGTTGATATTTCATGCAATTATGAATGAGTAAAGCAAGTCCATACCCCAGGGAATTTGACATGCATGGAGCAATAAATAGACGGTAACATGTACACAGATGTTGGCCGGGAAGAAAATAAACATTGCGAGGTTTGAATTTTCTCCACAAGTTTTAACTCTAAGAAGCCGCCGATAATTGCAACATGTAGCGCCAGATCTAAGCTATCCATACATGTCAAAATTACTGAATTTGGTTGATATTTCATGCAATTATGAATGAGTAAAGCAAGTCCATACCCCAGGGAATTTGACAGGCATGGAGCAATAAATAAAAGGTAATCTGCACACAGATGGTGGCCGGGAAGAAAATAAACATTGCGAGGTTTGAATTTTCTCCACAAGTGTTAACTCTAAGAAGCCGCCGATAATTGCAACATGTAGCGCCAGATCTAAGCTATCCATACATGTCAAAATGACTGAATTTGGTTGATATTTCATGCAATTATGAATGAGTAAAGCAAGTCCATACCCCAGGGAATTTGACATGCATGGAGCAATAAATAGAAGGTAACATGTACACAGATGTTGGCCGGAAAGAAAATAAACATTGCGAGGTTTGAATTTTCTCCACAAGTTTTAACTCTAAGAAGCCGCCGATAATTGCAACATGTAGCGCCAGATCTAAGCTATCCATACATGTCAAAATGACTGAATTTGGTTGATATTTCATGCAATTATGAATGAGTAAAGCAAGTCCATACCCCAGGGAATTTGACAGGCATGGAGCAATAAATAAAAGGTAATCTGCACACAGATGGTGGCCGGGAAGAAAATAAACATTGCGAGGTTTGAATTTTCTCCACAAGTGTTAACTCTAAGAAGCCGCCGATAATTGCAACATGTAGCGCCAGATCTAAGCTATCCATACATGTCAAAATTACTGAATTTGGTTGATATTTCATGCAATTATGAATGAGTAAAGCAAGTCCATACCCCAGGGAATTTGACATGCATGGAGCAATAAATAGACGGTAACATGTACACAGATGTTGGCCGGAAAGAAAATAAACATTGCGAGGTTTGAATTTTCTCCACAAGTTTTAACTCTAAGAAGCCGCCGATAATTGCAACATGTAGCGCCAGATCTAAGCTATCCATACATGTCAAAATGACTGAATTTGGTTGATATTTCATGCAATTATGAATGAGTAAAGCAAGTCCATACCCCAGGGAATTTGACAGGCATGGAGCAATAAATAAAAGGTAATCTGCACACAGATGGTGGCCGGGAAGAAAATAAACATTGCGAGGTTTGAATTTTCTCCACAAGTGATAACTCTAAGAAGCCGCCGATAATTGCAACATGTAGCGCCAGATCTAAGCTATCCATACATGTCAAAATTACTGAATTTGGTTGATATTTCATGCAATTATGAATGAGTAAAGCAAGTCCATACCCCAGGGAATTTGACATGCATGGAGCAATAAATAGACGGTAACATGTACACAGATGTTGGCCGGGAAGAAAATAAACATTGCGAGGTTTGAATTTTCTCCACAAGTTTTAACTCTAAGAAGCCGCCGATAATTGCAACATGTAGCGCCAGATCTAAGCTATCCATACATGTCAAAATTACTGAATTTGGTTGATATTTCATGCAATTATGAATGAGTAAAGCAAGTCCATACCCCAGGGAATTTGACAGGCATGGAGCAATAAATAAAAGGTAATCTGCACACAGATGGTGGCCGGGAAGAAAATAAACATTGCGAGGTTTGAATTTTCTCCACAAGTGTTAACTCTAAGAAGCCGCCGATAATTGCAACATGTAGCGCCAGATCTAAGCTATCCATACATGTCAAAATGACTGAATTTGGTTGATATTTCATGCAATTATGAATGAGTAAAGCAAGTCCATACCCCAGGGAATTTGACAGGCATGGAGCAATAAATAAAAGGTAATCTGCACACAGATGGTGGCCGGGAAGAAAATAAACATTGCGAGGTTTGAATTTTCTCCACAAGTGTTAACTCTAAGAAGCCGCCGATAATTGCAACATGTAGCGCCAGATCTAAGCTATCCATACATGTCAAAATTACTGAATTTGGTTGATATTTCATGCAATTATGAATGAGTAAAGCAAGTCCATACCCCAGGGAATTTGACAGGCATGGAGCAATAAATAAAAGGTAATCTGCACACAGATGGTGTCCGGGAAGAAAATAAACATTGCGAGGTTTGAATTTTCTCCACAAGTGTTAACTCTAAGAAGCCGCCGATAATTGCAACATGTAGCGCCAGATCTAAGCTATCCATACATGTCAAAATTACTGAATTTGGTTGATATTTCATGCAATTATGAATGAGTAAAGCAAGTCCATACCCCAGGGAATTTGACATGCATGGAGCAATAAATAGACGGTAACATGTACACAGATGTTGGCCGGAAAGAAAATAAACATTGCGAGGTTTGAATTTTCTCCACAAGTTTTAACTCTAAGAAGCCGCCGATAATTGCAACATGTAGCGCCAGATCTAAGCTATCCATACATGGCAAAATTACTGAATTTGGTTGATATTTCATGCAATTATGAATGAGTAAAGCAAGTCCATACCCCAGGGAATTTGACAGGCATGGAGCAATAAATAAAAGGTAATCTGCACACAGATGGTGGCCGGGAAGAAAATAAACATTGCGAGGTTTGAATTTTCTCCACAAGTGATAACTCTAAGAAGCCGCCGATAATTGCAACATGTAGCGCCAGATCTAAGCTATCCATACATGTCAAAATTACTGAATTTGGTTGATATTTCATGCAATTATGAATGAGTAAAGCAAGTCCATACCCCAGGGAATTTGACAGGCATGGAGCAATAAATAAAAGGTAATCTGCACACAGATGGTGGCCGGGAAGAAAATAAACATTGCGAGGTTCGAATTTTCTCCACAAGTGTTAACTCTAAGAAGCCGCCGATAATTGCAACATGTAGCGCCAGATCTAAGCTATCCATACATGTCAAAATTACTGAATTTGGTTGATATTTCATGCAATTATGAATGAGTAAAGCAAAGTCCATACCCCATGGAATTTGACAGGCATGGAGCAATAAATAAAAGGTAATCTGCACACAGATGTTGGCCGGAAAGAAAATAAACATTGCGAGGTTTGAATTTTCTCCACAAGTTTTAACTCTAAGAAGCCGCCGATAATTGCAACATGTAGCGCCAGATCTAAGCTATCCATACATGTCAAAATTACTGAATTTGGTTGATATTTCATGCAATTATGAATGAGTAAGGCAAGTCCATACCCCAGGGAATTTGACATGCATGGAGCAATAAATAGACGGTAACATGTACACAGATGTTGGCCGGGAAGAAAATAAACATTGCGAGGTTTGAATTTTCTCCACAAGTTTTAACTCTAAGAAGCCGCCGATAATTGCAACATGTAGCGCCAGATCTAAGCTATCCATACATGTCAAAATTACTGAATTTGGTTGATATTTCATGCAATTATGAATGAGTAAAGCAAGTCCATACCCCAGGGAATTTGACAGGCATGGAGCAATAAATAAAAGGTAATCTGCACACAGATGGTGGCCGGGAAGAAAATAAACATTGCGAGGTTTGAATTTTCTCCACAAGTGTTAACTCTAAGAAGCCGCCGATAATTGCAACATGTAGCGCCAGATCTAAGCTATCCATACATGTCAAAATTACTGAATTTGGTTGATATTTCATGCAATTATGAATGAGTAAAGCAAGTCCATACCCCAGGGAATTTGACATGCATGGAGCAATAAATAGACGGTAACATGTACACAGATGTTGGCCGGGAAGAAAATAAACATTGCGAGGTTTGAATTTTCTCCACAAGTTTTAACTCTAAGAAGCCGCCGATAATTGCAACATGTAGCGCCAGATCTAAGCTATCCATACATGTCAAAATTACTGAATTTGGTTGATATTTCATGCAATTATGAATGAGTAAAGCAAGTCCATACCCCAGGGAATTTGACAGGCATGGAGCAATAAATAAAAGGTAATCTGCACACAGATGGTGGCCGGGAAGAAAATAAACATTGCGAGGTTCGAATTTTCTCCACAAGTGTTAACTCTAAGAAGCCGCCGATAATTGCAACATGTAGCGCCAGATCTAAGCTATCCATACATGTCAAAATTACTGAATTTGGTTGATATTTCATGCAATTATGAATGAGTAAAGCAAGTCCATACCCCAGGGAATTTGACATGCATGGAGCAATAAATAGACGGTAACATGTACACAGATGTTGGCCGGAAAGAAAATAAACATTGCGAGGTTTGAATTTTCTCCACAAGTTTTAACTCTAAGAAGCCGCCGATAATTGCAACATGTAGCGCCAGATCTAAGCTATCCGTACATGTCAAAATTACTGAATTTGGTTGATATTTCATGCAATTATGAATGAGTAAAGCAAGTCCATACCCCATGGAATTTGACAGGCATGGAGCAATAAATAAAAGGTAATCTGCACACAGATGGTGGCCGGGAAGAAAATAAACATTGCGAGGTTTGAATTTTCTCCACAAGTGTTAACTCTAAGAAGCCGCCGATAATTGCAACATGTAGCGCCAGATCTAAGCTATCCATACATGTCAAAATTACTGAATTTGGTTGATATTTCATGCAATTATGAATGAGTAAAGCAAGTCCATACCCCAGGGAATTTGACAGGCATGGAGCAATAAATAAAAGGTAATCTGCACACAGATGGTGGCCGGGAAGAAAATAAACATTGCGAGGTTTGAATTTTCTCCACAAGTGTTAACTCTAAGAAGCCGCCGATAATTGCAACATGTAGCGCCAGATCTAAGCTATCCATACATGTCAAAATGACTGAATTTGGTTGATATTTCATGCAATTATGAATGAGTAAAGCAAGTCCATACCCCAGGGAATTTGACAGGCATGGAGCAATAAATAAAAGGTAATCTGCACACAGATGGTGGCCGGGAAGAAAATAAACATTGCGAGGTTTGAATTTTCTCCACAAGTGTTAACTCTAAGAAGCCGCCGATAATTGCAACATGTAGCGCCAGATCTAAGCTATCCATACATGTCAAAATTACTGAATTTGGTTGATATTTCATGCAATTATGAATGAGTAAAGCAAGTCCATACCCCAGGGAATTTGACATGCATGGAGCAATAAATAGACGGTAACATGTACACAGATGTTGGCCGGAAAGAAAATAAACATTGCGAGGTTTGAATTTTCTCCACAAGTTTTAACTCTAAGAAGCCGCCGATAATTGCAACATGTAGCGCCAGATCTAAGCTATCCATACATGTCAAAATTACTGAATTTGGTTGATATTTCATGCAATTATGAATGAGTAAAGCAAGTCCATACCCCAGGGAATTTGACAGGCATGGAGCAATAAATAAAAGGTAATCTGCACACAGATGGTGGCCGGGAAGAAAATAAACATTGCGAGGTTTGAATTTTCTCCACAAGTGATAACTCTAAGAAGCCGCCGATAATTGCAACATGTAGCGCCAGATCTAAGCTATCCATACATGTCAAAATTACTGAATTTGGTTGATATTTCATGCAATTATGAATGAGTAAAGCAAGTCCATACCCCAGGGAATTTGACATGCATGGAGCAATAAATAGACGGTAACATGTACACAGATGTTGGCCGGGAAGAAAATAAACATTGCGAGGTTTGAATTTTCTCCACAAGTTTTAACTCTAAGAAGCCGCCGATAATTGCAACATGTAGCGCCAGATCTAAGCTATCCATACATGTCAAAATTACTGAATTTGGTTGATATTTCATGCAATTATGAATGAGTAAAGCAAGTCCATACCCCAGGGAATTTGACAGGCATGGAGCAATAAATAAAAGGTAATCTGCACACAGATGGTGGCCGGGAAGAAAATAAACATTGCGAGGTTTGAATTTTCTCCACAAGTGTTAACTCTAAGAAGCCGCCGATAATTGCAACATGTAGCGCCAGATCTAAGCTATCCATACATGTCAAAATGACTGAATTTGGTTGATATTTCATGCAATTATGAATGAGTAAAGCAAGTCCATACCCCAGGGAATTTGACAGGCATGGAGCAATAAATAAAATGTAATCTGCACACAGATGGTGGCCGGGAAGAAAATAAACATTGCGAGGTTTGAATTTTCTCCACAAGTGTTAACTCTAAGAAGCCGCCGATAATTGCAACATGTAGCGCCAGATCTAAGCTATCCATACATGTCAAAATTACTGAATTTGGTTGATATTTCATGCAATTATGAATGAGTAAAGCAAGTCCATACCCCAGGGAATTTGACAGGCATGGAGCAATAAATAGACGGTAACATGTACACAGATGTTGGCCGGAAAGAAAATAAACATTGCGAGGTTTGAATTTTCTCCACAAGTTTTAACTCTAAGAAGCCGCCGATAATTGCAACATGTAGCGCCAGATCTAAGCTATCCATACATGTCAAAATTACTGAATTTGGTTGATATTTCATGCAATTATGAATGAGTAAAGCAAGTCCATAGCCCAGGGAATTTGACATGCATGGAGCAATAAATAGACGGTAACATGTACACAGATGTTGGCCGGAAAGAAAATAAACATTGCGAGGTTTGAATTTTCTCCACAAGTTTTAACTCTAAGAAGCCGCCGATAATTGCAACATGTAGCGCCAGATCTAAGCTATCCATACATGTCAAAATTACTGAATTTGGTTGATATTTCATGCAATTATGAATGAGTAAAGCAAGTCCATACCACATGGAATTTGACAGGCATGGAGCAATAAATAAAAGGTAATCTGCACAGATGGTGGCCAGGAAGAAAATAAACATTGCGAGGTTTGAATTTTCTCCACAAGTGTTAACTCTAAGAAGCCGCCGACAATTGCAACATGTAGCGCCAGATCTAAGCTATCCATACATGTCAAAATTACTGAATTTGGTTGATATTTCATGCAATTATGAATGAGTAAAGCAAGTCCATACCCCAGGGAATTTGACAGGCATGGAGCAATAAATAAAAGGTAATCTGCACACAGATGGTGGCCGGGAAGAAAATAAACATTGCGAGGTTCGAATTTTCTCCACAAGTGTTAACTCTAAGAAGCCGCCGATAATTGCAACATGTAGCGCCAGATCTAAGCTATCCATACATGTCAAAATTACTGAATTTGGTTGATATTTCATGCAATTATGAATGAGTAAAGCAAGTCCATACCCCAGGGAATTTGACAGGCATGGAGCAATAAATAAAAGGTAATCTGCACACAGATGGTGGCCGGGAAGAAAATAAACATTGCGAGGTTTGAATTTTCTCCACAAGTGTTAACTCTAAGAAGCCGCCGATAATTGCAACATGTAGCGCCAGATCTAAGCTATCCATACATGTCAAAATTACTGAATTTGGTTGATATTTCATGCAATTATGAATGAGTAAAGCAAGTCCATACCCCAGGGAATTTGACAGGCATGGAGCAATAAATAGACGGTAACATGTACACAGATGTTGGCCGGAAAGAAAATAAACATTGCGAGGTTTGAATTTTCTCCACAAGTTTTAACTCTAAGAAGCCGCCGATAATTGCAACATGTAGCGCCAGATCTAAGCTATCCATACATGTCAAAATTACTGAATTTGGTTGATATTTCATGCAATTATGAATGAGTAAAGCAAGTCCATACCCCAGGGAATTTGACATGCATGGAGCAATAAATAGACGGTAACATGTACACAGATGTTGGCCGGAAAGAAAATAAACATTGCGAGGTTTGAATTTTCTCCACAAGTTTTAACTCTAAGAAGCCGCCGATAATTGCAACATGTAGCGCCAGATCTAAGCTATCCATACATGTCAAAATGACTGAATTTGGTTGATATTTCATGCAATTATGAATGAGTAAAGCAAGTCCATACCCCAGGGAATTTGACATGCATGGAGCAATAAATAGACGGTAACATGTACACAGATGTTGGCCGGAAAGAAAATAAACATTGCGAGGTTTGAATTTTCTCCACAAGTTTTAACTCTAAGAAGCCGCCGGTAATTGCAACATGTAGCGCCAGATCTAAGCTATCCATACATGTCAAAATGACTGAATTTGGTTGATATTTCATGCAATTATGAATGAGTAAAGCAAGTCCATACCCCAGGGAATTTGACATGCATGGAGCAATAAATAAAAGGTAATCTGCACAGATGGTGGCCAGGAAGAAAATAAACATTGCGAGGTTTGAATTTTCTCCACAAGTGTTAACTCTAAGAAGCCGCCGATAATTGCAACATGTAGCGCCAGATCTAAGCTATCCATACATGTCAAAATTACTGAATTTGGTTGATATTTCATGCAATTATGAATGAGTAAAGCAAGTCCATACCCCAGGGAATTTGACATGCATGGAGCAATAAATAGACGGTAACATGTACACAGATGTTGGCCGGGAAGAAAATAAACATTGCGAGGTTTGAATTTTCTCCACAAGTTTTAACTCTAAGAAGCCGCCGATAATTGCAACATGTAGCGCCAGATCTAAGCTATCCATACATGTCAAAATTACTGAATTTGGTTGATATTTCATGCAATTATGAATGAGTAAAGCAAGTCCATACCCCAGGGAATTTGACATGCATGGAGCAATAAATAAAAGGTAATCTGCACACAGATGGTGGCCGGGAAGAAAATAAACATTGCGAGGTTCGAATTTTCTCCACAAGTGTTAACTCTAAGAAGCCGCCGATAATTGCAACATGTAGCGCCAGATCTAAGCTATCCATACATGTCAAAATTACTGAATTTGGTTGATATTTCATGCAATTATGAATGAGTAAAACAAGTCCATACCCCAGGGAATTTGACAGGCATGGAGCAATAAATAAAAGGTAATCTGCACACAGATGGTGGCCGGGAAGAAAATAAACATTGCGAGGTTTGAATTTTCTCCACAAGTGTTAACTCTAAGAAGCCGCCGATAATTGCAACATGTAGCGCCAGATCTAAGCTATCCATACATGTCAAAATTACTGAATTTGGTTGATATTTCATGCAATTATGAATGAGTAAAGCAAGTCCATACCCCAGGGAATTTGACAGGCATGGAGCAATAAATAGACGGTAACATGTACACAGATGTTGGCCGGAAAGAAAATAAACATTGCGAGGTTTGAATTTTCTCCACAAGTTTTAACTCTAAGAAGCCGCCGATAATTGCAACATGTAGCGCCAGATCTAAGCTATCCATACATGTCAAAATTACTGAATTTGGTTGATATTTCATGCAATTATGAATGAGTAAAGCAAGTCCATACCCCAGGGAATTTGACATGCATGGAGCAATAAATAGACGGTAACATGTACACAGATGTTGGCCGGAAAGAAAATAAACATTGCGAGGTTTGAATTTTCTCCACAAGTTTTAACTCTAAGAAGCCGCCGATAATTGCAACATGTAGCGCCAGATCTAAGCTATCCATACATGTCAAAATTACTGAATTTGGTTGATATTTCATGCAATTATGAATGAGTAAAGCAAGTCCATACCCCAGGGAATTTGACATGCATGGAGCAATAAATAGACGGTAACATGTACACAGATGTTGGCCGGAAAGAAAATAAACATTGCGAGGTTTGAATTTTCTCCACAAGTTTTAACTCTAAGAAGCCGCCGGTAATTGCAACATGTAGCGCCAGATCTAAGCTATCCATACATGTCAAAATTACTGAATTTGGTTGATATTTCATGCAATTATGAATGAGTAAAGCAAGTCCATACCACATGGAATTTGACAGGCATGGAGCAATAAATAAAAGGTAATCTGCACAGATGGTGGCCAGGAAGAAAATAAACATTGCGAGGTTTGAATTTTCTCCACAAGTGTTAACTCTAAGAAGCCGCCGATAATTGCAACATGTAGCGCCAGATCTAAGCTATCCATACATGTCAAAATTACTGAATTTGGTTGATATTTCATGCAATTATGAATGAGTAAAGCAAGTCCATACCCCAGGGAATTTGACATGCATGGAGCAATAAATAGACGGTAACATGTACACAGATGTTGGCCGGGAAGAAAATAAACATTGCGAGGTTTGAATTTTCTCCACAAGTTTTAACTCTAAGAAGCCGCCGATAATTGCAACATGTAGCGCCAGATCTAAGCTATCCATACATGTCAAAATTACTGAATTTGGTTGATATTTCATGCAATTATGAATGAGTAAAGCAAGTCCATACCCCAGGGAATTTGACATGCATGGAGCAATAAATAGACGGTAACATGTACACAGATGTTGGCCGGGAAGAAAATAAACATTGCGAGGTTTGAATTTTCTCCACAAGTTTTAACTCTAAGAAGCCGCCGATAATTGCAACATGTAGCGCCAGATCTAAGCTATCCATACATGTCAAAATTACTGAATTTGGTTGATATTTCATGCAATTATGAATGAGTAAAGCAAGTCCATACCCCAGGGAATTTGACAGGCATGGAGCAATAAATAAAAGGTAATCTGCACACAGATGGTGGCCGGGAAGAAAATAAACATTGCGAGGTTCGAATTTTCTCCACAAGTGTTAACTCTAAGAAGCCGCCGATAATTGCAACATGTAGCGCCAGATCTAAGCTATCCATACATGTCAAAATTACTGAATTTGGTTGATATTTCATGCAATTATGAATGAGTAAAGCAAGTCTATACCCCAGGGAATTTGACAGGCATGGAGCAATAAATAAAAGGTAATCTGCACACAGATGGTGGCCGGGAAGAAAATAAACATTGCGAGGTTTGAATTTTCTCCACAAGTGTTAACTCTAAGAAGCCGCCGATAATTGCAACATGTAGCGCCAGATCTAAGCTATCCATACATGTCAAAATTACTGAATTTGGTTGATATTTCATGCAATTATGAATGAGTAAAGCAAGTCCATACCCCAGGGAATTTGACAGGCATGGAGCAATAAATAGACGGTAACATGTACACAGATGTTGGCCGGAAAGAAAATAAACATTGCGAGGTTTGAATTTTCTCCACAAGTTTTAACTCTAAGAAGCCGCCGATAATTGCAACATGTAGCGCCAGATCTAAGCTATCCATACATGTCAAAATTACTGAATTTGGTTGATATTTCATGCAATTATGAATGAGTAAAGCAAGTCCATACCCCAGGGAATTTGACATGCATGGAGCAATAAATAGACGGTAACATGTACACAGATGTTGGCCGGAAAGAAAATAAACATTGCGAGGTTTGAATTTTCTCCACAAGTTTTAACTCTAAGAAGCCGCCGATAATTGCAACATGTAGCGCCAGATCTAAGCTATCCATACATGTCAAAATTACTGAATTTGGTTGATATTTCATGCAATTATGAATGAGTAAAGCAAGTCCATACCCCAGGGAATTTGACATGCATGGAGCAATAAATAGACGGTAACATGTACACAGATGTTGGCCGGGAAGAAAATAAACATTGCGAGGTTTGAATTTTCTCCACAAGTTTTAACTCTAAGAAGCCGCCGATAATTGCAACATGTAGCGCCAGATCTAAGCTATCCATACATGTCAAAATTACTGAATTTGGTTGATATTTCATGCAATTATGAATGAGTAAAGCAAGTCCATACCCCAGGGAATTTGACAGGCATGGAGCAATAAATAAAAGGTAATCTGCACACAGATGGTGGCCGGGAAGAAAATAAACATTGCGAGGTTCGAATTTTCTCCACAAGTGTTAACTCTAAGAAGCCGCCGATAATTGCAACATGTAGCGCCAGATCTAAGCTATCCATACATGTCAAAATTACTGAATTTGGTTGATATTTCATGCAATTATGAATGAGTAAAGCAAGTCCATACCCCAGGGAATTTGACAGGCATGGAGCAATAAATAAAAGGTAATCTGCACACAGATGGTGGCCGGGAAGAAAATAAACATTGCGAGGTTTGAATTTTCTCCACAAGTGTTAACTCTAAGAAGCCGCCGATAATTGCAACATGTAGCGCCAGATCTAAGCTATCCATACATGTCAAAATTACTGAATTTGGTTGATATTTCATGCAATTATGAATGAGTAAAGCAAGTCCATACCCCAGGGAATTTGACATGCATGGAGCAATAAATAGACGGTAACATGTACACAGATGTTGGCCGGGAAGAAAATAAACATTGCGAGGTTTGAATTTTCTCCACAAGTTTTAACTCTAAGAAGCCGCCGATAATTGCAACATGTAGCGCCAGATCTAAGCTATCCATACATGTCAAAATTACTGAATTTGGTTGATATTTCATGCAATTATGAATGAGTAAAGCAAGTCCATACCCCAGGGAATTTGACAGGCATGGAGCAATAAATAAAAGGTAATCTGCACACAGATGGTGGCCGGGAAGAAAATAAACATTGCGAGGTTCGAATTTTCTCCACAAGTGTTAACTCTAAGAAGCCGCCGATAATTGCAACATGTAGCGCCAGATCTAAGCTATCCATACATGTCAAAATTACTGAATTTGGTTGATATTTCATGCAATTATGAATGAGTAAAACAAGTCCATACCCCAGGGAATTTGACAGGCATGGAGCAATAAATAAAAGGTAATCTGCACACAGATGGTGGCCGGGAAGAAAATAAACATTGCGAGGTTTGAATTTTCTCCACAAGTGTTAACTCTAAGAAGCCGCCGATAATTGCAACATGTAGCGCCAGATCTAAGCTATCCATACATGTCAAAATTACTGAATTTGGTTGATATTTCATGCAATTATGAATGAGTAAAGCAAGTCCATACCCCAGGGAATTTGACAGGCATGGAGCAATAAATAGACGGTAACATGTACACAGATGTTGGCCGGAAAGAAAATAAACATTGCGAGGTTTGAATTTTCTCCACAAGTTTTAACTCTAAGAAGCCGCCGATAATTGCAACATGTAGCGCCAGATCTAAGCTATCCATACATGTCAAAATTACTGAATTTGGTTGATATTTCATGCAATTATGAATGAGTAAAGCAAGTCCATACCCCAGGGAATTTGACATGCATGGAGCAATAAATAGACGGTAACATGTACACAGATGTTGGCCGGAAAGAAAATAAACATTGCGAGGTTTGAATTTTCTCCACAAGTTTTAACTCTAAGAAGCCGCCGATAATTGCAACATGTAGCGCCAGATCTAAGCTATCCATACATGTCAAAATTACTGAATTTGGTTGATATTTCATGCAATTATGAATGAGTAAAGCAACTCCATACCCCAGGGAATTTGACATGCATGGAGCAATAAATAGACGGTAACATGTACACAGATGTTGGCCGGAAAGAAAATAAACATTGCGAGGTTTGAATTTTCTCCACAAGTTTTAACTCTAAGAAGCCGCCGGTAATTGCAACATGTAGCGCCAGATCTAAGCTATCCATACATGTCAAAATTACTGAATTTGGTTGATATTTCATGCAATTATGAATGAGTAAAGCAAGTCCATACCACATGGAATTTGACAGGCATGGAGCAATAAATAAAAGGTAATCTGCACAGATGGTGGCCAGGAAGAAAATAAACATTGCGAGGTTTGAATTTTCTCCACAAGTGTTAACTCTAAGAAGCCGCCGATAATTGCAACATGTAGCGCCAGATCTAAGCTATCCATACATGTCAAAATTACTGAATTTGGTTGATATTTCATGCAATTATGAATGAGTAAAGCAAGTCCATACCCCAGGGAATTTGACATGCATGGAGCAATAAATAGACGGTAACATGTACACAGATGTTGGCCGGGAAGAAAATAAACATTGCGAGGTTTGAATTTTCTCCACAAGTTTTAACTCTAAGAAGCCGCCGATAATTGCAACATGTAGCGCCAGATCTAAGCTATCCATACATGTCAAAATTACTGAATTTGGTTGATATTTCATGCAATTATGAATGAGTAAAGCAAGTCCATACCCCAGGGAATTTGACATGCATGGAGCAATAAATAGACGGTAACATGTACACAGATGTTGGCCGGGAAGAAAATAAACATTGCGAGGTTTGAATTTTCTCCACAAGTTTTAACTCTAAGAAGCCGCCGATAATTGCAACATGTAGCGCCAGATCTAAGCTATCCATACATGTCAAAATTACTGAATTTGGTTGATATTTCATGCAATTATGAATGAGTAAAGCAAGTCCATACCCCAGGGAATTTGACAGGCATGGAGCAATAAATAAAAGGTAATCTGCACACAGATGGTGGCCGGGAAGAAAATAAACATTGCGAGGTTCGAATTTTCTCCACAAGTGTTAACTCTAAGAAGCCGCCGATAATTGCAACATGTAGCGCCAGATCTAAGCTATCCATACATGTCAAAATTACTGAATTTGGTTGATATTTCATGCAATTATGAATGAGTAAAGCAAGTCCATACCCCAGGGAATTTGACAGGCATGGAGCAATAAATAAAAGGTAATCTGCACACAGATGGTGGCCGGGAAGAAAATAAACATTGCGAGGTTTGAATTTTCTCCACAAGTGTTAACTCTAAGAAGCCGCCGATAATTGCAACATGTAGCGCCAGATCTAAGCTATCCATACATGTCAAAATTACTGAATTTGGTTGATATTTCATGCAATTATGAATGAGTAAAGCAAGTCCATACCCCAGGGAATTTGACAGGCATGGAGCAATAAATAGACGGTAACATGTACACAGATGTTGGCCGGAAAGAAAATAAACATTGCGAGGTTTGAATTTTCTCCACAAGTTTTAACTCTAAGAAGCCGCCGATAATTGCAACATGTAGCGCCAGATCTAAGCTATCCATACATGTCAAAATTACTGAATTTGGTTGATATTTCATGCAATTATGAATGAGTAAAGCAAGTCCATACCCCAGGGAATTTGACATGCATGGAGCAATAAATAGACGGTAACATGTACACAGATGTTGGCCGGAAAGAAAATAAACATTGCGAGGTTTGAATTTTCTCCACAAGTTTTAACTCTAAGAAGCCGCCGATAATTGCAACATGTAGCGCCAGATCTAAGCTATCCATACATGTCAAAATTACTGAATTTGGTTGATATTTCATGCAATTATGAATGAGTAAAGCAAGTCCATACCCCAGGGAATTTGACATGCATGGAGCAATAAATAGACGGTAACATGTACACAGATGTTGGCCGGGAAGAAAATAAACATTGCGAGGTTTGAATTTTCTCCACAAGTTTTAACTCTAAGAAGCCGCCGATAATTGCAACATGTAGCGCCAGATCTAAGCTATCCATACATGTCAAAATTACTGAATTTGGTTGATATTTCATGCAATTATGAATGAGTAAAGCAAGTCCATACCCCAGGGAATTTGACAGGCATGGAGCAATAAATAAAAGGTAATCTGCACACAGATGGTGGCCGGGAAGAAAATAAACATTGCGAGGTTCGAATTTTCTCCACAAGTGTTAACTCTAAGAAGCCGCCGATAATTGCAACATGTAGCGCCAGATCTAAGCTATCCATACATGTCAAAATTACTGAATTTGGTTGATATTTCATGCAATTATGAATGAGTAAAGCAAGTCCATACCCCAGGGAATTTGACAGGCATGGAGCAATAAATAAAAGGTAATCTGCACACAGATGGTGGCCGGGAAGAAAATAAACATTGCGAGGTTTGAATTTTCTCCACAAGTGTTAACTCTAAGAAGCCGCCGATAATTGCAACATGTAGCGCCAGATCTAAGCTATCCATACATGTCAAAATTACTGAATTTGGTTGATATTTCATGCAATTATGAATGAGTAAAGCAAGTCCATACCCCAGGGAATTTGACAGGCATGGAGCAATAAATAGACGGTAACATGTACACAGATGTTGGCCGGAAAGAAAATAAACATTGCGAGGTTTGAATTTTCTCCACAAGTTTTAACTCTAAGAAGCCGCCGATAATTGCAACATGTAGCGCCAGATCTAAGCTATCCATACATGTCAAAATTACTGAATTTGGTTGATATTTCATGCAATTATGAATGAGTAAAGCAAGTCCATACCCCAGGGAATTTGACATGCATGGAGCAATAAATAGACGGTAACATGTACACAGATGTTGGCCGGAAAGAAAATAAACATTGCGAGGTTTGAATTTTCTCCACAAGTTTTAACTCTAAGAAGCCGCCGATAATTGCAACATGTAGCGCCAGATCTAAGCTATCCATACATGTCAAAATTACTGAATTTGGTTGATATTTCATGCAATTATGAATGAGTAAAGCAAGTCCATACCCCAGGGAATTTGACATGCATGGAGCAATAAATAGACGGTAACATGTACACAGATGTTGGCCGGAAAGAAAATAAACATTGCGAGGTTTGAATTTTCTCCACAAGTTTTAACTCTAAGAAGCCGCCGATAATTGCAACATGTAGCGCCAGATCTAAGCTATCCATACATGTCAAAATTACTGAATTTGGTTGATATTTCATGCAATTATGAATGAGTAAAGCAAGTCCATACCCCAGGGAATTTGACATGCATGGAGCAATAAATAAAAGGTAATCTGCACAGATGGTGGCCAGGAAGAAAATAAACATTGCGAGGTTTGAATTTTCTCCACAAGTGTTAACTCTAAGAAGCCGCCGATAATTGCAACATGTAGCGCCAGATCTAAGCTATCCATACATGTCAAAATTACTGAATTTGGTTGATATTTCATGCAATTATGAATGAGTAAAGCAAGTCCATACCCCAGGGAATTTGACATGCATGGAGCAATAAATAGACGGTAACATGTACACAGATGTTGGCCGGGAAGAAAATAAACATTGCGAGGTTTGAATTTTCTCCACAAGTTTTAACTCTAAGAAGCCGCCGATAATTGCAACATGTAGCGCCAGATCTAAGCTATCCATACATGTCAAAATTACTGAATTTGGTTGATATTTCATGCAATTATGAATGAGTAAAGCAAGTCCATACCCCAGGGAATTTGACAGGCATGGAGCAATAAATAAAAGGTAATCTGCACACAGATGGTGGCCGGGAAGAAAATAAACATTGCGAGGTTCGAATTTTCTCCACAAGTGTTAACTCTAAGAAGCCGCCGATAATTGCAACATGTAGCGCCAGATCTAAGCTATCCATACATGTCAAAATTACTGAATTTGGTTGATATTTCATGCAATTATGAATGAGTAAAGCAAGTCCATACCCCAGGGAATTTGACAGGCATGGAGCAATAAATAAAAGGTAATCTGCACACAGATGGTGGCCGGGAAGAAAATAAACATTGCGAGGTTTGAATTTTCTCCACAAGTGTTAACTCTAAGAAGCCGCCGATAATTGCAACATGTAGCGCCAGATCTAAGCTATCCATACATGTCAAAATTACTGAATTTGGTTGATATTTCATGCAATTATGAATGAGTAAAGCAAGTCCATACCCCAGGGAATTTGACAGGCATGGAGCAATAAATAGACGGTAACATGTACACAGATGTTGGCCGGAAAGAAAATAAACATTGCGAGGTTTGAATTTTCTCCACAAGTTTTAACTCTAAGAAGCCGCCGATAATTGCAACATGTAGCGCCAGATCTAAGCTATCCATACATGTCAAAATTACTGAATTTGGTTGATATTTCATGCAATTATGAATGAGTAAAGCAAGTCCATACCCCAGGGAATTTGACATGCATGGAGCAATAAATAGACGGTAACATGTACACAGATGTTGGCCGGAAAGAAAATAAACATTGCGAGGTTTGAATTTTCTCCACAAGTTTTAACTCTAAGAAGCCGCCGATAATTGCAACATGTAGCGCCAGATCTAAGCTATCCATACATGTCAAAATTACTGAATTTGGTTGATATTTCATGCAATTATGAATGAGTAAAGCAAGTCCATACCCCAGGGAATTTGACATGCATGGAGCAATAAATAGACGGTAACATGTACACAGATGTTGGCCGGAAAGAAAATAAACATTGCGAGGTTTGAATTTTCTCCACAAGTTTTAACTCTAAGAAGCCGCCGGTAATTGCAACATGTAGCGCCAGATCTAAGCTATCCATACATGTCAAAATTACTGAATTTGGTTGATATTTCATGCAATTATGAATGAGTAAAGCAAGTCCATACCACATGGAATTTGACAGGCATGGAGCAATAAATAAAAGGTAATCTGCACAGATGGTGGCCAGGAAGAAAATAAACATTGCGAGGTTTGAATTTTCTCCACAAGTGTTAACTCTAAGAAGCCGCCGATAATTGCAACATGTAGCGCCAGATCTAAGCTATCCATACATGTCAAAATTACTGAATTTGGTTGATATTTCATGCAATTATGAATGAGTAAAGCAAGTCCATACCCCAGGGAATTTGACAGGCATGGAGCAATAAATAAAAGGTAATCTGCACACAGATGGTGGCCGGGAAGAAAATAAACATTGCGAGGTTTGAATTTTCTCCACAAGTGTTAACTCTAAGAAGCCGCCGATAATTGCAACATGTAGCGCCAGATCTAAGCTATCCATACATGTCAAAATTACTGAATTTGGTTGATATTTCATGCAATTATGAATGAGTAAAGCAAGTCCATACCCCAGGGAATTTGACAGGCATGGAGCAATAAATAGACGGTAACATGTACACAGATGTTGGCCGGAAAGAAAATAAACATTGCGAGGTTTGAATTTTCTCCACAAGTTTTAACTCTAAGAAGCCGCCGATAATTGCAACATGTAGCGCCAGATCTAAGCTATCCATACATGTCAAAATTACTGAATTTGGTTGATATTTCATGCAATTATGAATGAGTAAAGCAAGTCCATACCCCAGGGAATTTGACATGCATGGAGCAATAAATAGACGGTAACATGTACACAGATGTTGGCCGGAAAGAAAATAAACATTGCGAGGTTTGAATTTTCTCCACAAGTTTTAACTCTAAGAAGCCGCCGATAATTGCAACATGTAGCGCCAGATCTAAGCTATCCATACATGTCAAAATTACTGAATTTGGTTGATATTTCATGCAATTATGAATGAGTAAAGCAAGTCCATACCCCAGGGAATTTGACATGCATGGAGCAATAAATAGACGGTAACATGTACACAGATGTTGGCCGGAAAGAAAATAAACATTGCGAGGTTTGAATTTTCTCCACAAGTTTTAACTCTAAGAAGCCGCCGGTAATTGCAACATGTAGCGCCAGATCTAAGCTATCCATACATGTCAAAATTACTGAATTTGGTTGATATTTCATGCAATTATGAATGAGTAAAGCAAGTCCATACCACATGGAATTTGACAGGCATGGAGCAATAAATAAAAGGTAATCTGCACAGATGGTGGCCAGGAAGAAAATAAACATTGCGAGGTTTGAATTTTCTCCACAAGTGTTAACTCTAAGAAGCCGCCGATAATTGCAACATGTAGCGCCAGATCTAAGCTATCCATACATGTCAAAATTACTGAATTTGGTTGATATTTCATGCAATTATGAATGAGTAAAGCAAGTCCATACCCCAGGGAATTTGACATGCATGGAGCAATAAATAGACGGTAACATGTACACAGATGTTGGCCGGGAAGAAAATAAACATTGCGAGGTTTGAATTTTCTCCACAAGTTTTAACTCTAAGAAGCCGCCGATAATTGCAACATGTAGCGCCAGATCTAAGCTATCCATACATGTCAAAATTACTGAATTTGGTTGATATTTCATGCAATTATGAATGAGTAAAGCAAGTCCATACCCCAGGGAATTTGACAGGCATGGAGCAATAAATAAAAGGTAATCTGCACACAGATGGTGGCCGGGAAGAAAATAAACATTGCGAGGTTCGAATTTTCTCCACAAGTGTTAACTCTAAGAAGCCGCCGATAATTGCAACATGTAGCGCCAGATCTAAGCTATCCATACATGTCAAAATTACTGAATTTGGTTGATATTTCATGCAATTATGAATGAGTAAAGCAAGTCCATACCCCAGGGAATTTGACAGGCATGGAGCAATAAATAAAAGGTAATCTGCACACAGATGGTGGCCGGGAAGAAAATAAACATTGCGAGGTTTGAATTTTCTCCACAAGTGTTAACTCTAAGAAGCCGCCGATAATTGCAACATGTAGCGCCAGATCTAAGCTATCCATACATGTCAAAATTACTGAATTTGGTTGATATTTCATGCAATTATGAATGAGTAAAGCAAGTCCATACCCCAGGGAATTTGACAGGCATGGAGCAATAAATAGAAGGTAATCTGCACACAGATGGTGGCCGGGAAGAAAATAAACATTGCGAGGTTTGAATTTTCTCCACAAGTGTTAACTCTAAGAAGCCGCCGATAATTGCAACATGTAGCGCCAGATCTAAGCTATCCATACATGTCAAAATTACTGAATTTGGTTGATATTTCATGCAATTATGAATGAGTAAAGCAAGTCCATACCCCAGGGAATTTGACATGCATGGAGCAATAAATAGACGGTAACATGTACACAGATGTTGGCCGGAAAGAAAATAAACATTGCGAGGTTTGAATTTTCTCCACAAGTTTTAACTCTAAGAAGCCGCCGATAATTGCAACATGTAGCGCCAGATCTAAGCTATCCATACATGTCAAAATTACTGAATTTGGTTGATATTTCATGCAATTATGAATGAGTAAAGCAAGTCCATACCCCATGGAATTTGACAGGCATGGAGCAATAAATAAAAGGTAATCTGCACACAGATGGTGGCCGGGAAGAAAATAAACATTGCGAGGTTTGAATTTTCTCCACAAGTGTTAACTCTAAGAAGCCGCCGATAATTGCAACATGTAGCGCCAGATCTAAGCTATCCATACATGTCAAAATTACTGAATTTGGTTGATATTTCATGCAATTATGAATGAGTAAAGCAAGTCCATACCCCAGGGAATTTGACATGCATGGAGCAATAAATAGACGGTAACATGTACACAGATGTTGGCCGGGAAGAAAATAAACATTGCGAGGTTTGAATTTTCTCCACAAGTTTTAACTCTAAGAAGCCGCCGATAATTGCAACATGTAGCGCCAGATCTAAGCTATCCATACATGTCAAAATTACTGAATTTGGTTGATATTTCATGCAATTATGAATGAGTAAAGCAAGTCCATACCCCATGGAATTTGACAGGCATGGAGCAATAAATAAAAGGTAATCTGCACACAGATGGTGGCCGGGAAGAAAATAAACATTGCGAGGTTTGAATTTTCTCCACAAGTGTTAACTCTAAGAAGCCGCCGATAATTGCAACATGTAGCGCCAGATCTAAGCTATCCATACATGTCAAAATTACTGAATTTGGTTGATATTTCATGCAATTATGAATGAGTAAGGCAAGTCCATACCCCAGGGAATTTGACATGCATGGAGCAATAAATAGACGGTAACATGTACACAGATGTTGGCCGGGAAGAAAATAAACATTGCGAGGTTTGAATTTTCTCCACAAGTTTTAACTCTAAGAAGCCGCCGATAATTGCAACATGTAGCGCCAGATCTAAGCTATCCATACATGTCAAAATTACTGAATTTGGTTGATATTTCATGCAATTATGAATGAGTAAAGCAAGTCCATACCCCAGGGAATTTGACAGGCATGGAGCAATAAATAAAAGGTAATCTGCACACAGATGGTGGCCGGGAAGAAAATAAACATTGCGAGGTTTGAATTTTCTCCACAAGTGTTAACTCTAAGAAGCCGCCGATAATTGCAACATGTAGCGCCAGATCTAAGCTATCCATACATGTCAAAATTACTGAATTTGGTTGATATTTCATGCAATTATGAATGAGTAAAGCAAGTCCATACCCCAGGGAATTTGACATGCATGGAGCAATAAATAAAAGGTAATCTGCACAGATGGTGGCCAGGAAGAAAATAAACATTGCGAGGTTTGAATTTTCTCCACAAGTGTTAACTCTAAGAAGCCGCCGATAATTGCAACATGTAGCGCCAGATCTAAGCTATCCATACATGTCAAAATTACTGAATTTGGTTGATATTTCATGCAATTATGAATGAGTAAAGCAAGTCCATACCCCAGGGAATTTGACATGCATGGAGCAATAAATAGACGGTAACATGTACACAGATGTTGGCCGGGAAGAAAATAAACATTGCGAGGTTTGAATTTTCTCCACAAGTTTTAACTCTAAGAAGCCGCCGATAATTGCAACATGTAGCGCCAGATCTAAGCTATCCATACATGTCAAAATTACTGAATTTGGTTGATATTTCATGCAATTATGAATGAGTAAAGCAAGTCCATACCCCAGGGAATTTGACAGGCATGGAGCAATAAATAAAAGGTAATCTGCACACAGATGGTGGCCGGGAAGAAAATAAACATTGCGAGGTTCGAATTTTCTCCACAAGTGTTAACTCTAAGAAGCCGCCGATAATTGCAACATGTAGCGCCAGATCTAAGCTATCCATACATGTCAAAATTACTGAATTTGGTTGATATTTCATGCAATTATGAATGAGTAAAACAAGTCCATACCCCAGGGAATTTGACAGGCATGGAGCAATAAATAAAAGGTAATCTGCACACAGATGGTGGCCGGGAAGAAAATAAACATTGCGAGGTTTGAATTTTCTCCACAAGTGTTAACTCTAAGAAGCCGCCGATAATTGCAACATGTAGCGCCAGATCTAAGCTATCCATACATGTCAAAATTACTGAATTTGGTTGATATTTCATGCAATTATGAATGAGTAAAGCAAGTCCATACCCCAGGGAATTTGACATGCATGGAGCAATAAATAGACGGTAACATGTACACAGATGTTGGCCGGAAAGAAAATAAACATTGCGAGGTTTGAATTTTCTCCACAAGTTTTAACTCTAAGAAGCCGCCGATAATTGCAACATGTAGCGCCAGATCTAAGCTATCCATACATGTCAAAATTACTGAATTTGGTTGATATTTCATGCAATTATGAATGAGTAAAGCAAGTCCATACCCCAGGGAATTTGACATGCATGGAGCAATAAATAGACGGTAACATGTACACAGATGTTGGCCGGAAAGAAAATAAACATTGCGAGGTTTGAATTTTCTCCACAAGTTTTAACTCTAAGAAGCCGCCGGTAATTGCAACATGTAGCGCCAGATCTAAGCTATCCATACATGTCAAAATTACTGAATTTGGTTGATATTTCATGCAATTATGAATGAGTAAAGCAAGTCCATACCCCATGGAATTTGACAGGCATGGAGCAATAAATAAAAGGTAATCTGCACACAGATGGTGGCCGGGAAGAAAATAAACATTGCGAGGTTTGAATTTTCTCCACAAGTGTTAACTCTAAGAAGCCGCCGATAATTGCAACATGTAGCGCCAGATCTAAGCTATCCATACATGTCAAAATTACTGAATTTGGTTGATATTTCATGCAATTATGAATGAGTAAAGCAAGTCCATACCCCAGGGAATTTGACATGCATGGAGCAATAAATAGACGGTAACATGTACACAGATGTTGGCCGGGAAGAAAATAAACATTGCGAGGTTTGAATTTTCTCCACACGTTTTAACTCTAAGAAGCCGCCGATAATTGCAACATGTAGCGCCAGATCTAAGCTATCCATACATGTCAAAATTACTGAATTTGGTTGATATTTCATGCAATTATGAATGAGTAAAGCAAGTCCATACCCCATGGAATTTGACAGGCATGGAGCAATAAATAAAAGGTAATCTGCACACAGATGGTGGCCGGGAAGAAAATAAACATTGCGAGGTTTGAATTTTCTCCACAAGTGTTAACTCTAAGAAGCCGCCGATAATTGCAACATGTAGCGCCAGATCTAAGCTATCCATACATGTCAAAATTACTGAATTTGGTTGATATTTCATGCAATTATGAATGAGTAAGGCAAGTCCATACCCCAGGGAATTTGACATGCATGGAGCAATAAATAGACGGTAACATGTACACAGATGTTGGCCGGGAAGAAAATAAACATTGCGAGGTTTGAATTTTCTCCACAAGTTTTAACTCTAAGAAGCCGCCGATAATTGCAACATGTAGCGCCAGATCTAAGCTATCCATACATGTCAAAATTACTGAATTTGGTTGATATTTCATGCAATTATGAATGAGTAAAGCAAGTCCATACCCCAGGGAATTTGACAGGCATGGAGCAATAAATAAAAGGTAATCTGCACACAGATGGTGGCCGGGAAGAAAATAAACATTGCGAGGTTTGAATTTTCTCCACAAGTGTTAACTCTAAGAAGCCGCCGATAATTGCAACATGTAGCGCCAGATCTAAGCTATCCATACATGTCAAAATTACTGAATTTGGTTGATATTTCATGCAATTATGAATGAGTAAAGCAAGTCCATACCCCAGGGAATTTGACAGGCATGGAGCAATAAATAGACGGTAACATGTACACAGATGTTGGCCGGAAAGAAAATAAACATTGCGAGGTTTGAATTTTCTCCACAAGTTTTAACTCTAAGAAGCCGCCGATAATTGCAACATGTAGCGCCAGATCTAAGCTATCCATACATGTCAAATTACTGAATTTGGTTGATATTTCATGCAATTATGAATGAGTAAAGCAAGTCCATACCCCAGGGAATTTGACATGCATGGAGCAATAAATAGACGGTAACATGTACACAGATGTTGGCCGGAAAGAAAATAAACATTGCGAGGTTTGAATTTTCTCCACAAGTTTTAACTCTAAGAAGCCGCCGATAATTGCAACATGTAGCGCCAGATCTAAGCTATACATACATGTCAAAATTACTGAATTTGGTTGATATTTCATGCAATTATGAATGAGTAAAGCAAGTCCATACCCCAGGGAATTTGACATGCATGGAGCAATAAATAAAAGGTAATCTGCACAGATGGTGGCCAGGAAGAAAATAAACATTGCGAGGTTTGAATTTTCTCCACAAGTGTTAACTCTAAGAAGCCGCCGATAATTGCAACATGTAGCGCCAGATCTAAGCTATCCATACATGTCAAAATTACTGAATTTGGTTGATATTTCATGCAATTATGAATGAGTAAAGCAAGTCCATACCCCAGGGAATTTGACATGCATGGAGCAATAAATAGACGGTAACATGTACACAGATGTTGGCCGGGAAGAAAATAAACATTGCGAGGTTTGAATTTTCTCCACAAGTTTTAACTCTAAGAAGCCGCCGATAATTGCAACATGTAGCGCCAGATCTAAGCTATCCATACATGTCAAAATTACTGAATTTGGTTGATATTTCATGCAATTATGAATGAGTAAAGCAAGTCCATACCCCAGGGAATTTGACAGGCATGGAGCAATAAATAAAAGGTAATCTGCACACAGATGGTGGCCGGGAAGAAAATAAACATTGCGAGGTTCGAATTTTCTCCACAAGTGTTAACTCTAAGAAGCCGCCGATAATTGCAACATGTAGCGCCAGATCTAAGCTATCCATACATGTCAAAATTACTGAATTTGGTTGATATTTCATGCAATTATGAATGAGTAAAGCAAGTCCATACCCCAGGGAATTTGACAGGCATGGAGCAATAAATAAAAGGTAATCTGCACACAGATGGTGGCCGGGAAGAAAATAAACATTGCGAGGTTCGAATTTTCTCCACAAGTGTTAACTCTAAGAAGCCGCCGATAATTGCAACATGTAGCGCCAGATCTAAGCTATCCATACATGTCAAAATTACTGAATTTGGTTGATATTTCATGCAATTATGAATGAGTAAAACAAGTCCATACCCCAGGGAATTTGACAGGCATGGAGCAATAAATAAAAGGTAATCTGCACACAGATGGTGGCCGGGAAGAAAATAAACATTGCGAGGTTTGAATTTTCTCCACAAGTGTTAACTCTAAGAAGCCGCCGATAATTGCAACATGTAGCGCCAGATCTAAGCTATCCATACATGTCAAAATTACTGAATTTGGTTGATATTTCATGCAATTATGAATGAGTAAAGCAAGTCCATACCCCAGGGAATTTGACATGCATGGAGCAATAAATAGACGGTAACATGTACACAGATGTTGGCCGGAAAGAAAATAAACATTGCGAGGTTTGAATTTTCTCCACAAGTTTTAACTCTAAGAAGCCGCCGATAATTGCAACATGTAGCGCCAGATCTAAGCTATCCATACATGTCAAAATTACTGAATTTGGTTGATATTTCATGCAATTATGAATGAGTAAAGCAAGTCCATACCCCAGGGAATTTGACATGCATGGAGCAATAAATAGACGGTAACATGTACACAGATGTTGGCCGGAAAGAAAATAAACATTGCGAGGTTTGAATTTTCTCCACAAGTTTTAACTCTAAGAAGCCGCCGGTAATTGCAACATGTAGCGCCAGATCTAAGCTATCCATACATGTCAAAATTACTGAATTTGGTTGATATTTCATGCAATTATGAATGAGTAAAGCAAGTCCATACCCCATGGAATTTGACAGGCATGGAGCAATAAATAAAAGGTAATCTGCACACAGATGGTGGCCGGGAAGAAAATAAACATTGCGAGGTTTGAATTTTCTCCACAAGTGTTAACTCTAAGAAGCCGCCGATAATTGCAACATGTAGCGCCAGATCTAAGCTATCCATACATGTCAAAATTACTGAATTTGGTTGATATTTCATGCAATTATGAATGAGTAAAGCAAGTCCATACCCCAGGGAATTTGACATGCATGGAGCAATAAATAGACGGTAACATGTACACAGATGTTGGCCGGGAAGAAAATAAACATTGCGAGGTTTGAATTTTCTCCACACGTTTTAACTCTAAGAAGCCGCCGATAATTGCAACATGTAGCGCCAGATCTAAGCTATCCATACATGTCAAAATTACTGAATTTGGTTGATATTTCATGCAATTATGAATGAGTAAAGCAAGTCCATACCCCATGGAATTTGACAGGCATGGAGCAATAAATAAAAGGTAATCTGCACACAGATGGTGGCCGGGAAGAAAATAAACATTGCGAGGTTTGAATTTTCTCCACAAGTGTTAACTCTAAGAAGCCGCCGATAATTGCAACATGTAGCGCCAGATCTAAGCTATCCATACATGTCAAAATTACTGAATTTGGTTGATATTTCATGCAATTATGAATGAGTAAGGCAAGTCCATACCCCAGGGAATTTGACATGCATGGAGCAATAAATAGACGGTAACATGTACACAGATGTTGGCCGGGAAGAAAATAAACATTGCGAGGTTTGAATTTTCTCCACAAGTTTTAACTCTAAGAAGCCGCCGATAATTGCAACATGTAGCGCCAGATCTAAGCTATCCATACATGTCAAAATTACTGAATTTGGTTGATATTTCATGCAATTATGAATGAGTAAAGCAAGTCCATACCCCAGGGAATTTGACAGGCATGGAGCAATAAATAAAAGGTAATCTGCACACAGATGGTGGCCGGGAAGAAAATAAACATTGCGAGGTTTGAATTTTCTCCACAAGTGTTAACTCTAAGAAGCCGCCGATAATTGCAACATGTAGCGCCAGATCTAAGCTATCCATACATGTCAAAATTACTGAATTTGGTTGATATTTCATGCAATTATGAATGAGTAAAGCAAGTCCATACCCCAGGGAATTTGACAGGCATGGAGCAATAAATAGACGGTAACATGTACACAGATGTTGGCCGGAAAGAAAATAAACATTGCGAGGTTTGAATTTTCTCCACAAGTTTTAACTCTAAGAAGCCGCCGATAATTGCAACATGTAGCGCCAGATCTAAGCTATCCATACATGTCAAATTACTGAATTTGGTTGATATTTCATGCAATTATGAATGAGTAAAGCAAGTCCATACCCCAGGGAATTTGACATGCATGGAGCAATAAATAGACGGTAACATGTACACAGATGTTGGCCGGAAAGAAAATAAACATTGCGAGGTTTGAATTTTCTCCACAAGTTTTAACTCTAAGAAGCCGCCGATAATTGCAACATGTAGCGCCAGATCTAAGCTATACATACATGTCAAAATTACTGAATTTGGTTGATATTTCATGCAATTATGAATGAGTAAAGCAAGTCCATACCCCAGGGAATTTGACATGCATGGAGCAATAAATAAAAGGTAATCTGCACAGATGGTGGCCAGGAAGAAAATAAACATTGCGAGGTTTGAATTTTCTCCACAAGTGTTAACTCTAAGAAGCCGCCGATAATTGCAACATGTAGCGCCAGATCTAAGCTATCCATACATGTCAAAATTACTGAATTTGGTTGATATTTCATGCAATTATGAATGAGTAAAGCAAGTCCATACCCCAGGGAATTTGACATGCATGGAGCAATAAATAGACGGTAACATGTACACAGATGTTGGCCGGGAAGAAAATAAACATTGCGAGGTTTGAATTTTCTCCACAAGTTTTAACTCTAAGAAGCCGCCGATAATTGCAACATGTAGCGCCAGATCTAAGCTATCCATACATGTCAAAATTACTGAATTTGGTTGATATTTCATGCAATTATGAATGAGTAAAGCAAGTCCATACCCCAGGGAATTTGACAGGCATGGAGCAATAAATAAAAGGTAATCTGCACACAGATGGTGGCCGGGAAGAAAATAAACATTGCGAGGTTCGAATTTTCTCCACAAGTGTTAACTCTAAGAAGCCGCCGATAATTGCAACATGTAGCGCCAGATCTAAGCTATCCATACATGTCAAAATTACTGAATTTGGTTGATATTTCATGCAATTATGAATGAGTAAAACAAGTCCATACCCCAGGGAATTTGACAGGCATGGAGCAATAAATAAAAGGTAATCTGCACACAGATGGTGGCCGGGAAGAAAATAAACATTGCGAGGTTTGAATTTTCTCCACAAGTGTTAACTCTAAGAAGCCGCCGATAATTGCAACATGTAGCGCCAGATCTAAGCTATCCATACATGTCAAAATTACTGAATTTGGTTGATATTTCATGCAATTATGAATGAGTAAAGCAAGTCCATACCCCAGGGAATTTGACAGGCATGGAGCAATAGATAGACGGTAACATGTACACAGATGTTGGCCGGAAAGAAAATAAACATTGCGAGGTTTGAATTTTCTCCACAAGTTTTAACTCTAAGAAGCCGCCGATAATTGCAACATGTAGCGCCAGATCTAAGCTATCCATACATGTCAAAATTACTGAATTTGGTTGATATTTCATGCAATTATGAATGAGTAAAGCAAGTCCATACCCCAGGGAATTTGACATGCATGGAGCAATAAATAGACGGTAACATGTACACAGATGTTGGCCGGAAAGAAAATAAACATTGCGAGGTTTGAATTTTCTCCACAAGTTTTAACTCTAAGAAGCCGCCGATAATTGCAACATGTAGCGCCAGATCTAAGCTATCCATACATGTCAAAATTACTGAATTTGGTTGATATTTCATGCAATTATGAATGAGTAAAGCAAGTCCATACCCCAGGGAATTTGACATGCATGGAGCAATAAATAGACGGTAACATGTACACAGATGTTGGCCGGAAAGAAAATAAACATTGCGAGGTTTGAATTTTCTCCACAAGTTTTAACTCTAAGAAGCCGCCGGTAATTGCAACATGTAGCGCCAGATCTAAGCTATCCATACATGTCAAAATTACTGAATTTGGTTGATATTTCATGCAATTATGAATGAGTAAAGCAAGTCCATACCACATGGAATTTGACAGGCATGGAGCAATAAATAAAAGGTAATCTGCACAGATGGTGGCCAGGAAGAAAATAAACATTGCGAGGTTTGAATTTTCTCCACAAGTGTTAACTCTAAGAAGCCGCCGATAATTGCAACATGTAGCGCCAGATCTAAGCTATCCATACATGTCAAAATTACTGAATTTGGTTGATATTTCATGCAATTATGAATGAGTAAAGCAAGTCCATACCCCAGGGAATTTGACATGCATGGAGCAATAAATAGACGGTAACATGTACACAGATGTTGGCCGGGAAGAAAATAAACATTGCGAGGTTTGAATTTTCTCCACAAGTTTTAACTCTAAGAAGCCGCCGATAATTGCAACATGTAGCGCCAGATCTAAGCTATCCATACATGTCAAAATTACTGAATTTGGTTGATATTTCATGCAATTATGAATGAGTAAAGCAAGTCCATACCCCAGGGAATTTGACATGCATGGAGCAATAAATAGACGGTAACATGTACACAGATGTTGGCCGGGAAGAAAATAAACATTGCGAGGTTTGAATTTTCTCCACAAGTTTTAACTCTAAGAAGCCGCCGATAATTGCAACATGTAGCGCCAGATCTAAGCTATCCATACATGTCAAAATTACTGAATTTGGTTGATATTTCATGCAATTATGAATGAGTAAAGCAAGTCCATACCCCAGGGAATTTGACAGGCATGGAGCAATAAATAAAAGGTAATCTGCACACAGATGGTGGCCGGGAAGAAAATAAACATTGCGAGGTTCGAATTTTCTCCACAAGTGTTAACTCTAAGAAGCCGCCGATAATTGCAACATGTAGCGCCAGATCTAAGCTATCCATACATGTCAAAATTACTGAATTTGGTTGATATTTCATGCAATTATGAATGAGTAAAGCAAGTCCATACCCCAGGGAATTTGACAGGCATGGAGCAATAAATAAAAGGTAATCTGCACACAGATGGTGGCCGGGAAGAAAATAAACATTGCGAGGTTTGAATTTTCTCCACAAGTGTTAACTCTAAGAAGCCGCCGATAATTGCAACATGTAGCGCCAGATCTAAGCTATCCATACATGTCAAAATTACTGAATTTGGTTGATATTTCATGCAATTATGAATGAGTAAAGCAAGTCCATACCCCAGGGAATTTGACAGGCATGGAGCAATAAATAGACGGTAACATGTACACAGATGTTGGCCGGAAAGAAAATAAACATTGCGAGGTTTGAATTTTCTCCACAAGTTTTAACTCTAAGAAGCCGCCGATAATTGCAACATGTAGCGCCAGATCTAAGCTATCCATACATGTCAAAATTACTGAATTTGGTTGATATTTCATGCAATTATGAATGAGTAAAGCAAGTCCATACCCCAGGGAATTTGACATGCATGGAGCAATAAATAGACGGTAACATGTACACAGATGTTGGCCGGAAAGAAAATAAACATTGCGAGGTTTGAATTTTCTCCACAAGTTTTAACTCTAAGAAGCCGCCGATAATTGCAACATGTAGCGCCAGATCTAAGCTATCCATACATGTCAAAATTACTGAATTTGGTTGATATTTCATGCAATTATGAATGAGTAAAGCAAGTCCATACCCCAGGGAATTTGACATGCATGGAGCAATAAATAGACGGTAACATGTACACAGATGTTGGCCGGGAAGAAAATAAACATTGCGAGGTTTGAATTTTCTCCACAAGTTTTAACTCTAAGAAGCCGCCGATAATTGCAACATGTAGCGCCAGATCTAAGCTATCCATACATGTCAAAATTACTGAATTTGGTTGATATTTCATGCAATTATGAATGAGTAAAGCAAGTCCATACCCCAGGGAATTTGACAGGCATGGAGCAATAAATAAAAGGTAATCTGCACACAGATGGTGGCCGGGAAGAAAATAAACATTGCGAGGTTCGAATTTTCTCCACAAGTGTTAACTCTAAGAAGCCGCCGATAATTGCAACATGTAGCGCCAGATCTAAGCTATCCATACATGTCAAAATTACTGAATTTGGTTGATATTTCATGCAATTATGAATGAGTAAAGCAAGTCCATACCCCAGGGAATTTGACAGGCATGGAGCAATAAATAAAAGGTAATCTGCACACAGATGGTGGCCGGGAAGAAAATAAACATTGCGAGGTTTGAATTTTCTCCACAAGTGTTAACTCTAAGAAGCCGCCGATAATTGCAACATGTAGCGCCAGATCTAAGCTATCCATACATGTCAAAATTACTGAATTTGGTTGATATTTCATGCAATTATGAATGAGTAAAGCAAGTCCATACCCCAGGGAATTTGACAGGCATGGAGCAATAAATAGACGGTAACATGTACACAGATGTTGGCCGGAAAGAAAATAAACATTGCGAGGTTTGAATTTTCTCCACAAGTTTTAACTCTAAGAAGCCGCCGATAATTGCAACATGTAGCGCCAGATCTAAGCTATCCATACATGTCAAAATTACTGAATTTGGTTGATATTTCATGCAATTATGAATGAGTAAAGCAAGTCCATACCACATGGAATTTGACAGGCATGGAGCAATAAATAAAAGGTAATCTGCACAGATGGTGGCCAGGAAGAAAATAAACATTGCGAGGTTTGAATTTTCTCCACAAGTGTTAACTCTAAGAAGCCGCCGATAATTGCAACATGTAGCGCCAGATCTAAGCTATCCATACATGTCAAAATTACTGAATTTGGTTGATATTTCATGCAATTATGAATGAGTAAAGCAAGTCCATACCCCAGGGAATTTGACATGCATGGAGCAATAAATAGACGGTAACATGTACACAGATGTTGGCCGGGAAGAAAATAAACATTGCGAGGTTTGAATTTTCTCCACAAGTTTTAACTCTAAGAAGCCGCCGATAATTGCAACATGTAGCGCCAGATCTAAGCTATCCATACATGTCAAAATTACTGAATTTGGTTGATATTTCATGCAATTATGAATGAGTAAAGCAAGTCCATACCCCAGGGAATTTGACATGCATGGAGCAATAAATAGACGGTAACATGTACACAGATGTTGGCCGGGAAGAAAAAAAAACATTGCGAGGTTTGAATTTTCTCCACAAGTTTTAACTCTAAGAAGCCGCCGATAATTGCAACATGTAGCGCCAGATCTAAGCTATCCATACATGTCAAAATTACTGAATTTGGTTGATATTTCATGCAATTATGAATGAGTAAAGCAAGTCCATACCCAAGGGAATTTGACAGGCATGGAGCAATAAATAAAAGGTAATCTGCACACAGATGGTGGCCGGGAAGAAAATAAACATTGCGAGGTTCGAATTTTCTCCACAAGTGTTAACTCTAAGAAGCCGCCGATAATTGCAACATGTAGCGCCAGATCTAAGCTATCCATACATGTCAAAATTACTGAATTTGGTTGATATTTCATGCAATTATGAATGAGTAAAGCAAGTCCATACCCCAGGGAATTTGACAGGCATGGAGCAATAAATAGACGGTAACATGTACACAGATGTTGGCCGGAAAGAAAATAAACATTGCGAGGTTTGAATTTTCTCCACAAGTTTTAACTCTAAGAAGCCGCCGATAATTGCAACATGTAGCGCCAGATCTAAGCTATCCATACATGTCAAAATTACTGAATTTGGTTGATATTTCATGCAATTATGAATGAGTAAAGCAAGTCCATACCCCAGGGAATTTGACATGCATGGAGCAATAAATAGACGGTAACATGTACACAGATGTTGGCCGGAAAGAAAATAAACATTGCGAGGTTTGAATTTTCTCCACAAGTTTTAACTCTAAGAAGCCGCCGATAATTGCAACATGTAGCGCCAGATCTAAGCTATCCATACATGTCAAAATTACTGAATTTGGTTGATATTTCATGCAATTATGAATGAGTAAAGCAAGTCCATACCCCAGGGAATTTGACATGCATGGAGCAATAAATAGACGGTAACATGTACACAGATGTTGGCCGGAAAGAAAATAAACATTGCGAGGTTTGAATTTTCTCCACAAGTTTTAACTCTAAGAAGCCGCCGGTAATTGCAACATGTAGCGCCAGATCTAAGCTATCCATACATGTCAAAATTACTGAATTTGGTTGATATTTCATGCAATTATGAATGAGTAAAGCAAGTCCATACCACATGGAATTTGACAGGCATGGAGCAATAAATAAAAGGTAATCTGCACAGATGGTGGCCAGGAAGAAAATAAACATTGCGAGGTTTGAATTTTCTCCACAAGTGTTAACTCTAAGAAGCCGCCGATAATTGCAACATGTAGCGCCAGATCTAAGCTATCCATACATGTCAAAATTACTGAATTTGGTTGATATTTCATGCAATTATGAATGAGTAAAGCAAGTCCATACCCCAGGGAATTTGACATGCATGGAGCAATAAATAGACGGTAACATGTACACAGATGTTGGCCGGGAAGAAAATAAACATTGCGAGGTTTGAATTTTCTCCACAAGTTTTAACTCTAAGAAGCCGCCGATAATTGCAACATGTAGCGCCAGATCTAAGCTATCCATACATGTCAAAATTACTGAATTTGGTTGATATTTCATGCAATTATGAATGAGTAAAGCAAGTCCATACCCCAGGGAATTTGACAGGCATGGAGCAATAAATAAAAGGTAATCTGCACACAGATGGTGGCCGGGAAGAAAATAAACATTGCGAGGTTCGAATTTTCTCCACAAGTGTTAACTCTAAGAAGCCGCCGATAATTGCAACATGTAGCGCCAGATCTAAGCTATCCATACATGTCAAAATGACTGAATTTGGTTGATATTTCATGCAATTATGAATGAGTAAAGCAAGTCCATACCCCAGGGAATTTGACATGCATGGAGCAATAAATAGACGGTAACATGTACACAGATGTTGGCCGGAAAGAAAATAAACATTGCGAGGTTTGAATTTTCTCCACAAGTTTTAACTCTAAGAAGCCGCCGATAATTGCAACATGTAGCGCCAGATCTAAGCTATCCGTACATGTCAAAATTACTGAATTTGGTTGATATTTCATGCAATTATGAATGAGTAAAGCAAGTCCATACCCCAGGGAATTTGACATGCATGGAGCAATAAATAGACGGTAACATGTACACAGATGTTGGCCGGAAAGAAAATAGACATTGCGAGGTTTGAATTTTCTCCACAAGTTTTAACTCTAAGAAGCCGCCGATAATTGCAACATGTAGCGCCAGATCTAAGCTATCCATACATGTCAAAATTACTGAATTTGGTTGATATTTCATGCAATTATGAATGAGTAAAGCAAGTCCATACCCCATGGAATTTGACAGGCATGGAGCAATAAATAAAAGGTAATCTGCACACAGATGGTGGCCGGGAAGAAAATAAACATTGCGAGGTTTGAATTTTCTCCACAAGTGTTAACTCTAAGAAGCCGCCGATAATTGCAACATGTAGCGCCAGATCTAAGCTATCCATACATGTCAAAATTACTGAATTTGGTTGATATTTCATGCAATTATGAATGAGTAAAGCAAGTCCGTACCCCAGGGAATTTGACATGCATGGAGCAATAAATAGACGGTAACATGTACACAGATGTTGGCCGGGAAGAAAATAAACATTGCGAGGTTTGAATTTTCTCCACAAGTTTTAACTCTAAGAAGCCGCCGATAATTGCAACATGTAGCGCCAGATCTAAGCTATCCATACATGTCAAAATTACTGCATTTGGTTGATATTTCATGCAATTATGAATGAGTAAAGCAAGTCATACCCCAGGGAATTTGACAGGCATGGAGCAATAAATAGAAGGTAATATGCACACAGATGTTGGCCGGAAAGAAAATAAACATTGCGAGGTTTGAATTTTCTCCACAAGTTTTAACTCTAAGAAACCGCCGATAATTGCAACATGTAGCGCCAGATCTAAGCTATCCATACATGTCAAAATTACTGAATTTGGTTGATATTTCATGCAATTATGAATGAGTAAAGCAAGTCCATACCCCAGGGAATTTGACATGCATGGAGCAATAAATAGACGGTAACATGTACACAGATGTTGGCCGGGAAGAAAATAAACATTGCGAGGTTTGAATTTTCTCCACAAGTGTTAACTCTAAGAAGCCGCCGATAACTGCAACATGTAGCGCCAGATCTAAGCTATCCATACATGTCAAAATGACTGAATTTGGTTGATATTTCATGCAATTATGAATGAGTAAAGCAAGTCCATACCCCAGGGAATTTGACAGGCATGGAGCAATAAATAAAAGGTAATCTGCACACAGATGGTGGCCGGGAAGAAAATAAACATTGCGAGGTTTGAATTTTCTCCACAAGTGTTAACTCTAAGAAGCCGCCGATAATTGCAACATGTAGCGCCAGATCTAAGCTATCCATACATGTCAAAATTACTGAATTTGGTTGATATTTCATGCAATTATGAATGAGTAAAGCAAGTCCATACCCCAGGGAATTTGACAGGCATGGAGCAATAAATAGAAGGTAATCTGCACACAGATGGTGGCCGGGAAGAAAATAAACATTGCGAGGTTTGAATTTTCTCCACAAGTGTTAACTCTAAGAAGCCGCCGATAATTGCAACATGTAGCGCCAGATCTAAGCTATCCATACATGTCAAAATTACTGAATTTGGTTGATATTTCATGCAATTATGAATGAGTAAAGCAAGTCCATACCCCAGGGAATTTGACAGGCATGGAGCAATAAATAGAAGGTAATCTGCACACAGATGGTGGCCGGGAAGAAAATAAACATTGCGAGGTTTGAATTTTCTCCACAAGTGTTAACTCTAAGAAGCCGCCGATAATTGCAACATGTAGCGCCAGATCTAAGCTATCCATACATGTCAAAATTACTGAATTTGGTTGATATTTCATGCAATTATGAATGAGTAAAGCAAGTCCATACCCCATGGAATTTGACAGGCATGGAGCAATAAATAAAAAGTAATCTGCACACAGATGGTGGCCGGGAAGAAAATAAACATTGCGAGGTTTGAATTTTCTCCACAAGTGTTAACTCTAAGAAGCCGCCGATAATTGCAACATGTAGCGCCAGATCTAAGCTATCCATACATGTCAAAATTACTGAATTTGGTTGATATTTCATGCAATTATGAATGAGTAAGGCAAGTCCATACCCCAGGGAATTTGACATGCATGGAGCAATAAATAGACGGTAACATGTACACAGATGTTGGCCGGGAAGAAAATAAACATTGCGAGGTTTGTATTTTCTCCACAAGTTTTAACTCTAAGAAGCCGCCGATAATTGCAACATGTAGCGCCAGATCTAAGCTATCCATACATGTCAAAATTACTGAATTTGGTTGATATTTCATGCAATTATGAATGAGTAAAGCAAGTCCATACCCCAGGGAATTTGACAGGCATGGAGCAATAAATAAAAGGTAATCTGCACACAGATGGTGGCCGGGAAGAAAATAAACATTGCGAGGTTTGAATTTTCTCCACAAGTGTTAACTCTAAGAAGCCGCCGATAATTGCAACATGTAGCGCCAGATCTAAGCTATCCATACATGTCAAAATTACTGAATTTGGTTGATATTTCATGCAATTATGAATGAGTAAAGCAAGTCCATACCCCAGGGAATTTGACATGCATGGAGCAATAAATAGACGGTAACATGTACACAGATGTTGGCCGGAAAGAAAATAAACATTGCGAGGTTTGAATTTTCTCCACAAGTTTTAACTCTAAGAAGCCGCCGATAATTGCAACATGTAGCGCCAGATCTAAGCTATCCATACATGTCAAAATTACTGAATTTGGTTGATATTTCATGCAATTATGAATGAGTAAAGCAAGTCCATACCCCAGGGAATTTGACATGCATGGAGCAATAAATAGACGGTAACATGTACACAGATGTTGGCCGGAAAGAAAATAAACATTGCGAGGTTTGAATTTTCTCCACAAGTTTTAACTCTAAGAAGCCGCCGGTAATTGCAACATGTAGCGCCAGATCTAAGCTATCCATACATGTCAAAATTACTGAATTTGGTTGATATTTCATGCAATTATGAATGAGTAAAGCAAGTCCATACCACATGGAATTTGACAGGCATGGAGCAATAAATAAAAGGTAATCTGCACAGATGGTGGCCAGGAAGAAAATAAACATTGCGAGGTTTGAATTTTCTCTACAAGTGTTAACTCTAAGAAGCCGCCGATAATTGCAACATGTAGCGCCAGATCTAAGCTATCCATACATGTCAAAATTACTGAATTTGGTTGATATTTCATGCAATTATGAATGAGTAAAGCAAGTCCATACCCCAGGGAATTTGACATGCATGGAGCAATAAATAGACGGTAACATGTACACAGATGTTGGCCGGGAAGAAAATAAACATTGCGAGGTTTGAATTTTCTCCACAAGTTTTAACTCTAAGAAGCCGCCGATAATTGCAACATGTAGCGCCAGATCTAAGCTATCCATACATGTCAAAATTACTGAATTTGGTTGATATTTCATGCAATTATGAATGAGTAAAGCAAGTCCATACCCCAGGGAATTTGACAGGCATGGAGCAATAAATAAAAGGTAATCTGCACACAGATGGTGGCCGGGAAGAAAATAAACATTGCGAGGTTCGAATTTTCTCCACAAGTGTTAACTCTAAGAAGCCGCCGATAATTGCAACATGTAGCGCCAGATCTAAGCTATCCATACATGTCAAAATTACTGAATTTGGTTGATATTTCATGCAATTATGAATGAGTAAAGCAAGTCCATACCCCAGGGAATTTGACATGCATGGAGCAATAAATAGACGGTAACATGTACACAGATGTTGGCCGGAAAGAAAATAAACATTGCGAGGTTTGAATTTTCTCCACAAGTTTTAACTCTAAGAAGCCGCCGATAATTGCAACATGTAGCGCCAGATCTAAGCTATCCATACATGTCAAAATTACTGAATTTGGTTGATATTTCATGCAATTATGAATGAGTAAAGCAAGTCCATACCCCAGGGAATTTGACATGCATGGAGCAATAAATAGACGGTAACATGTACACAGATGTTGGCCGGAAAGAAAATAAACATTGCGAGGTTTGAATTTTCTCCACAAGTTTTAACTCTAAGAAGCCGCCGGTAATTGCAACATGTAGCGCCAGATCTAAGCTATCCATACATGTCAAAATTACTGAATTTGGTTGATATTTCATGCAATTATGAATGAGTAAAGCAAGTCCATACCACATGGAATTTGACAGGCATGGAGCAATAAATAAAAGGTAATCTGCACAGATGGTGGCCAGGAAGAAAATAAACATTGCGAGGTTTGAATTTTCTCTACAAGTGTTAACTCTAAGAAGCCGCCGATAATTGCAACATGTAGCGCCAGATCTAAGCTATCCATACATGTCAAAATTACTGAATTTGGTTGATATTTCATGCAATTATGAATGAGTAAAGCAAGTCCATACCCCAGGGAATTTGACATGCATGGAGCAATAAATAGACGGTAACATGTACACAGATGTTGGCCGGGAAGAAAATAAACATTGCGAGGTTTGAATTTTCTCCACAAGTTTTAACTCTAAGAAGCCGCCGATAATTGCAACATGTAGCGCCAGATCTAAGCTATCCATACATGTCAAAATTACTGAATTTGGTTGATATTTCATGCAATTATGAATGAGTAAAGCAAGTCCATACCCCAGGGAATTTGACAGGCATGGAGCAATAAATAAAAGGTAATCTGCACACAGATGGTGGCCGGGAAGAAAATAAACATTGCGAGGTTCGAATTTTCTCCACAAGTGTTAACTCTAAGAAGCCGCCGATAATTGCAACATGTAGCGCCAGATCTAAGCTATCCATACATGTCAAAATTACTGAATTTGGTTGATATTTCATGCAATTATGAATGAGTAAAGCAAGTCCATACCCCAGGGAATTTGACATGCATGGAGCAATAAATAGACGGTAACATGTACACAGATGTTGGCCGGGAAGAAAATAAACATTGCGAGGTTTGAATTTTCTCCACAAGTTTTAACTCTAAGAAGCCGCCGATAATTGCAACATGTAGCGCCAGATCTAAGCTATCCATACATGTCAAAATTACTGAATTTGGTTGATATTTCATGCAATTATGAATGAGTAAAGCAAGTCCATACCCCAGGGAATTTGACAGGCATGGAGCAATAAATAAAAGGTAATCTGCACACAGATGGTGGCCGGGAAGAAAATAAACATTGCGAGGTTTGAATTTTCTCCACAAGTGTTAACTCTAAGAAGCCGCCGATAATTGCAACATGTAGCGCCAGATCTAAGCTATCCATACATGTCAAAATTACTGAATTTGGTTGATATTTCATGCAATTATGAATGAGTAAAGCAAGTCCATACCCCAGGGAATTTGACAGGCATGGAGCAATAAATAAAAGGTAATCTGCACACAGATGGTGGCCGGGAAGAAAATAAACATTGCGAGGTTTGAATTTTCTCCACAAGTGTTAACTCTAAGAAGCCGCCGATAATTGCAACATGTAGCGCCAGATCTAAGCTATCCATACATGTCAAAATTACTGAATTTGGTTGATATTTCATGCAATTATGAATGAGTAAAGCAAGTCCATACCCCAGGGAATTTGACATGCATGGAGCAATAAATAGACGGTAACATGTACACAGATGTTGGCCGGAAAGAAAATAAACATTGCGAGGTTTGAATTTTCTCCACAAGTTTTAACTCTAAGAAGCCGCCGATAATTGCAACATGTAGCGCCAGATCTAAGCTATCCATACATGTCAAAATTACTGAATTTGGTTGATATTTCATGCAATTATGAATGAGTAAAGCAAGTCCATACCCCAGGGAATTTGACATGCATGGAGCAATAAATAGACGGTAACATGTACACAGATGTTGGCCGGAAAGAAAATAAACATTGCGAGGTTTGAATTTTCTCCACAAGTTTTAACTCTAAGAAGCCGCCGATAATTGCAACATGTAGCGCCAGATCTAAGCTATCCATACATGTCAAAATTACTGAATTTGGTTGATATTTCATGCAATTATGAATGAGTAAAGCAAGTCCATACCCCAGGGAATTTGACAGGCATGGAGCAATAAATAAAAGGTAATCTGCACACAGATGGTGGCCGGGAAGAAAATAAACATTGCGAGGTTTGAATTTTCTCCACAAGTGTTAACTCTAAGAAGCCGCCGATAATTGCAACATGTAGCGCCAGATCTAAGCTATCCATACATGTCAAAATTACTGAATTTGGTTGATATTTCATGCAATTATGAATGAGTAAAGCAAGTCCATACCACATGGAATTTGACAGGCATGGAGCAATAAATAAAAGGTAATCTGCACAGATGGTGGCCAGGAAGAAAATAAACATTGCGAGGTTTGAATTTTCTCCACAAGTGTTAACTCTAAGAAGCCGCCGATAATTGCAACATGTAGCGCCAGATCTAAGCTATCCATACATGTCAAAATTACTGAATTTGGTTGATATTTCATGCAATTATGAATGAGTAAAGCAAGTCCATACCCCAGGGAATTTGACATGCATGGAGCAATAAATAGACGGTAACATGTACACAGATGTTGGCCGGGAAGAAAATAAACATTGCGAGGTTTGAATTTTCTCCACAAGTTTTAACTCTAAGAAGCCGCCGATAATTGCAACATGTAGCGCCAGATCTAAGCTATCCATACATGTCAAAATTACTGAATTTGGTTGATATTTCATGCAATTATGAATGAGTAAAGCAAGTCCATACCCCAGGGAATTTGACAGGCATGGAGCAATAAATAAAAGGTAATCTGCACACAGATGGTGGCCGCGAAGAAAATAAACATTGCGAGGTTCGAATTTTCTCCACAAGTGTTAACTCTAAGAAGCCGCCGATAATTGCAACATGTAGCGCCAGATCTAAGCTATCCATACATGTCAAAATTACTGAATTTGGTTGATATTTCATGCAATTATGAATGAGTAAAGCAAGTCCATACCCCAGGGAATTTGACATGCATGGAGCAATAAATAGACGGTAACATGTACACAGATGTTGGCCGGGAAGAAAATAAACATTGCGAGGTTTGAATTTTCTCCACAAGTTTTAACTCTAAGAAGCCGCCGATAATTGCAACATGTAGCGCCAGATCTAAGCTATCCATACATGTCAAAATTACTGAATTTGGTTGATATTTCATGCAATTATGAATGAGTAAAGCAAGTCCATACCCCAGGGAATTTGACAGGCATGGAGCAATAAATAAAAGGTAATCTGCACACAGATGGTGGCCGGGAAGAAAATAAACATTGCGAGGTTTGAATTTTCTCCACAAGTGTTAACTCTAAGAAGCCGCCGATAATTGCAACATGTAGCGCCAGATCTAAGCTATCCATACATGTCAAAATTACTGAATTTGGTTGATATTTCATGCAATTATGAATGAGTAAAGCAAGTCCATACCCCAGGGAATTTGACAGGCATGGAGCAATAAATAAAAGGTAATCTGCACACAGATGGTGGCCGGGAAGAAAATAAACATTGCGAGGTTCGAATTTTCTCCACAAGTGTTAACTCTAAGAAGCCGCCGATAATTGCAACATGTAGCGCCAGATCTAAGCTATCCATACATGTCAAAATTACTGAATTTGGTTGATATTTCATGCAATTATGAATGAGTAAAGCAAGTCCATACCCCAGGGAATTTGACATGCATGGAGCAATAAATAGACGGTAACATGTACACAGATGTTGGCCGGAAAGAAAATAAACATTGCGAGGTTTGAATTTTCTCCACAAGTTTTAACTCTAAGAAGCCGCCGATAATTGCAACATGTAGCGCCAGATCTAAGCTATCCATACATGTCAAAATTACTGAATTTGGTTGATATTTCATGCAATTATGAATGAGTAAAGCAAGTCCATACCCCAGGGAATTTGACATGCATGGAGCAATAAATAGACGGTAACATGTACACAGATGTTGGCCGGAAAGAAAATAAACATTGCGAGGTTTGAATTTTCTCCACAAGTTTTAACTCTAAGAAGCCGCCGATAATTGCAACATGTAGCGCCAGATCTAAGCTATCCATACATGTCAAAATTACTGAATTTGGTTGATATTTCATGCAATTATGAATGAGTAAAGCAAGTCCATACCCCAGGGAATTTGACAGGCATGGAGCAATAAATAAAAGGTAATCTGCACACAGATGGTGGCCGGGAAGAAAATAAACATTGCGAGGTTTGAATTTTCTCCACAAGTGTTAACTCTAAGAAGCCGCCGATAATTGCAACATGTAGCGCCAGATCTAAGCTATCCATACATGTCAAAATTACTGAATTTGGTTGATATTTCATGCAATTATGAATGAGTAAAGCAAGTCCATACCCCAGGGAATTTGACAGGCATGGAGCAATAAATAAAAGGTAATCTGCACACAGATGGTGGCCGGGAAGAAAATAAACATTGCGAGGTTCGAATTTTCTCCACAAGTGTTAACTCTAAGAAGCCGCCGATAATTGCAACATGTAGCGCCAGATCTAAGCTATCCATACATGTCAAAATTACTGAATTTGGTTGATATTTCATGCAATTATGAATGAGTAAAGCAAGTCCATACCCCAGGGAATTTGACATGCATGGAGCAATAAATAGACGGTAACATGTACACAGATGTTGGCCGGAAAGAAAATAAACATTGCGAGGTTTGAATTTTCTCCACAAGTTTTAACTCTAAGAAGCCGCCGATAATTGCAACATGTAGCGCCAGATCTAAGCTATCCATACATGTCAAAATTACTGAATTTGGTTGATATTTCATGCAATTATGAATGAGTAAAGCAAGTCCATACCCCAGGGAATTTGACATGCATGGAGCAATAAATAGACGGTAACATGTACACAGATGTTGGCCGGAAAGAAAATAAACATTGCGAGGTTTGAATTTTCTCCACAAGTTTTAACTCTAAGAAGCCGCCGATAATTGCAACATGTAGCGCCAGATCTAAGCTATCCATACATGTCAAAATTACTGAATTTGGTTGATATTTCATGCAATTATGAATGAGTAAAGCAAGTCCATACCCCAGGGAATTTGACATCCATGGAGCAATAAATAGACGGTAACATGTACACAGATGTTGGCCGGAAAGAAAATAAACATTGCGAGGTTTGAATTTTCTCCACAAGTTTTAACTCTAAGAAGCCGCCGGTAATTGCAACATGTAGCGCCAGATCTAAGCTATCCATACATGTCAAAATTACTGAATTTGGTTGATATTTCATGCAATTATGAATGAGTAAAGCAAGTCCATACCACATGGAATTTGACAGGCATGGAGCAATAAATAAAAGGTAATCTGCACAGATGGTGGCCAGGAAGAAAATAAACATTGCGAGGTTTGAATTTTCTCCACAAGTGTTAACTCTAAGAAGCCGCCGATAATTGCAACATGTAGCGCCAGATCTAAGCTATCCATACATGTCAAAATTACTGAATTTGGTTGATATTTCATGCAATTATGAATGAGTAAAGCAAGTCCATACCCCAGGGAATTTGACATGCATGGAGCAATAAATAGACGGTAACATGTACACAGATGTTGGCCGGGAAGAAAATAAACATTGCGAGGTTTGAATTTTCTCCACAAGTTTTAACTCTAAGAAGCCGCCGATAATTGCAACATGTAGCGCCAGATCTAAGCTATCCATACATGTCAAAATTACTGAATTTGGTTGATATTTCATGCAATTATGAATGAGTAAAGCAAGTCCATACCCCAGGGAATTTGACATGCATGGAGCAATAAATAGACGGTAACATGTACACAGATGTTGGCCGGGAAGAAAATAAACATTGCGAGGTTTGAATTTTCTCCACAAGTTTTAACTCTAAGAAGCCGCCGATAATTGCAACATGTAGCGCCAGATCTAAGCTATCCATACATGTCAAAATTACTGCATTTGGTTGATATTTCATGCAATTATGAATGAGTAAAGCAAGTCATACCCCAGGGAATTTGACAGGCATGGAGCAATAAATAGAAGGTAATATGCACACAGATGTTGGCCGGAAAGAAAATAAACATTGCGAGGTTTGAATTTTCTCCACAAGTTTTAACTCTAAGAAACCGCCGATAATTGCAACATGTAGCGCCAGATCTAAGCTATCCATACATGTCAAAATTACTGAATTTGGTTGATATTTCATGCAATTATGAATGAGTAAAGCAAGTCCATACCCCAGGGAATTTGACATGCATGGAGCAATAAATAGACGGTAACATGTACACAGATGTTGGCCGGGAAGAAAATAAACATTGCGAGGTTTGAATTTTCTCCACAAGTGTTAACTCTAAGAAGCCGCCGATAACTGCAACATGTAGCGCCAGATCTAAGCTATCCATACATGTCAAAATGACTGAATTTGGTTAATATTTCATGCAATTATGAATGAGTAAAGCAAGTCCATACCCCAGGGAATTTGACAGGCATGGAGCAATAAATAAAAGGTAATCTGCACACAGATGGTGGCCGGGAAGAAAATAAACATTGCGAGGTTTGAATTTTCTCCACAAGTGTTAACTCTAAGAAGCCGCCGATAATTGCAACATGTAGCGCCAGATCTAAGCTATCCATACATGTCAAAATTACTGAATTTGGTTGATATTTCATGCAATTATGAATGAGTAAAGCAAGTCCATACCCCAGGGAATTTGACAGGCATGGAGCAATAAATAAAAGGTAATCTGCACACAGATGGTGGCCGGGAAGAAAATAAACATTGCGAGGTTTGAATTTTCTCCACAAGTGTTAACTCTAAGAAGCCGCCGATAATTGCAACATGTAGCGCCAGATCTAAGCTATCCATACATGTCAAAATTACTGAATTTGGTTGATATTTCATGCAATTATGAATGAGTAAAGCAAGTCCATACCCCAGGGAATTTGACATGCATGGAGCAATAAATAGACGGTAACATGTACACAGATGTTGGCCGGAAAGAAAATAAACATTGCGAGGTTTGAATTTTCTCCACAAGTTTTAACTCTAAGAAGCCGCCGATAATTGCAACATGTAGCGCCAGATCTAAGCTATCCATACATGTCAAAATTACTGAATTTGGTTGATATTTCATGCAATTATGAATGAGTAAAGCAAGTCCATACCCCATGGAATTTGACAGGCATGGAGCAATAAATAGACGGTAACATGTACACAGATGTTGGCCGGAAAGAAAATAAACATTGCGAGGTTTGAATTTTCTCCACAAGTTTTAACTCTAAGAAGCCGCCGATAATTGCAACATGTAGCGCCAGATCTAAGCTATCCATACATGTCAAAATTACTGAATTTGGTTGATATTTCATGCAATTATGAATGAGTAAAGCAAGTCCATACCCCATGGAATTTGACAGGCATGGAGCAATAAATAAAAGGTAATCTGCACACAGATGGTGGCCGGGAAGAAAATAAACATTGCGAGGTTTGAATTTTCTCCACAAGTGTTAACTCTAAGAAGCCGCCGATAATTGCAACATGTAGCGCCAGATCTAAGCTATCCATACATGTCAAAATTACTGAATTTGGTTGATATTTCATGCAATTATGAATGAGTAAGGCAAGTCCATACCCCAGGGAATTTGACATGCATGGAGCAATAAATAGACGGTAACATGTACACAGATGTTGGCCGGGAAGAAAATAAACATTGCGAGGTTTGTATTTTCTCCACAAGTTTTAACTCTAAGAAGCCGCCGATAATTGCAACATGTAGCGCCAGATCTAAGCTATCCATACATGTCAAAATTACTGAATTTGGTTGATATTTCATGCAATTATGAATGAGTAAAGCAAGTCCATACCCCAGGGAATTTGACAGGCATGGAGCAATAAATAAAAGGTAATCTGCACACAGATGGTGGCCGGGAAGAAAATAAACATTGCGAGGTTTGAATTTTCTCCACAAGTGTTAACTCTAAGAAGCCGCCGATAATTGCAACATGTAGCGCCAGATCTAAGCTATCCATACATGTCAAAATGACTGAATTTGGTTGATATTTCATGCAATTATGAATGAGTAAAGCAAGTCCATACCCCAGGGAATTTGACAGGCATGGAGCAATAAATAGACGGTAACATGTACACAGATGTTGGCCGGAAAGAAAATAAACATTGCGAGGTTTGAATTTTCTCCACAAGTTTTAACTCTAAGAAGCCGCCGATAATTGCAACATGTAGCGCCAGATCTAAGCTATCCATACATGTCAAAATTACTGAATTTGGTTGATATTTCATGCAATTATGAATGAGTAAAGCAAGTCCATACCCCAGGGAATTTGACATGCATGGAGCAATAAATAGACGGTAACATGTACACAGATGTTGGCCGGAAAGAAAATAAACATTGCGAGGTTTGAATTTTCTCCACAAGTTTTAACTCTAAGAAGCCGCCGGTAATTGCAACATGTAGCGCCAGATCTAAGCTATCCATACATGTCAAAATTACTGAATTTGGTTGATATTTCATGCAATTATGAATGAGTAAAGCAAGTCCATACCACATGCAATTTGACAGGCATGGAGCAATAAATAAAAGGTAATCTGCACAGATGGTGGCCAGGAAGAAAATAAACATTGCGAGGTTTGAATTTTCTCCACAAGTGTTAACTCTAAGAAGCCGCCGATAATTGCAACATGTAGCGCCAGATCTAAGCTATCCATACATGTCAAAATTACTGAATTTGGTTGATATTTCATGCAATTATGAATGAGTAAAGCAAGTCCATACCCCAGGGAATTTGACATGCATGGAGCAATAAATAGACGGTAACATGTACACAGATGTTGGCCGGGAAGAAAATAAACATTGCGAGGTTTGAATTTTCTCCACAAGTTTTAACTCTAAGAAGCCGCCGATAATTGCAACATGTAGCGCCAGATCTAAGCTATCCATACATGTCAAAATTACTGAATTTGGTTGATATTTCATGCAATTATGAATGAGTAAAGCAAGTCCATACCCCAGGGAATTTGACAGGCATGGAGCAATAAATAAAAGGTAATCTGCACACAGATGGTGGCCGGGAAGAAAATAAACATTGCGAGGTTCGAATTTTCTCCACAAGTGTTAACTCTAAGAAGCCGCCGATAATTGCAACATGTAGCGCCAGATCTAAGCTATCCATACATGTCAAAATTACTGAATTTGGTTGATATTTCATGCAATTATGAATGAGTAAAGCAAGTCCATACCCCAGGGAATTTGACATGCATGGAGCAATAAATAGACGGTAACATGTACACAGATGTTGGCCGGGAAGAAAATAAACATTGCGAGGTTTGAATTTTCTCCACAAGTTTTAACTCTAAGAAGCCGCCGATAATTGCAACATGTAGCGCCAGATCTAAGCTATCCATACATGTCAAAATTACTGAATTTGGTTGATATTTCATGCAATTATGAATGAGTAAAGCAAGTCCATACCCCAGGGAATTTGACAGGCATGGAGCAATAAATAAAAGGTAATCTGCACACAGATGGTGGCCGGGAAGAAAATAAACATTGCGAGGTTTGAATTTTCTCCACAAGTGTTAACTCTAAGAAGCCGCCGATAATTGCAACATGTAGCGCCAGATCTAAGCTATCCATACATGTCAAAATTACTGAATTTGGTTGATATTTCATGCAATTATGAATGAGTAAAGCAAGTCCATACCCCAGGGAATTTGACAGGCATGGAGCAATAAATAAAAGGTAATCTGCACACAGATGGTGGCCGGGAAGAAAATAAACATTGCGAGGTTCGAATTTTCTCCACAAGTGTTAACTCTAAGAAGCCGCCGATAATTGCAACATGTAGCGCCAGATCTAAGCTATCCATACATGTCAAAATTACTGAATTTGGTTGATATTTCATGCAATTATGAATGAGTAAAGCAAGTCCATACCCCAGGGAATTTGACATGCATGGAGCAATAAATAGACGGTAACATGTACACAGATGTTGGCCGGAAAGAAAATAAACATTGCGAGGTTTGAATTTTCTCCACAAGTTTTAACTCTAAGAAGCCGCCGATAATTGCAACATGTAGCGCCAGATCTAAGCTATCCATACATGTCAAAATTACTGAATTTGGTTGATATTTCATGCAATTATGAATGAGTAAAGCAAGTCCATACCCCAGGGAATTTGACATGCATGGAGCAATAAATAGACGGTAACATGTACACAGATGTTGGCCGGAAAGAAAATAAACATTGCGAGGTTTGAATTTTCTCCACAAGTTTTAACTCTAAGAAGCCGCCGATAATTGCAACATGTAGCGCCAGATCTAAGCTATCCATACATGTCAAAATTACTGAATTTGGTTGATATTTCATGCAATTATGAATGAGTAAAGCAAGTCCATACCCCAGGGAATTTGACATGCATGGAGCAATAAATAGACGGTAACATGTACACAGATGTTGGCCGGAAAGAAAATAAACATTGCGAGGTTTGAATTTTCTCCACAAGTTTTAACTCTAAGAAGCCGCCGGTAATTGCAACATGTAGCGCCAGATCTAAGCTATCCATACATGTCAAAATTACTGAATTTGGTTGATATTTCATGCAATTATGAATGAGTAAAGCAAGTCCATACCACATGGAATTTGACAGGCATGGAGCAATAAATAAAAGGTAATCTGCACAGATGGTGGCCAGGAAGAAAATAAACATTGCGAGGTTTGAATTTTCTCCACAAGTGTTAACTCTAAGAAGCCGCCGATAATTGCAACATGTAGCGCCAGATCTAAGCTATCCATACATGTCAAAATTACTGAATTTGGTTGATATTTCATGCAATTATGAATGAGTAAAGCAAGTCCATACCCCAGGGAATTTGACATGCATGGAGCAATAAATAGACGGTAACATGTACACAGATGTTGGCCGGGAAGAAAATAAACATTGCGAGGTTTGAATTTTCTCCACAAGTTTTAACTCTAAGAAGCCGCCGATAATTGCAACATGTAGCGCCAGATCTAAGCTATCCATACATGTCAAAATTACTGAATTTGGTTGATATTTCATGCAATTATGAATGAGTAAAGCAAGTCCATACCCCAGGGAATTTGACAGGCATGGAGCAATAAATAAAAGGTAATCTGCACACAGATGGTGGCCGGGAAGAAAATAAACATTGCGAGGTTCGAATTTTCTCCACAAGTGTTAACTCTAAGAAGCCGCCGATAATTGCAACATGTAGCGCCAGATCTAAGCTATCCATACATGTCAAAATTACTGAATTTGGTTGATATTTCATGCAATTATGAATGAGTAAAGCAAGTCCATACCCCAGGGAATTTGACATGCATGGAGCAATAAATAGACGGTAACATGTACACAGATGTTGGCCGGAAAGAAAATAAACATTGCGAGGTTTGAATTTTCTCCACAAGTTTTAACTCTAAGAAGCCGCCGATAATTGCAACATGTAGCGCCAGATCTAAGCTATCCATACATGTCAAAATTACTGAATTTGGTTGATATTTCATGCAATTATGAATGAGTAAAGCAAGTCCATACCCCATGGAATTTGACAGGCATGGAGCAATAAATAAAAGGTAATCTGCACACAGATGGTGGCCGGGAAGAAAATAAACATTGCGAGGTTTGAATTTTCTCCACAAGTGTTAACTCTAAGAAGCCGCCGATAATTGCAACATGTAGCGCCAGATCTAAGCTATCCATACATGTCAAAATTACTGAATTTGGTTGATATTTCATGCAATTATGAATGAGTAAAGCAAGTCCATACCCCAGGGAATTTGACATGCATGGAGCAATAAATAGACGGTAACATGTACACAGATGTTGGCCGGGAAGAAAATAAACATTGCGAGGTTTGAATTTTCTCCACAAGTTTTAACTCTAAGAAGCCGCCGATAATTGCAACATGTAGCGCCAGATCTAAGCTATCCATACATGTCAAAATTACTGCATTTGGTTGATATTTCATGCAATTATGAATGAGTAAAGCAAGTCATACCCCAGGGAATTTGACAGGCATGGAGCAATAAATAGAAGGTAATATGCACACAGATGTTGGCCGGAAAGAAAATAAACATTGCGAGGTTTGAATTTTCTCCACAAGTTTTAACTCTAAGAAACCGCCGATAATTGCAACATGTAGCGCCAGATCTAAGCTATCCATACATGTCAAAATTACTGAATTTGGTTGATATTTCATGCAATTATGAATGAGTAAAGCAAGTCCATACCCCAGGGAATTTGACAGGCATGGAGCAATAAATAAAAGGTAATCTGCACACAGATGGTGGCCGGGAAGAAAATAAACATTGCGAGGTTCGAATTTTCTCCACAAGTGTTAACTCTAAGAAGCCGCCGATAATTGCAACATGTAGCGCCAGATCTAAGCTATCCATACATGTCAAAATTACTGAATTTGGTTGATATTTCATGCAATTATGAATGAGTAAAGCAAGTCCATACCCCAGGGAATTTGACATGCATGGAGCAATAAATAGACGGTAACATGTACACAGATGTTGGCCGGGAAGAAAATAAACATTGCGAGGTTTGAATTTTCTCCACAAGTTTTAACTCTAAGAAGCCGCCGATAATTGCAACATGTAGCGCCAGATCTAAGCTATCCATACATGTCAAAATTACTGAATTTGGTTGATATTTCATGCAATTATGAATGAGTAAAGCAAGTCCATACCCCAGGGAATTTGACAGGCATGGAGCAATAAATAAAAGGTAATCTGCACACAGATGGTGGCCGGGAAGAAAATAAACATTGCGAGGTTCGAATTTTCTCCACAAGTGTTAACTCTAAGAAGCCGCCGATAATTGCAACATGTAGCGCCAGATCTAAGCTATCCATACATGTCAAAATTACTGAATTTGGTTGATATTTCATGCAATTATGAATGAGTAAAGCAAGTCCATACCCCAGGGAATTTGACATGCATGGAGCAATAAATAGACGGTAACATGTACACAGATGTTGGCCGGAAAGAAAATAAACATTGCGAGGTTTGAATTTTCTCCACAAGTTTTAACTCTAAGAAGCCGCCGATAATTGCAACATGTAGCGCCAGATCTAAGCTATCCGTACATGTCAAAATTACTGAATTTGGTTGATATTTCATGCAATTATGAATGAGTAAAGCAAGTCCATACCCCAGGGAATTTGACATGCATGGAGCAATAAATAGACGGTAACATGTACACAGATGTTGGCCGGAAAGAAAATAGACATTGCGAGGTTTGAATTTTCTCCACAAGTTTTAACTCTAAGAAGCCGCCGATAATTGCAACATGTAGCGCCAGATCTAAGCTATCCATACATGTCAAAATTACTGAATTTGGTTGATATTTCATGCAATTATGAATGAGTAAAGCAAGTCCATACCCCATGGAATTTGACAGGCATGGAGCAATAAATAAAAGGTAATCTGCACACAGATGGTGGCCGGGAAGAAAATAAACATTGCGAGGTTTGAATTTTCTCCACAAGTGTTAACTCTAAGAAGCCGCCGATAATTGCAACATGTAGCGCCAGATCTAAGCTATCCATACATGTCAAAATTACTGAATTTGGTTGATATTTCATGCAATTATGAATGAGTAAAGCAAGTCCATACCCCAGGGAATTTGACATGCATGGAGCAATAAATAGACGGTAACATGTACACAGATGTTGGCCGGGAAGAAAATAAACATTGCGAGGTTTGAATTTTCTCCACAAGTTTTAACTCTAAGAAGCCGCCGATAATTGCAACATGTAGCGCCAGATCTAAGCTATCCATACATGTCAAAATTACTGCATTTGGTTGATATTTCATGCAATTATGAATGAGTAAAGCAAGTCATACCCCAGGGAATTTGACAGGCATGGAGCAATAAATAGAAGGTAATATGCACACAGATGTTGGCCGGAAAGAAAATAAACATTGCGAGGTTTGAATTTTCTCCACAAGTTTTAACTCTAAGAAACCGCCGATAATTGCAACATGTAGCGCCAGATCTAAGCTATCCATACATGTCAAAATTACTGAATTTGGTTGATATTTCATGCAATTATGAATGAGTAAAGCAAGTCCATACCACATGGAATTTGACAGGCATGGAGCAATAAATAAAAGGTAATCTGCACAGATGGTGGCCAGGAAGAAAATAAACATTGCGAGGTTTGAATTTTCTCCACAAGTGTTAACTCTAAGAAGCCGCCGATAATTGCAACATGTAGCGCCAGATCTAAGCTATCCATACATGTCAAAATTACTGAATTTGGTTGATATTTCATGCAATTATGAATGAGTAAAGCAAGTCCATACCCCAGGGAATTTGACATGCATGGAGCAATAAATAGACGGTAACATGTACACAGATGTTGGCCGGGAAGAAAATAAACATTGCGAGGTTTGAATTTTCTCCACAAGTTTTAACTCTAAGAAGCCGCCGATAATTGCAACATGTAGCGCCAGATCTAAGCTATCCATACATGTCAAAATTACTGAATTTGGTTGATATTTCATGCAATTATGAATGAGTAAAGCAAGTCCATACCCCAGGGAATTTGACAGGCATGGAGCAATAAATAAAAGGTAATCTGCACACAGATGGTGGCCGGGAAGAAAATAAACATTGCGAGGTTCGAATTTTCTCCACAAGTGTTAACTCTAAGAAGCCGCCGATAATTGCAACATGTAGCGCCAGATCTAAGCTATCCATACATGTCAAAATTACTGAATTTGGTTGATATTTCATGCAATTATGAATGAGTAAAGCAAGTCCATACCCCAGGGAATTTGACATGCATGGAGCAATAAATAGACGGTAACATGTACACAGATGTTGGCCGGAAAGAAAATAAACATTGCGAGGTTTGAATTTTCTCCACAAGTTTTAACTCTAAGAAGCCGCCGATAATTGCAACATGTAGCGCCAGATCTAAGCTATCCATACATGTCAAAATTACTGAATTTGGTTGATATTTCATGCAATTATGAATGAGTAAAGCAAGTCCATACCCCATGGAATTTGACAGGCATGGAGCAATAAATAAAAGGTAATCTGCACACAGATGGTGGCCGGGAAGAAAATAAACATTGCGAGGTTTGAATTTTCTCCACAAGTGTTAACTCTAAGAAGCCGCCGATAATTGCAACATGTAGCGCCAGATCTAAGCTATCCATACATGTCAAAATTACTGAATTTGGTTGATATTTCATGCAATTATGAATGAGTAAAGCAAGTCCATACCCCAGGGAATTTGACATGCATGGAGCAATAAATAGACGGTAACATGTACACAGATGTTGGCCGGGAAGAAAATAAACATTGCGAGGTTTGAATTTTCTCCACAAGTTTTAACTCTAAGAAGCCGCCGATAATTGCAACATGTAGCGCCAGATCTAAGCTATCCATACATGTCAAAATTACTGCATTTGGTTGATATTTCATGCAATTATGAATGAGTAAAGCAAGTCATACCCCAGGGAATTTGACAGGCATGGAGCAATAAATAGAAGGTAATATGCACACAGATGTTGGCCGGAAAGAAAATAAACATTGCGAGGTTTGAATTTTCTCCACAAGTTTTAACTCTAAGAAACCGCCGATAATTGCAACATGTAGCGCCAGATCTAAGCTATCCATACATGTCAAAATTACTGAATTTGGTTGATATTTCATGCAATTATGAATGAGTAAAGCAAGTCCATACCCCAGGGAATTTGACAGGCATGGAGCAATAAATAAAAGGTAATCTGCACACAGATGGTGGCCGGGAAGAAAATAAACATTGCGAGGTTCGAATTTTCTCCACAAGTGTTAACTCTAAGAAGCCGCCGATAATTGCAACATGTAGCGCCAGATCTAAGCTATCCATACATGTCAAAATTACTGAATTTGGTTGATATTTCATGCAATTATGAATGAGTAAAGCAAGTCCATACCCCAGGGAATTTGACATGCATGGAGCAATAAATAGACGGTAACATGTACACAGATGTTGGCCGGGAAGAAAATAAACATTGCGAGGTTTGAATTTTCTCCACAAGTTTTAACTCTAAGAAGCCGCCGATAATTGCAACATGTAGCGCCAGATCTAAGCTATCCATACATGTCAAAATTACTGAATTTGGTTGATATTTCATGCAATTATGAATGAGTAAAGCAAGTCCATACCCCAGGGAATTTGACAGGCATGGAGCAATAAATAAAAGGTAATCTGCACACAGATGGTGGCCGGGAAGAAAATAAACATTGCGAGGTTCGAATTTTCTCCACAAGTGTTAACTCTAAGAAGCCGCCGATAATTGCAACATGTAGCGCCAGATCTAAGCTATCCATACATGTCAAAATTACTGAATTTGGTTGATATTTCATGCAATTATGAATGAGTAAAGCAAGTCCATACCCCAGGGAATTTGACATGCATGGAGCAATAAATAGACGGTAACATGTACACAGATGTTGGCCGGAAAGAAAATAAACATTGCGAGGTTTGAATTTTCTCCACAAGTTTTAACTCTAAGAAGCCGCCGATAATTGCAACATGTAGCGCCAGATCTAAGCTATCCGTACATGTCAAAATTACTGAATTTGGTTGATATTTCATGCAATTATGAATGAGTAAAGCAAGTCCATACCCCAGGGAATTTGACATGCATGGAGCAATAAATAGACGGTAACATGTACACAGATGTTGGCCGGAAAGAAAATAGACATTGCGAGGTTTGAATTTTCTCCACAAGTTTTAACTCTAAGAAGCCGCCGATAATTGCAACATGTAGCGCCAGATCTAAGCTATCCATACATGTCAAAATTACTGAATTTGGTTGATATTTCATGCAATTATGAATGAGTAAAGCAAGTCCATACCCCATGGAATTTGACAGGCATGGAGCAATAAATAAAAGGTAATCTGCACACAGATGGTGGCCGGGAAGAAAATAAACATTGCGAGGTTTGAATTTTCTCCACAAGTGTTAACTCTAAGAAGCCGCCGATAATTGCAACATGTAGCGCCAGATCTAAGCTATCCATACATGTCAAAATTACTGAATTTGGTTGATATTTCATGCAATTATGAATGAGTAAAGCAAGTCCATACCCCAGGGAATTTGACATGCATGGAGCAATAAATAGACGGTAACATGTACACAGATGTTGGCCGGGAAGAAAATAAACATTGCGAGGTTTGAATTTTCTCCACAAGTTTTAACTCTAAGAAGCCGCCGATAATTGCAACATGTAGCGCCAGATCTAAGCTATCCATACATGTCAAAATTACTGCATTTGGTTGATATTTCATGCAATTATGAATGAGTAAAGCAAGTCATACCCCAGGGAATTTGACAGGCATGGAGCAATAAATAGAAGGTAATATGCACACAGATGTTGGCCGGAAAGAAAATAAACATTGCGAGGTTTGAATTTTCTCCACAAGTTTTAACTCTAAGAAACCGCCGATAATTGCAACATGTAGCGCCAGATCTAAGCTATCCATACATGTCAAAATTACTGAATTTGGTTGATATTTCATGCAATTATGAATGAGTAAAGCAAGTCCATACCCCAGGGAATTTGACATGCATGGAGCAATAAATAGACGGTAACATGTACACAGATGTTGGCCGGGAAGAAAATAAACATTGCGAGGTTTGAATTTTCTCCACAAGTGTTAACTCTAAGAAGCCGCCGATAACTGCAACATGTAGCGCCAGATCTAAGCTATCCATACATGTCAAAATGACTGAATTTGGTTGATATTTCATGCAATTATGAATGAGTAAAGCAAGTCCATACCCCAGGGAATTTGACAGGCATGGAGCAATAAATAAAAGGTAATCTGCACACAGATGGTGGCCGGGAAGAAAATAAACATTGCGAGGTTCGAATTTTCTCCACAAGTGTTAACTCTAAGAAGCCGCCGATAATTGCAACATGTAGCGCCAGATCTAAGCTATCCATACATGTCAAAATTACTGAATTTGGTTGATATTTCATGCAATTATGAATGAGTAAAGCAAGTCCATACCCCAGGGAATTTGACATGCATGGAGCAATAAATAGACGGTAACATGTACACAGATGTTGGCCGGAAAGAAAATAAACATTGCGAGGTTTGAATTTTCTCCACAAGTTTTAACTCTAAGAAGCCGCCGATAATTGCAACATGTAGCGCCAGATCTAAGCTATCCGTACATGTCAAAATTACTGAATTTGGTTGATATTTCATGCAATTATGAATGAGTAAAGCAAGTCCATACCCCAGGGAATTTGACATGCATGGAGCAATAAATAGACGGTAACATGTACACAGATGTTGGCCGGAAAGAAAATAGACATTGCGAGGTTTGAATTTTCTCCACAAGTTTTAACTCTAAGAAGCCGCCGATAATTGCAACATGTAGCGCCAGATCTAAGCTATCCATACATGTCAAAATTACTGAATTTGGTTGATATTTCATGCAATTATGAATGAGTAAAGCAAGTCCATACCCCATGGAATTTGACAGGCATGGAGCAATAAATAAAAGGTAATCTGCACACAGATGGTGGCCGGGAAGAAAATAAACATTGCGAGGTTTGAATTTTCTCCACAAGTGTTAACTCTAAGAAGCCGCCGATAATTGCAACATGTAGCGCCAGATCTAAGCTATCCATACATGTCAAAATTACTGAATTTGGTTGATATTTCATGCAATTATGAATGAGTAAAGCAAGTCCATACCCCAGGGAATTTGACATGCATGGAGCAATAAATAGACGGTAACATGTACACAGATGTTGGCCGGGAAGAAAATAAACATTGCGAGGTTTGAATTTTCTCCACAAGTTTTAACTCTAAGAAGCCGCCGATAATTGCAACATGTAGCGCCAGATCTAAGCTATCCATACATGTCAAAATTACTGAATTTGGTTGATATTTCATGCAATTATGAATGAGTAAAGCAAGTCCATACCCCAGGGAATTTGACATGCATGGAGCAATAAATAGACGGTAACATGTACACAGATGTTGGCCGGGAAGAAAATAAACATTGCGAGGTTTGAATTTTCTCCACAAGTTTTAACTCTAAGAAGCCGCCGATAATTGCAACATGTAGCGCCAGATCTAAGCTATCCATACATGTCAAAATTACTGCATTTGGTTGATATTTCATGCAATTATGAATGAGTAAAGCAAGTCATACCCCAGGGAATTTGACAGGCATGGAGCAATAAATAGAAGGTAATATGCACACAGATGTTGGCCGGAAAGAAAATAAACATTGCGAGGTTTGAATTTTCTCCACAAGTTTTAACTCTAAGAAACCGCCGATAATTGCAACATGTAGCGCCAGATCTAAGCTATCCATACATGTCAAAATTACTGAATTTGGTTGATATTTCATGCAATTATGAATGAGTAAAGCAAGTCCATACCCCAGGGAATTTGACATGCATGGAGCAATAAATAGACGGTAACATGTACACAGATGTTGGCCGGGAAGAAAATAAACATTGCGAGGTTTGAATTTTCTCCACAAGTGTTAACTCTAAGAAGCCGCCGATAACTGCAACATGTAGCGCCAGATCTAAGCTATCCATACATGTCAAAATGACTGAATTTGGTTGATATTTCATGCAATTATGAATGAGTAAAGCAAGTCCATACCCCAGGGAATTTGACAGGCATGGAGCAATAAATAAAAGGTAATCTGCACACAGATGGTGGCCGGGAAGAAAATAAACATTGCGAGGTTCGAATTTTCTCCACAAGTGTTAACTCTAAGAAGCCGCCGATAATTGCAACATGTAGCGCCAGATCTAAGCTATCCATACATGTCAAAATTACTGAATTTGGTTGATATTTCATGCAATTATGAATGAGTAAAGCAAGTCCATACCCCAGGGAATTTGACATGCATGGAGCAATAAATAGACGGTAACATGTACACAGATGTTGGCCGGGAAGAAAATAAACATTGCGAGGTTTGAATTTTCTCCACAAGTTTTAACTCTAAGAAGCCGCCGATAATTGCAACATGTAGCGCCAGATCTAAGCTATCCATACATGTCAAAATTACTGAATTTGGTTGATATTTCATGCAATTATGAATGAGTAAAGCAAGTCCATACCCCAGGGAATTTGACAGGCATGGAGCAATAAATAAAAGGTAATCTGCACACAGATGGTGGCCGGGAAGAAAATAAACATTGCGAGGTTCGAATTTTCTCCACAAGTGTTAACTCTAAGAAGCCGCCGATAATTGCAACATGTAGCGCCAGATCTAAGCTATCCATACATGTCAAAATTACTGAATTTGGTTGATATTTCATGCAATTATGAATGAGTAAAGCAAGTCCATACCCCAGGGAATTTGACATGCATGGAGCAATAAATAGACGGTAACATGTACACAGATGTTGGCCGGAAAGAAAATAAACATTGCGAGGTTTGAATTTTCTCCACAAGTTTTAACTCTAAGAAGCCGCCGATAATTGCAACATGTAGCGCCAGATCTAAGCTATCCGTACATGTCAAAATTACTGAATTTGGTTGATATTTCATGCAATTATGAATGAGTAAAGCAAGTCCATACCCCAGGGAATTTGACATGCATGGAGCAATAAATAGACGGTAACATGTACACAGATGTTGGCCGGAAAGAAAATAGACATTGCGAGGTTTGAATTTTCTCCACAAGTTTTAACTCTAAGAAGCCGCCGATAATTGCAACATGTAGCGCCAGATCTAAGCTATCCATACATGTCAAAATTACTGAATTTGGTTGATATTTCATGCAATTATGAATGAGTAAAGCAAGTCCATACCCCATGGAATTTGACAGGCATGGAGCAATAAATAAAAGGTAATCTGCACACAGATGGTGGCCGGGAAGAAAATAAACATTGCGAGGTTTGAATTTTCTCCACAAGTGTTAACTCTAAGAAGCCGCCGATAATTGCAACATGTAGCGCCAGATCTAAGCTATCCATACATGTCAAAATTACTGAATTTGGTTGATATTTCATGCAATTATGAATGAGTAAGGCAAGTCCATACCCCAGGGAATTTGACATGCATGGAGCAATAAATAGACGGTAACATGTACACAGATGTTGGCCGGGAAGAAAATAAACATTGCGAGGTTTGTATTTTCTCCACAAGTTTTAACTCTAAGAAGCCGCCGATAATTGCAACATGTAGCGCCAGATCTAAGCTATCCATACATGTCAAAATTACTGAATTTGGTTGATATTTCATGCAATTATGAATGAGTAAAGCAAGTCCATACCCCAGGGAATTTGACAGGCATGGAGCAATAAATAAAAGGTAATCTGCACACAGATGGTGGCCGGGAAGAAAATAAACATTGCGAGGTTTGAATTTTCTCCACAAGTGTTAACTCTAAGAAGCCGCCGATAATTGCAACATGTAGCGCCAGATCTAAGCTATCCATACATGTCAAAATGACTGAATTTGGTTGATATTTCATGCAATTATGAATGAGTAAAGCAAGTCCATACCCCAGGGAATTTGACAGGCATGGAGCAATAAATAGACGGTAACATGTACACAGATGTTGGCCGGAAAGAAAATAAACATTGCGAGGTTTGAATTTTCTCCACAAGTTTTAACTCTAAGAAGCCGCCGATAATTGCAACATGTAGCGCCAGATCTAAGCTATCCATACATGTCAAAATTACTGAATTTGGTTGATATTTCATGCAATTATGAATGAGTAAAGCAAGTCCATACCCCAGGGAATTTGACATGCATGGAGCAATAAATAGACGGTAACATGTACACAGATGTTGGCCGGAAAGAAAATAAACATTGCGAGGTTTGAATTTTCTCCACAAGTTTTAACTCTAAGAAGCCGCCGGTAATTGCAACATGTAGCGCCAGATCTAAGCTATCCATACATGTCAAAATTACTGAATTTGGTTGATATTTCATGCAATTATGAATGAGTAAAGCAAGTCCATACCACATGCAATTTGACAGGCATGGAGCAATAAATAAAAGGTAATCTGCACAGATGGTGGCCAGGAAGAAAATAAACATTGCGAGGTTTGAATTTTCTCCACAAGTGTTAACTCTAAGAAGCCGCCGATAATTGCAACATGTAGCGCCAGATCTAAGCTATCCATACATGTCAAAATTACTGAATTTGGTTGATATTTCATGCAATTATGAATGAGTAAAGCAAGTCCATACCCCAGGGAATTTGACATGCATGGAGCAATAAATAGACGGTAACATGTACACAGATGTTGGCCGGGAAGAAAATAAACATTGCGAGGTTTGAATTTTCTCCACAAGTTTTAACTCTAAGAAGCCGCCGATAATTGCAACATGTAGCGCCAGATCTAAGCTATCCATACATGTCAAAATTACTGAATTTGGTTGATATTTCATGCAATTATGAATGAGTAAAGCAAGTCCATACCCCAGGGAATTTGACAGGCATGGAGCAATAAATAAAAGGTAATCTGCACACAGATGGTGGCCGGGAAGAAAATAAACATTGCGAGGTTCGAATTTTCTCCACAAGTGTTAACTCTAAGAAGCCGCCGATAATTGCAACATGTAGCGCCAGATCTAAGCTATCCATACATGTCAAAATTACTGAATTTGGTTGATATTTCATGCAATTATGAATGAGTAAAGCAAGTCCATACCCCAGGGAATTTGACATGCATGGAGCAATAAATAGACGGTAACATGTACACAGATGTTGGCCGGGAAGAAAATAAACATTGCGAGGTTTGAATTTTCTCCACAAGTTTTAACTCTAAGAAGCCGCCGATAATTGCAACATGTAGCGCCAGATCTAAGCTATCCATACATGTCAAAATTACTGAATTTGGTTGATATTTCATGCAATTATGAATGAGTAAAGCAAGTCCATACCCCAGGGAATTTGACAGGCATGGAGCAATAAATAAAAGGTAATCTGCACACAGATGGTGGCCGGGAAGAAAATAAACATTGCGAGGTTTGAATTTTCTCCACAAGTGTTAACTCTAAGAAGCCGCCGATAATTGCAACATGTAGCGCCAGATCTAAGCTATCCATACATGTCAAAATTACTGAATTTGGTTGATATTTCATGCAATTATGAATGAGTAAAGCAAGTCCATACCCCAGGGAATTTGACAGGCATGGAGCAATAAATAAAAGGTAATCTGCACACAGATGGTGGCCGGGAAGAAAATAAACATTGCGAGGTTCGAATTTTCTCCACAAGTGTTAACTCTAAGAAGCCGCCGATAATTGCAACATGTAGCGCCAGATCTAAGCTATCCATACATGTCAAAATTACTGAATTTGGTTGATATTTCATGCAATTATGAATGAGTAAAGCAAGTCCATACCCCAGGGAATTTGACATGCATGGAGCAATAAATAGACGGTAACATGTACACAGATGTTGGCCGGAAAGAAAATAAACATTGCGAGGTTTGAATTTTCTCCACAAGTTTTAACTCTAAGAAGCCGCCGATAATTGCAACATGTAGCGCCAGATCTAAGCTATCCATACATGTCAAAATTACTGAATTTGGTTGATATTTCATGCAATTATGAATGAGTAAAGCAAGTCCATACCCCAGGGAATTTGACATGCATGGAGCAATAAATAGACGGTAACATGTACACAGATGTTGGCCGGAAAGAAAATAAACATTGCGAGGTTTGAATTTTCTCCACAAGTTTTAACTCTAAGAAGCCGCCGATAATTGCAACATGTAGCGCCAGATCTAAGCTATCCATACATGTCAAAATTACTGAATTTGGTTGATATTTCATGCAATTATGAATGAGTAAAGCAAGTCCATACCCCAGGGAATTTGACATGCATGGAGCAATAAATAGACGGTAACATGTACACAGATGTTGGCCGGAAAGAAAATAAACATTGCGAGGTTTGAATTTTCTCCACAAGTTTTAACTCTAAGAAGCCGCCGGTAATTGCAACATGTAGCGCCAGATCTAAGCTATCCATACATGTCAAAATTACTGAATTTGGTTGATATTTCATGCAATTATGAATGAGTAAAGCAAGTCCATACCACATGGAATTTGACAGGCATGGAGCAATAAATAAAAGGTAATCTGCACAGATGGTGGCCAGGAAGAAAATAAACATTGCGAGGTTTGAATTTTCTCCACAAGTGTTAACTCTAAGAAGCCGCCGATAATTGCAACATGTAGCGCCAGATCTAAGCTATCCATACATGTCAAAATTACTGAATTTGGTTGATATTTCATGCAATTATGAATGAGTAAAGCAAGTCCATACCCCAGGGAATTTGACATGCATGGAGCAATAAATAGACGGTAACATGTACACAGATGTTGGCCGGGAAGAAAATAAACATTGCGAGGTTTGAATTTTCTCCACAAGTTTTAACTCTAAGAAGCCGCCGATAATTGCAACATGTAGCGCCAGATCTAAGCTATCCATACATGTCAAAATTACTGAATTTGGTTGATATTTCATGCAATTATGAATGAGTAAAGCAAGTCCATACCCCAGGGAATTTGACAGGCATGGAGCAATAAATAAAAGGTAATCTGCACACAGATGGTGGCCGGGAAGAAAATAAACATTGCGAGGTTCGAATTTTCTCCACAAGTGTTAACTCTAAGAAGCCGCCGATAATTGCAACATGTAGCGCCAGATCTAAGCTATCCATACATGTCAAAATTACTGAATTTGGTTGATATTTCATGCAATTATGAATGAGTAAAGCAAGTCCATACCCCAGGGAATTTGACATGCATGGAGCAATAAATAGACGGTAACATGTACACAGATGTTGGCCGGAAAGAAAATAAACATTGCGAGGTTTGAATTTTCTCCACAAGTTTTAACTCTAAGAAGCCGCCGATAATTGCAACATGTAGCGCCAGATCTAAGCTATCCATACATGTCAAAATTACTGAATTTGGTTGATATTTCATGCAATTATGAATGAGTAAAGCAAGTCCATACCCCATGGAATTTGACAGGCATGGAGCAATAAATAAAAGGTAATCTGCACACAGATGGTGGCCGGGAAGAAAATAAACATTGCGAGGTTTGAATTTTCTCCACAAGTGTTAACTCTAAGAAGCCGCCGATAATTGCAACATGTAGCGCCAGATCTAAGCTATCCATACATGTCAAAATTACTGAATTTGGTTGATATTTCATGCAATTATGAATGAGTAAAGCAAGTCCATACCCCAGGGAATTTGACATGCATGGAGCAATAAATAGACGGTAACATGTACACAGATGTTGGCCGGGAAGAAAATAAACATTGCGAGGTTTGAATTTTCTCCACAAGTTTTAACTCTAAGAAGCCGCCGATAATTGCAACATGTAGCGCCAGATCTAAGCTATCCATACATGTCAAAATTACTGCATTTGGTTGATATTTCATGCAATTATGAATGAGTAAAGCAAGTCATACCCCAGGGAATTTGACAGGCATGGAGCAATAAATAGAAGGTAATATGCACACAGATGTTGGCCGGAAAGAAAATAAACATTGCGAGGTTTGAATTTTCTCCACAAGTTTTAACTCTAAGAAACCGCCGATAATTGCAACATGTAGCGCCAGATCTAAGCTATCCATACATGTCAAAATTACTGAATTTGGTTGATATTTCATGCAATTATGAATGAGTAAAGCAAGTCCATACCCCAGGGAATTTGACAGGCATGGAGCAATAAATAAAAGGTAATCTGCACACAGATGGTGGCCGGGAAGAAAATAAACATTGCGAGGTTCGAATTTTCTCCACAAGTGTTAACTCTAAGAAGCCGCCGATAATTGCAACATGTAGCGCCAGATCTAAGCTATCCATACATGTCAAAATTACTGAATTTGGTTGATATTTCATGCAATTATGAATGAGTAAAGCAAGTCCATACCCCAGGGAATTTGACATGCATGGAGCAATAAATAGACGGTAACATGTACACAGATGTTGGCCGGGAAGAAAATAAACATTGCGAGGTTTGAATTTTCTCCACAAGTTTTAACTCTAAGAAGCCGCCGATAATTGCAACATGTAGCGCCAGATCTAAGCTATCCATACATGTCAAAATTACTGAATTTGGTTGATATTTCATGCAATTATGAATGAGTAAAGCAAGTCCATACCCCAGGGAATTTGACAGGCATGGAGCAATAAATAAAAGGTAATCTGCACACAGATGGTGGCCGGGAAGAAAATAAACATTGCGAGGTTCGAATTTTCTCCACAAGTGTTAACTCTAAGAAGCCGCCGATAATTGCAACATGTAGCGCCAGATCTAAGCTATCCATACATGTCAAAATTACTGAATTTGGTTGATATTTCATGCAATTATGAATGAGTAAAGCAAGTCCATACCCCAGGGAATTTGACATGCATGGAGCAATAAATAGACGGTAACATGTACACAGATGTTGGCCGGAAAGAAAATAAACATTGCGAGGTTTGAATTTTCTCCACAAGTTTTAACTCTAAGAAGCCGCCGATAATTGCAACATGTAGCGCCAGATCTAAGCTATCCGTACATGTCAAAATTACTGAATTTGGTTGATATTTCATGCAATTATGAATGAGTAAAGCAAGTCCATACCCCAGGGAATTTGACATGCATGGAGCAATAAATAGACGGTAACATGTACACAGATGTTGGCCGGAAAGAAAATAGACATTGCGAGGTTTGAATTTTCTCCACAAGTTTTAACTCTAAGAAGCCGCCGATAATTGCAACATGTAGCGCCAGATCTAAGCTATCCATACATGTCAAAATTACTGAATTTGGTTGATATTTCATGCAATTATGAATGAGTAAAGCAAGTCCATACCCCATGGAATTTGACAGGCATGGAGCAATAAATAAAAGGTAATCTGCACACAGATGGTGGCCGGGAAGAAAATAAACATTGCGAGGTTTGAATTTTCTCCACAAGTGTTAACTCTAAGAAGCCGCCGATAATTGCAACATGTAGCGCCAGATCTAAGCTATCCATACATGTCAAAATTACTGAATTTGGTTGATATTTCATGCAATTATGAATGAGTAAAGCAAGTCCATACCCCAGGGAATTTGACATGCATGGAGCAATAAATAGACGGTAACATGTACACAGATGTTGGCCGGGAAGAAAATAAACATTGCGAGGTTTGAATTTTCTCCACAAGTTTTAACTCTAAGAAGCCGCCGATAATTGCAACATGTAGCGCCAGATCTAAGCTATCCATACATGTCAAAATTACTGCATTTGGTTGATATTTCATGCAATTATGAATGAGTAAAGCAAGTCATACCCCAGGGAATTTGACAGGCATGGAGCAATAAATAGAAGGTAATATGCACACAGATGTTGGCCGGAAAGAAAATAAACATTGCGAGGTTTGAATTTTCTCCACAAGTTTTAACTCTAAGAAACCGCCGATAATTGCAACATGTAGCGCCAGATCTAAGCTATCCATACATGTCAAAATTACTGAATTTGGTTGATATTTCATGCAATTATGAATGAGTAAAGCAAGTCCATACCCCAGGGAATTTGACATGCATGGAGCAATAAATAGACGGTAACATGTACACAGATGTTGGCCGGGAAGAAAATAAACATTGCGAGGTTTGAATTTTCTCCACAAGTGTTAACTCTAAGAAGCCGCCGATAACTGCAACATGTAGCGCCAGATCTAAGCTATCCATACATGTCAAAATGACTGAATTTGGTTGATATTTCATGCAATTATGAATGAGTAAAGCAAGTCCATACCCCAGGGAATTTGACAGGCATGGAGCAATAAATAAAAGGTAATCTGCACACAGATGGTGGCCGGGAAGAAAATAAACATTGCGAGGTTCGAATTTTCTCCACAAGTGTTAACTCTAAGAAGCCGCCGATAATTGCAACATGTAGCGCCAGATCTAAGCTATCCATACATGTCAAAATTACTGAATTTGGTTGATATTTCATGCAATTATGAATGAGTAAAGCAAGTCCATACCCCAGGGAATTTGACATGCATGGAGCAATAAATAGACGGTAACATGTACACAGATGTTGGCCGGAAAGAAAATAAACATTGCGAGGTTTGAATTTTCTCCACAAGTTTTAACTCTAAGAAGCCGCCGATAATTGCAACATGTAGCGCCAGATCTAAGCTATCCGTACATGTCAAAATTACTGAATTTGGTTGATATTTCATGCAATTATGAATGAGTAAAGCAAGTCCATACCCCAGGGAATTTGACATGCATGGAGCAATAAATAGACGGTAACATGTACACAGATGTTGGCCGGAAAGAAAATAGACATTGCGAGGTTTGAATTTTCTCCACAAGTTTTAACTCTAAGAAGCCGCCGATAATTGCAACATGTAGCGCCAGATCTAAGCTATCCATACATGTCAAAATTACTGAATTTGGTTGATATTTCATGCAATTATGAATGAGTAAAGCAAGTCCATACCCCATGGAATTTGACAGGCATGGAGCAATAAATAAAAGGTAATCTGCACACAGATGGTGGCCGGGAAGAAAATAAACATTGCGAGGTTTGAATTTTCTCCACAAGTGTTAACTCTAAGAAGCCGCCGATAATTGCAACATGTAGCGCCAGATCTAAGCTATCCATACATGTCAAAATTACTGAATTTGGTTGATATTTCATGCAATTATGAATGAGTAAAGCAAGTCCATACCCCAGGGAATTTGACATGCATGGAGCAATAAATAGACGGTAACATGTACACAGATGTTGGCCGGGAAGAAAATAAACATTGCGAGGTTTGAATTTTCTCCACAAGTTTTAACTCTAAGAAGCCGCCGATAATTGCAACATGTAGCGCCAGATCTAAGCTATCCATACATGTCAAAATTACTGAATTTGGTTGATATTTCATGCAATTATGAATGAGTAAAGCAAGTCCATACCCCAGGGAATTTGACATGCATGGAGCAATAAATAGACGGTAACATGTACACAGATGTTGGCCGGGAAGAAAATAAACATTGCGAGGTTTGAATTTTCTCCACAAGTTTTAACTCTAAGAAGCCGCCGATAATTGCAACATGTAGCGCCAGATCTAAGCTATCCATACATGTCAAAATTACTGCATTTGGTTGATATTTCATGCAATTATGAATGAGTAAAGCAAGTCATACCCCAGGGAATTTGACAGGCATGGAGCAATAAATAGAAGGTAATATGCACACAGATGTTGGCCGGAAAGAAAATAAACATTGCGAGGTTTGAATTTTCTCCACAAGTTTTAACTCTAAGAAACCGCCGATAATTGCAACATGTAGCGCCAGATCTAAGCTATCCATACATGTCAAAATTACTGAATTTGGTTGATATTTCATGCAATTATGAATGAGTAAAGCAAGTCCATACCCCAGGGAATTTGACATGCATGGAGCAATAAATAGACGGTAACATGTACACAGATGTTGGCCGGGAAGAAAATAAACATTGCGAGGTTTGAATTTTCTCCACAAGTGTTAACTCTAAGAAGCCGCCGATAACTGCAACATGTAGCGCCAGATCTAAGCTATCCATACATGTCAAAATGACTGAATTTGGTTGATATTTCATGCAATTATGAATGAGTAAAGCAAGTCCATACCCCAGGGAATTTGACAGGCATGGAGCAATAAATAAAAGGTAATCTGCACACAGATGGTGGCCGGGAAGAAAATAAACATTGCGAGGTTCGAATTTTCTCCACAAGTGTTAACTCTAAGAAGCCGCCGATAATTGCAACATGTAGCGCCAGATCTAAGCTATCCATACATGTCAAAATTACTGAATTTGGTTGATATTTCATGCAATTATGAATGAGTAAAGCAAGTCCATACCCCAGGGAATTTGACATGCATGGAGCAATAAATAGACGGTAACATGTACACAGATGTTGGCCGGGAAGAAAATAAACATTGCGAGGTTTGAATTTTCTCCACAAGTTTTAACTCTAAGAAGCCGCCGATAATTGCAACATGTAGCGCCAGATCTAAGCTATCCATACATGTCAAAATTACTGAATTTGGTTGATATTTCATGCAATTATGAATGAGTAAAGCAAGTCCATACCCCAGGGAATTTGACAGGCATGGAGCAATAAATAAAAGGTAATCTGCACACAGATGGTGGCCGGGAAGAAAATAAACATTGCGAGGTTCGAATTTTCTCCACAAGTGTTAACTCTAAGAAGCCGCCGATAATTGCAACATGTAGCGCCAGATCTAAGCTATCCATACATGTCAAAATTACTGAATTTGGTTGATATTTCATGCAATTATGAATGAGTAAAGCAAGTCCATACCCCAGGGAATTTGACATGCATGGAGCAATAAATAGACGGTAACATGTACACAGATGTTGGCCGGAAAGAAAATAAACATTGCGAGGTTTGAATTTTCTCCACAAGTTTTAACTCTAAGAAGCCGCCGATAATTGCAACATGTAGCGCCAGATCTAAGCTATCCGTACATGTCAAAATTACTGAATTTGGTTGATATTTCATGCAATTATGAATGAGTAAAGCAAGTCCATACCCCAGGGAATTTGACATGCATGGAGCAATAAATAGACGGTAACATGTACACAGATGTTGGCCGGAAAGAAAATAGACATTGCGAGGTTTGAATTTTCTCCACAAGTTTTAACTCTAAGAAGCCGCCGATAATTGCAACATGTAGCGCCAGATCTAAGCTATCCATACATGTCAAAATTACTGAATTTGGTTGATATTTCATGCAATTATGAATGAGTAAAGCAAGTCCATACCCCATGGAATTTGACAGGCATGGAGCAATAAATAAAAGGTAATCTGCACACAGATGGTGGCCGGGAAGAAAATAAACATTGCGAGGTTTGAATTTTCTCCACAAGTGTTAACTCTAAGAAGCCGCCGATAATTGCAACATGTAGCGCCAGATCTAAGCTATCCATACATGTCAAAATTACTGAATTTGGTTGATATTTCATGCAATTATGAATGAGTAAAGCAAGTCCATACCCCAGGGAATTTGACATGCATGGAGCAATAAATAGACGGTAACATGTACACAGATGTTGGCCGGGAAGAAAATAAACATTGCGAGGTTTGAATTTTCTCCACAAGTTTTAACTCTAAGAAGCCGCCGATAATTGCAACATGTAGCGCCAGATCTAAGCTATCCATACATGTCAAAATTACTGCATTTGGTTGATATTTCATGCAATTATGAATGAGTAAAGCAAGTCATACCCCAGGGAATTTGACAGGCATGGAGCAATAAATAGAAGGTAATATGCACACAGATGTTGGCCGGAAAGAAAATAAACATTGCGAGGTTTGAATTTTCTCCACAAGTTTTAACTCTAAGAAACCGCCGATAATTGCAACATGTAGCGCCAGATCTAAGCTATCCATACATGTCAAAATTACTGAATTTGGTTGATATTTCATGCAATTATGAATGAGTAAAGCAAGTCCATACCCCAGGGAATTTGACATGCATGGAGCAATAAATAGACGGTAACATGTACACAGATGTTGGCCGGAAAGAAAATAAACATTGCGAGGTTTGAATTTTCTCCACAAGTTTTAACTCTAAGAAGCCGCCGATAATTGCAACATGTAGCGCCAGATCTAAGCTATCCGTACATGTCAAAATTACTGAATTTGGTTGATATTTCATGCAATTATGAATGAGTAAAGCAAGTCCATACCCCAGGGAATTTGACATGCATGGAGCAATAAATAGACGGTAACATGTACACAGATGTTGGCCGGAAAGAAAATAGACATTGCGAGGTTTGAATTTTCTCCACAAGTTTTAACTCTAAGAAGCCGCCGATAATTGCAACATGTAGCGCCAGATCTAAGCTATCCATACATGTCAAAATTACTGAATTTGGTTGATATTTCATGCAATTATGAATGAGTAAAGCAAGTCCATACCCCATGGAATTTGACATGCATGGAGCAATAAATAAAAGGTAATCTGCACACAGATGGTGGCCGGGAAGAAAATAAACATTGCGAGGTTTGAATTTTCTCCACAAGTGTTAACTCTAAGAAGCCGCCGATAATTGCAACATGTAGCGCCAGATCTAAGCTATCCATACATGTCAAAATTACTGAATTTGGTTGATATTTCATGCAATTATGAATGAGTAAAGCAAGTCCATACCCCAGGGAATTTGACATGCATGGAGCAATAAATAGACGGTAACATGTACACAGATGTTGGCCGGGAAGAAAATAAACATTGCGAGGTTTGAATTTTCTCCACAAGTTTTAACTCTAAGAAGCCGCCGATAATTGCAACATGTAGCGCCAGATCTAAGCTATCCATACATGTCAAAATTACTGCATTTGGTTGATATTTCATGCAATTATGAATGAGTAAAGCAAGTCATACCCCAGGGAATTTGACAGGCATGGAGCAATAAATAGAAGGTAATATGCACACAGATGTTGGCCGGAAAGAAAATAAACATTGCGAGGTTTGAATTTTCTCCACAAGTTTTAACTCTAAGAAACCGCCGATAATTGCAACATGTAGCGCCAGATCTAAGCTATCCATACATGTCAAAATTACTGAATTTGGTTGATATTTCATGCAATTATGAATGAGTAAAGCAAGTCCATACCCCAGGGAATTTGACATGCATGGAGCAATAAATAGACGGTAACATGTACACAGATGTTGGCCGGGAAGAAAATAAACATTGCGAGGTTTGAATTTTCTCCACAAGTGTTAACTCTAAGAAGCCGCCGATAACTGCAACATGTAGCGCCAGATCTAAGCTATCCATACATGTCAAAATGACTGAATTTGGTTGATATTTCATGCAATTATGAATGAGTAAAGCAAGTCCATACCCCAGGGAATTTGACAGGCATGGAGCAATAAATAAAAGGTAATCTGCACACAGATGGTGGCCGGGAAGAAAATAAACATTGCGAGGTTCGAATTTTCTCCACAAGTGTTAACTCTAAGAAGCCGCCGATAATTGCAACATGTAGCGCCAGATCTAAGCTATCCATACATGTCAAAATTACTGAATTTGGTTGATATTTCATGCAATTATGAATGAGTAAAGCAAGTCCATACCCCAGGGAATTTGACATGCATGGAGCAATAAATAGACGGTAACATGTACACAGATGTTGGCCGGAAAGAAAATAAACATTGCGAGGTTTGAATTTTCTCCACAAGTTTTAACTCTAAGAAGCCGCCGATAATTGCAACATGTAGCGCCAGATCTAAGCTATCCGTACATGTCAAAATTACTGAATTTGGTTGATATTTCATGCAATTATGAATGAGTAAAGCAAGTCCATACCCCAGGGAATTTGACATGCATGGAGCAATAAATAGACGGTAACATGTACACAGATGTTGGCCGGAAAGAAAATAGACATTGCGAGGTTTGAATTTTCTCCACAAGTTTTAACTCTAAGAAGCCGCCGATAATTGCAACATGTAGCGCCAGATCTAAGCTATCCATACATGTCAAAATTACTGAATTTGGTTGATATTTCATGCAATTATGAATGAGTAAAGCAAGTCCATACCCCATTGAATTTGACAGGCATGGAGCAATAAATAAAAGGTAATCTGCACACAGATGGTGGCCGGGAAGAAAATAAACATTGCGAGGTTTGAATTTTCTCCACAAGTGTTAACTCTAAGAAGCCGCCGATAATTGCAACATGTAGCGCCAGATCTAAGCTATCCATACATGTCAAAATTACTGAATTTGGTTGATATTTCATGCAATTATGAATGAGTAAAGCAAGTCCATACCCCAGGGAATTTGACATGCATGGAGCAATAAATAGACGGTAACATGTACACAGATGTTGGCCGGGAAGAAAATAAACATTGCGAGGTTTGAATTTTCTCCACAAGTTTTAACTCTAAGAAGCCGCCGATAATTGCAACATGTAGCGCCAGATCTAAGCTATCCATACATGTCAAAATTACTGCATTTGGTTGATATTTCATGTAATTATGAATGAGTAAAGCAAGTCATACCCCAGGGAATTTGACAGGCATGGAGCAATAAATAGAAGGTAATATGCACACAGATGTTGGCCGGAAAGAAAATAAACATTGCGAGGTTTGAATTTTCTCCACAAGTTTTAACTCTAAGAAACCGCCGATAATTGCAACATGTAGCGCCAGATCTAAGCTATCCATACATGTCAAAATTACTGAATTTGGTTGATATTTCATGCAATTATGAATGAGTAAAGCAAGTCCATACCCCAGGGAATTTGACATGCATGGAGCAATAAATAGACGGTAACATGTACACAGATGTTGGCCGGGAAGAAAATAAACATTGCGAGGTTTGAATTTTCTCCACAAGTGTTAACTCTAAGAAGCCGCCGATAACTGCAACATGTAGCGCCAGATCTAAGCTATCCATACATGTCAAAATGACTGAATTTGGTTGATATTTCATGCAATTATGAATGAGTAAAGCAAGTCCATACCCCAGGGAATTTGACAGGCATGGAGCAATAAATAAAAGGTAATCTGCACACAGATGGTGGCCGGGAAGAAAATAAACATTGCGAGGTTCGAATTTTCTCCACAAGTGTTAACTCTAAGAAGCCGCCGATAATTGCAACATGTAGCGCCAGATCTAAGCTATCCATACATGTCAAAATTACTGAATTTGGTTGATATTTCATGCAATTATGAATGAGTAAAGCAAGTCCATACCCCAGGGAATTTGACATGCATGGAGCAATAAATAGACGGTAACATGTACACAGATGTTGGCCGGAAAGAAAATAAACATTGCGAGGTTTGAATTTTCTCCACAAGTTTTAACTCTAAGAAGCCGCCGATAATTGCAACATGTAGCGCCAGATCTAAGCTATCCATACATGTCAAATTTACTGAATTTGGTTGATATTTCATGCAATTATGAATGAGTAAAGCAAGTCCATACCCCATTGAATTTGACAGGCATGGAGCAATAAATAAAAGGTAATCTGCACACAGATGGTGGCCGGGAAGAAAATAAACATTGCGAGGTTTGAATTTTCTCCACAAGTGTTAACTCTAAGAAGCCGCCGATAATTGCAACATGTAGCGCCAGATCTAAGCTATCCATACATGTCAAAATTACTGAATTTGGTTGATATTTCATGCAATTATGAATGAGTAAAGCAAGTCCATACCCCAGGGAATTTGACATGCATGGAGCAATAAATAGACGGTAACATGTACACAGATGTTGGCCGGGAAGAAAATAAACATTGCGAGGTTTGAATTTTCTCCACAAGTTTTAACTCTAAGAAGCCGCCGATAATTGCAACATGTAGCGCCAGATCTAAGCTATCCATACATGTCAAAATTACTGCATTTGGTTGATATTTCATGTAATTATGAATGAGTAAAGCAAGTCATACCCCAGGGAATTTGACAGGCATGGAGCAATAAATAGAAGGTAATATGCACACAGATGTTGGCCGGAAAGAAAATAAACATTGCGAGGTTTGAATTTTCTCCACAAGTTTTAACTCTAAGAAACCGCCGATAATTGCAACATGTAGCGCCAGATCTAAGCTATCCATACATGTCAAAATTACTGAATTTGGTTGATATTTCATGCAATTATGAATGAGTAAAGCAAGTCCATACCCCAGGGAATTTGACATGCATGGAGCAATAAATAGACGGTAACATGTACACAGATGTTGGCCGGGAAGAAAATAAACATTGCGAGGTTTGAATTTTCTCCACAAGTGTTAACTCTAAGAAGCCGCCGATAACTGCAACATGTAGCGCCAGATCTAAGCTATCCATACATGTCAAAATGACTGAATTTGGTTGATATTTCATGCAATTATGAATGAGTAAAGCAAGTCCATACCCCAGGGAATTTGACAGGCATGGAGCAATAAATAAAAGGTAATCTGCACACAGATGGTGGCCGGGAAGAAAATAAACATTGCGAGGTTTGAATTTTCTCCACAAGTGTTAACTCTAAGAAGCCGCCGATAATTGCAACATGTAGCGCCAGATCTAAGCTATCCATACATGTCAAAATTACTGAATTTGGTTGATATTTCATGCAATTATGAATGAGTAAAGCAAGTCCATACCCCAGGGAATTTGACAGGCATGGAGCAATAAATAAAAGGTAATCTGCACACAGATGGTGGCCGGGAAGAAAATAAACATTGCGAGGTTTGAATTTTCTCCACAAGTGTTAACTCTAAGAAGCCGCCGATAATTGCAACATGTAGCGCCAGATCTAAGCTATCCATACATGTCAAAATTACTGAATTTGGTTGATATTTCATGCAATTATGAATGAGTAAAGCAAGTCCATACCCCAGGGAATTTGACATGCATGGAGCAATAAATAGACGGTAACATGTACACAGATGTTGGCCGGAAAGAAAATAAACATTGCGAGGTTTGAATTTTCTCCACAAGTTTTAACTCTAAGAAGCCGCCGATAATTGCAACATGTAGCGCCAGATCTAAGCTATCCATACATGTCAAAATTACTGAATTTGGTTGATATTTCATGCAATTATGAATGAGTAAAGCAAGTCCATACCCCATGGAATTTGACAGGCATGGAGCAATAAATAAAAGGTAATCTGCACACAGATGGTGGCCGGGAAGAAAATAAACATTGCGAGGTTTGAATTTTCTCCACAAGTGTTAACTCTAAGAAGCCGCCGATAATTGCAACATGTAGCGCCAGATCTAAGCTATCCATACATGTCAAAATTACTGAATTTGGTTGATATTTCATGCAATTATGAATGAGTAAGGCAAGTCCATACCCCAGGGAATTTGACATGCATGGAGCAATAAATAGACGGTAACATGTACACAGATGTTGGCCGGGAAGAAAATAAACATTGCGAGGTTTGTATTTTCTCCACAAGTTTTAACTCTAAGAAGCCGCCGATAATTGCAACATGTAGCGCCAGATCTAAGCTATCCATACATGTCAAAATTACTGAATTTGGTTGATATTTCATGCAATTATGAATGAGTAAAGCAAGTCCATACCCCAGGGAATTTGACAGGCATGGAGCAATAAATAAAAGGTAATCTGCACACAGATGGTGGCCGGGAAGAAAATAAACATTGCGAGGTTTGAATTTTCTCCACAAGTGTTAACTCTAAGAAGCCGCCGATAATTGCAACATGTAGCGCCAGATCTAAGCTATCCATACATGTCAAAATTACTGAATTTGGTTGATATTTCATGCAATTATGAATGAGTAAAGCAAGTCCATACCCCAGGGAATTTGACAGGCATGGAGCAATAAATAGACGGTAACATGTACACAGATGTTGGCCGGAAAGAAAATAAACATTGCGAGGTTTGAATTTTCTCCACAAGTTTTAACTCTAAGAAGCCGCCGATAATTGCAACATGTAGCGCCAGATCTAAGCTATCCATACATGTCAAAATTACTGAATTTGGTTGATATTTCATGCAATTATGAATGAGTAAAGCAAGTCCATACCCCAGGGAATTTGACATGCATGGAGCAATAAATAGACGGTAACATGTACACAGATGTTGGCCGGAAAGAAAATAAACATTGCGAGGTTTGAATTTTCTCCACAAGTTTTAACTCTAAGAAGCCGCCGATAATTGCAACATGTAGCGCCAGATCTAAGCTATCCATACATGTCAAAATTACTGAATTTGGTTGATATTTCATGCAATTATGAATGAGTAAAGCAAGTCCATACCCCAGGGAATTTGACATGCATGGAGCAATAAATAGACGGTAACATGTACACAGATGTTGGCCGGAAAGAAAATAAACATTGCGAGGTTTGAATTTTCTCCACAAGTTTTAACTCTAAGAAGCCGCCGGTAATTGCAACATGTAGCGCCAGATCTAAGCTATCCATACATGTCAAAATTACTGAATTTGGTTGATATTTCATGCAATTATGAATGAGTAAAGCAAGTCCATACCACATGCAATTTGACAGGCATGGAGCAATAAATAAAAGGTAATCTGCACAGATGGTGGCCAGGAAGAAAATAAACATTGCGAGGTTTGAATTTTCTCCACAAGTGTTAACTCTAAGAAGCCGCCGATAATTGCAACATGTAGCGCCAGATCTAAGCTATCCATACATGTCAAAATTACTGAATTTGGTTGATATTTCATGCAATTATGAATGAGTAAAGCAAGTCCATACCCCAGGGAATTTGACATGCATGGAGCAATAAATAGACGGTAACATGTACACAGATGTTGGCCGGGAAGAAAATAAACATTGCGAGGTTTGAATTTTCTCCACAAGTTTTAACTCTAAGAAGCCGCCGATAATTGCAACATGTAGCGCCAGATCTAAGCTATCCATACATGTCAAAATTACTGAATTTGGTTGATATTTCATGCAATTATGAATGAGTAAAGCAAGTCCATACCCCAGGGAATTTGACAGGCATGGAGCAATAAATAAAAGGTAATCTGCACACAGATGGTGGCCGGGAAGAAAATAAACATTGCGAGGTTCGAATTTTCTCCACAAGTGTTAACTCTAAGAAGCCGCCGATAATTGCAACATGTAGCGCCAGATCTAAGCTATCCATACATGTCAAAATTACTGAATTTGGTTGATATTTCATGCAATTATGAATGAGTAAAGCAAGTCCATACCCCAGGGAATTTGACATGCATGGAGCAATAAATAGACGGTAACATGTACACAGATGTTGGCCGGGAAGAAAATAAACATTGCGAGGTTTGAATTTTCTCCACAAGTTTTAACTCTAAGAAGCCGCCGATAATTGCAACATGTAGCGCCAGATCTAAGCTATCCATACATGTCAAAATTACTGAATTTGGTTGATATTTCATGCAATTATGAATGAGTAAAGCAAGTCCATACCCCAGGGAATTTGACAGGCATGGAGCAATAAATAAAAGGTAATCTGCACACAGATGGTGGCCGGGAAGAAAATAAACATTGCGAGGTTTGAATTTTCTCCACAAGTGTTAACTCTAAGAAGCCGCCGATAATTGCAACATGTAGCGCCAGATCTAAGCTATCCATACATGTCAAAATTACTGAATTTGGTTGATATTTCATGCAATTATGAATGAGTAAAGCAAGTCCATACCCCAGGGAATTTGACATGCATGGAGCAATAAATAGACGGTAACATGTACACAGATGTTGGCCGGAAAGAAAATAAACATTGCGAGGTTTGAATTTTCTCCACAAGTTTTAACTCTAAGAAGCCGCCGATAATTGCAACATGTAGCGCCAGATCTAAGCTATCCATACATGTCAAAATTACTGAATTTGGTTGATATTTCATGCAATTATGAATGAGTAAAGCAAGTCCATACCCCAGGGAATTTGACAGGCATGGAGCAATAAATAAAAGGTAATCTGCACACAGATGGTGGCCGGGAAGAAAATAAACATTGCGAGGTTTGAATTTTCTCCACAAGTGTTAACTCTAAGAAGCCGCCGATAATTGCAACATGTAGCGCTAGATCTAAGCTATCCATACATGTCAAAATTACTGAATTTGGTTGATATTTCATGCAATTATGAATGAGTAAAGCAAGTCCATACCCCAGGGAATTTGACATGCATGGAGCAATAAATAGACGGTAACATGTACACAGATGTTGGCCGGAAAGAAAATAAACATTGCGAGGTTTGAATTTTCTCCACAAGTTTTAACTCTAAGAAGCCGCCGATAATTGCAACATGTAGCGCCAGATCTAAGCTATCCATACATGTCAAAATTACTGAATTTGGTTGATATTTCATGCAATTATGAATGAGTAAAGCAAGTCCATACCCCATGGAATTTGACAGGCATGGAGCAATAAATAAAAGGTAATCTGCACACAGATGGTGGCCGGGAAGAAAATAAACATTGCGAGGTTTGAATTTTCTCCACAAGTGTTAACTCTAAGAAGCCGCCGATAATTGCAACATGTAGCGCCAGATCTAAGCTATCCATACATGTCAAAATTACTGAATTTGGTTGATATTTCATGCAATTATGAATGAGTAAGGCAAGTCCATACCCCAGGGAATTTGACATGCATGGAGCAATAAATAGACGGTAACATGTACACAGATGTTGGCCGGGAAGAAAATAAACATTGCGAGGTTTGAATTTTCTCCACAAGTTTTAACTCTAAGAAGCCGCCGATAATTGCAACATGTAGCGCCAGATCTAAGCTATCCATACATGTCAAAATTACTGAATTTGGTTGATATTTCATGCAATTATGAATGAGTAAAGCAAGTCCATACCCCAGGGAATTTGACAGGCATGGAGCAATAAATAAAAGGTAATCTGCACACAGATGGTGGCCGGGAAGAAAATAAACATTGCGAGGTTTGAATTTTCTCCACAAGTGTTAACTCTAAGAAGCCGCCGATAATTGCAACATGTAGCGCCAGATCTAAGCTATCCATACATGTCAAAATTACTGAATTTGGTTGATATTTCATGCAATTATGAATGAGTAAAGCAAGTCCATACCCCAGGGAATTTGACAGGCATGGAGCAATAAATAGACGGTAACATGTACACAGATGTTGGCCGGAAAGAAAATAAACATTGCGAGGTTTGAATTTTCTCCACAAGTTTTAACTCTAAGAAGCCGCCGATAATTGCAACATGTAGCGCCAGATCTAAGCTATCCATACATGTCAAATTACTGAATTTGGTTTATATTTCATGCAATTATGAATGAGTAAAGCAAGTCCATACCCCAGGGAATTTGACATGCATGGAGCAATAAATAGACGGTAACATGTACACAGATGTTGGCCGGAAAGAAAATAAACATTGCGAGGTTTGAATTTTCTCCACAAGTTTTAACTCTAAGAAGCCGCCGATAATTGCAACATGTAGCGCCAGATCTAAGCTATCCATACATGTCAAAATTACTGAATTTGGTTGATATTTCATGCAATTATGAATGAGTAAAGCAAGTCCATACCCCAGGGAATTTGACATGCATGGAGCAATAAATAGACGGTAACATGTACACAGATGTTGGCCGGAAAGAAAATAAACATTGCGAGGTTTGAATTTTCTCCACAAGTTTTAACTCTAAGAAGCCGCCGGTAATTGCAACATGTAGCGCCAGATCTAAGCTATCCATACATGTCAAAATTACTGAATTTGGTTGATATTTCATGCAATTATGAATGAGTAAAGCAAGTCCATACCCCAGGGAATTTGACAGGCATGGAGCAATAAATAAAAGGTAATCTGCACACAGATGGTGGCCGGGAAGAAAATAAACATTGCGAGGTTCGAATTTTCTCCACAAGTGTTAACTCTAAGAAGCCGCCGATAATTGCAACATGTAGCGCCAGATCTAAGCTATCCATACATGTCAAAATTACTGAATTTGGTTGATATTTCATGCAATTATGAATGAGTAAAGCAAGTCCATACCCCAGGGAATTTGACAGGCATGGAGCAATAAATAAAAGGTAATCTGCACACAGATGGTGGCCGGAAAGAAAATAAACATTGCGAGGTTTGAATTTTCTCCACAAGTTTTAACTCTAAGAAGCCGCCGATAATTGCAACATGTAGCGCCAGATCTAAGCTATCCATACATGTCAAAATTACTGAATTTGGTTGATATTTCATGCAATTATGAATGAGTAAAGCAAGTCCATACCCCAGGGAATTTGACATGCATGGAGCAATAAATAGACGGTAACATGTACACAGATGTTGGCCGGAAAGAAAATAAACATTGCGAGGTTTGAATTTTCTCCACAAGTTTTAACTCTAAGAAGCCGCCGGTAATTGCAACATGTAGCGCCAGATCTAAGCTATCCATACATGTCAAATTTACTGAATTTGGTTGATATTTCATGCAATTATGAATGAGTAAAGCAAGTCCATACCACATGGAATTTGACAGGCATGAAGCAATAAATAAAAGGTAATCTGCACAGATGGTGGCCAGGAAGAAAATAAACATTGCGAGGTTTGAATTTTCTCCACAAGTGTTAACTCTAAGAAGCCGCCGATAATTGCAACATGTAGCGCCAGATCTAAGCTATCCATACATGTCAAAATTACTGAATTTGGTTGATATTTCATGCAATTATGAATGAGTAAAGCAAGTCCATACCCCAGGGAATTTGACAGGCATGGAGCAATAAATAGACGGTAACATGTACACAGATGTTGGCCGGAAAGAAAATAAACATTGCGAGGTTTGAATTTTCTCCACAAGTTTTAACTCTAAGAAGCCGCCGATAATTGCAACATGTAGCGCCAGATCTAAGCTATCCATACATGTCAAATTACTGAATTTGGTTGATATTTCATGCAATTATGAATGAGTAAAGCAAGTCCATACCCCAGGGAATTTGACATGCATGGAGCAATAAATAGACGGTAACATGTACACAGATGTTGGCCGGAAAGAAAATAAACATTGCGAGGTTTGAATTTTCTCCACAAGTTTTAACTCTAAGAAGCCGCCGATAATTGCAACATGTAGCGCCAGATCTAAGCTATCCATACATGTCAAAATTACTGAATTTGGTTGATATTTCATGCAATTATGAATGAGTAAAGCAAGTCCATACCCCAGGGAATTTGACATGCATGGAGCAATAAATAGACGGTAACATGTACACAGATGTTGGCCGGAAAGAAAATAAACATTGCGAGGTTTGAATTTTCTCCACAAGTTTTAACTCTAAGAAGCCGCCGGTAATTGCAACATGTAGCGCCAGATCTAAGCTATCCATACATGTCAAAATTACTGAATTTGGTTGATATTTCATGCAATTATGAATGAGTAAAGCAAGTCCATACCCCAGGGAATTTGACATGCATGGAGCAATAAATAGACGGTAACATGTACACAGATGTTGGCCGGAAAGAAAATAAACATTGCGAGGTTTGAATTTTCTCCACAAGTTTTAACTCTAAGAAGCCGCCGATAATTGCAACATGTAGCGCCAGATCTAAGCTATCCATACATGTCAAAATTACTGAATTTGGTTGATATTTCATGCAATTATGAATGAGTAAAGCAAGTCCATACCCCATGGAATTTGACAGGCATGGAGCAATAAATAAAAGGTAATCTGCACACAGATGGTGGCCGGGAAGAAAATAAACATTGCGAGGTTTGAATTTTCTCCACAAGTGTTAACTCTAAGAAGCCGCCGATAATTGCAACATGTAGCGCCAGATCTAAGCTATCCATACATGTCAAAATTACTGAATTTGGTTGATATTTCATGCAATTATGAATGAGTAAGGCAAGTCCATACCCCAGGGAATTTGACATGCATGGAGCAATAAATAGACGGTAACATGTACACAGATGTTGGCCGGGAAGAAAATAAACATTGCGAGGTTTGAATTTTCTCCACAAGTTTTAACTCTAAGAAGCCGCCGATAATTGCAACATGTAGCGCCAGATCTAAGCTATCCATACATGTCAAAATTACTGAATTTGGTTGATATTTCATGCAATTATGAATGAGTAAAGCAAGTCCATACCCCAGGGAATTTGACAGGCATGGAGCAATAAATAAAAGGTAATCTGCACACAGATGGTGGCCGGGAAGAAAATAAACATTGCGAGGTTTGAATTTTCTCCACAAGTGTTAACTCTAAGAAGCCGCCGATAATTGCAACATGTAGCGCCAGATCTAAGCTATCCATACATGTCAAAATTACTGAATTTGGTTGATATTTCATGCAATTATGAATGAGTAAAGCAAGTCCATACCCCAGGGAATTTGACAGGCATGGAGCAATAAATAGACGGTAACATGTACACAGATGTTGGCCGGAAAGAAAATAAACATTGCGAGGTTTGAATTTTCTCCACAAGTTTTAACTCTAAGAAGCCGCCGATAATTGCAACATGTAGCGCCAGATCTAAGCTATCCATACATGTCAAAATTACTGAATTTGGTTGATATTTCATGCAATTATGAATGAGTAAAGCAAGTCCATACCCCAGGGAATTTGACAGGCATGGAGCAATAAATAAAAGGTAATCTGCACACAGATGGTGGCCGGGAAGAAAATAAACATTGCGAGGTTTGAATTTTCTCCACAAGTGTTAACTCTAAGAAGCCGCCGATAATTGCAACATGTAGCGCCAGATCTAAGCTATCCATACATGTCAAAATTACTGAATTTGGTTGATATTTCATGCAATTATGAATGAGTAAAGCAAGTCCATACCCCAGGGAATTTGACAGGCATGGAGCAATAAATAGACGGTAACATGTACACAGATGTTGGCCGGAAAGAAAATAAACATTGCGAGGTTTGAATTTTCTCCACAAGTTTTAACTCTAAGAAGCCGCCGATAATTGCAACATGTAGCGCCAGATCTAAGCTATCCATACATGTCAAATTACTGAATTTGGTTGATATTTCATGCAATTATGAATGAGTAAAGCAAGTCCATACCCCAGGGAATTTGACATGCATGGAGCAATAAATAGACGGTAACATGTACACAGATGTTGGCCGGAAAGAAAATAAACATTGCGAGGTTTGAATTTTCTCCACAAGTTTTAACTCTAAGAAGCCGCCGATAATTGCAACATGTAGCGCCAGATCTAAGCTATCCATACATGTCAAAATTACTGAATTTGGTTGATATTTCATGCAATTATGAATGAGTAAAGCAAGTCCATACCCCAGGGAATTTGACATGCATGGAGCAATAAATAGACGGTAACATGTACACAGATGTTGGCCGGAAAGAAAATAAACATTGCGAGGTTTGAATTTTCTCCACAAGTTTTAACTCTAAGAAGCCGCCGGTAATTGCAACATGTAGCGCCAGATCTAAGCTATCCATACATGTCAAAATTACTGAATTTGGTTGATATTTCATGCAATTATGAATGAGTAAAGCAAGTCCATACCCCAGGGAATTTGACATGCATGGAGCAATAAATAGACGGTAACATGTACACAGATGTTGGCCGGAAAGAAAATAAACATTGCGAGGTTTGAATTTTCTCCACAAGTTTTAACTCTAAGAAGCCGCCGATAATTGCAACATGTAGCGCCAGATCTAAGCTATCCATACATGTCAAAATTACTGAATTTGGTTGATATTTCATGCAATTATGAATGAGTAAAGCAAGTCCATACCCCATGGAATTTGACAGGCATGGAGCAATAAATAAAAGGTAATCTGCACACAGATGGTGGCCGGGAAGAAAATAAACATTGCGAGGTTTGAATTTTCTCCACAAGTGTTAACTCTAAGAAGCCGCCGATAATTGCAACATGTAGCGCCAGATCTAAGCTATCCATACATGTCAAAATTACTGAATTTGGTTGATATTTCATGCAATTATGAATGAGTAAGGCAAGTCCATACCCCAGGGAATTTGACATGCATGGAGCAATAAATAGACGGTAACATGTACACAGATGTTGGCCGGGAAGAAAATAAACATTGCGAGGTTTGAATTTTCTCCACAAGTTTTAACTCTAAGAAGCCGCCGATAATTGCAACATGTAGCGCCAGATCTAAGCTATCCATACATGTCAAAATTACTGAATTTGGTTGATATTTCATGCAATTATGAATGAGTAAAGCAAGTCCATACCCCAGGGAATTTGACAGGCATGGAGCAATAAATAAAAGGTAATCTGCACACAGATGGTGGCCGGGAAGAAAATAAACATTGCGAGGTTTGAATTTTCTCCACAAGTGTTAACTCTAAGAAGCCGCCGATAATTGCAACATGTAGCGCCAGATCTAAGCTATCCATACATGTCAAAATTACTGAATTTGGTTGATATTTCATGCAATTATGAATGAGTAAAGCAAGTCCATACCCCAGGGAATTTGACAGGCATGGAGCAATAAATAGACGGTAACATGTACACAGATGTTGGCCGGAAAGAAAATAAACATTGCGAGGTTTGAATTTTCTCCACAAGTTTTAACTCTAAGAAGCCGCCGATAATTGCAACATGTAGCGCCAGATCTAAGCTATCCATACATGTCAAATTACTGAATTTGGTTGATATTTCATGCAATTATGAATGAGTAAAGCAAGTCCATACCCCAGGGAATTTGACATGCATGGAGCAATAAATAGACGGTAACATGTACACAGATGTTGGCCGGAAAGAAAATAAACATTGCGAGGTTTGAATTTTCTCCACAAGTTTTAACTCTAAGAAGCCGCCGATAATTGCAACATGTAGCGCCAGATCTAAGCTATCCATACATGTCAAAATTACTGAATTTGGTTGATATTTCATGCAATTATGAATGAGTAAAGCAAGTCCATACCCCAGGGAATTTGACATGCATGGAGCAATAAATAGACGGTAACATGTACACAGATGTTGGCCGGAAAGAAAATAAACATTGCGAGGTTTGAATTTTCTCCACAAGTTTTAACTCTAAGAAGCCGCCGGTAATTGCAACATGTAGCGCCAGATCTAAGCTATCCATACATGTCAAAATTACTGAATTTGGTTGATATTTCATGCAATTATGAATGAGTAAAGCAAGTCCATACCCCAGGGAATTTGACAGGCATGGAGCAATAAATAAAAGGTAATCTGCACACAGATGGTGGCCGGGAAGAAAATAAACATTGCGAGGTTCGAATTTTCTCCACAAGTGTTAACTCTAAGAAGCCGCCGATAATTGCAACATGTAGCGCCAGATCTAAGCTATCCATACATGTCAAAATTACTGAATTTGGTTGATATTTCATGCAATTATGAATGAGTAAAGCAAGTCCATACCCCAGGGAATTTGACAGGCATGGAGCAATAAATAAAAGGTAATCTGCACACAGATGGTGGCCGGGAAGAAAATAAACATTGCGAGGTTTGAATTTTCTCCACAAGTGTTAACTCTAAGAAGCCGCCGATAATTGCAACATGTAGCGCCAGATCTAAGCTATCCATACATGTCAAAATTACTGAATTTGGTTGATATTTCATGCAATTATGAATGAGTAAAGCAAGTCCATACCCCAGGGAATTTGACAGGCATGGAGCAATAAATAGACGGTAACATGTACACAGATGTTGGCCGGAAAGAAAATAAACATTGCGAGGTTTGAATTTTCTCCACAAGTTTTAACTCTAAGAAGCCGCCGATAATTGCAACATGTAGCGCCAGATCTAAGCTATCCATACATGTCAAAATTACTGAATTTGGTTGATATTTCATGCAATTATGAATGAGTAAAGCAAGTCCATACCCCAGGGAATTTGACATGCATGGAGCAATAAATAGACGGTAACATGTACACAGATGTTGGCCGGAAAGAAAATAAACATTGCGAGGTTTGAATTTTCTCCACAAGTTTTAACTCTAAGAAGCCGCCGATAATTGCAACATGTAGCGCCAGATCTAAGCTATCCATACATGTCAAAATTACTGAATTTGGTTGATATTTCATGCAATTATGAATGAGTAAAGCAAGTCCATACCCCAGGGAATTTGACATGCATGGAGCAATAAATAGACGGTAACATGTACACAGATGTTGGCCGGAAAGAAAATAAACATTGCGAGGTTTGAATTTTCTCCACAAGTTTTAACTCTAAGAAGCCGCCGGTAATTGCAACATGTAGCGCCAGATCTAAGCTATCCATACATGTCAAAATTACTGAATTTGGTTGATATTTCATGCAATTATGAATGAGTAAAGCAAGTCCATACCACATGGAATTTGACAGGCATGGAGCAATAAATAAAAGGTAATCTGCACAGATGGTGGCCAGGAAGAAAATAAACATTGCGAGGTTTGAATTTTCTCCACAAGTGTTAACTCTAAGAAGCCGCCGATAATTGCAACATGTAGCGCCAGATCTAAGCTATCCATACATGTCAAAATTACTGAATTTGGTTGATATTTCATGCAATTATGAATGAGTAAAGCAAGTCCATACCCCAGGGAATTTGACATGCATGGAGCAATAAATAGACGGTAACATGTACACAGATGTTGGCCGGGAAGAAAATAAACATTGCGAGGTTTGAATTTTCTCCACAAGTTTTAACTCTAAGAAGCCGCCGATAATTGCAACATGTAGCGCCAGATCTAAGCTATCCATACATGTCAAAATTACTGAATTTGGTTGATATTTCATGCAATTATGAATGAGTAAAGCAAGTCCATACCCCAGGGAATTTGACATGCATGGAGCAATAAATAAAAGGTAATCTGCACACAGATGGTGGCCGGGAAGAAAATAAACATTGCGAGGTTCGAATTTTCTCCACAAGTGTTAACTCTAAGAAGCCGCCGATAATTGCAACATGTAGCGCCAGATCTAAGCTATCCATACATGTCAAAATTACTGAATTTGGTTGATATTTCATGCAATTATGAATGAGTAAAGCAAGTCCATACCCCATGGAATTTGACAGGCATGGAGCAATAAATAAAAGGTAATCTGCACACAGATGGTGGCCGGGAAGAAAATAAACATTGCGAGGTTTGAATTTTCTCCACAAGTGTTAACTCTAAGAAGCCGCCGATAATTGCAACATGTAGCGCCAGATCTAAGCTATCCATACATGTCAAAATTACTGAATTTGGTTGATATTTCATGCAATTATGAATGAGTAAAGCAAGTCCATACCCCAGGGAATTTGACATGCATGGAGCAATAAATAGACGGTAACATGTACACAGATGTTGGCCGGAAAGAAAATAAACATTGCGAGGTTTGAATTTTCTCCACAAGTTTTAACTCTAAGAAGCCGCCGGTAATTGCAACATGTAGCGCCAGATCTAAGCTATCCATACATGTCAAAATTACTGAATTTGGTTGATATTTCATGCAATTATGAATGAGTAAAGCAAGTCCATACCCCAGGGAATTTGACAGGCATGGAGCAATAAATAAAAGGTAATCTGCACACAGATGGTGGCCGGGAAGAAAATAAACATTGCGAGGTTCGAATTTTCTCCACAAGTGTTAACTCTAAGAAGCCGCCGATAATTGCAACATGTAGCGCCAGATCTAAGCTATCCATACATGTCAAAATTACTGAATTTGGTTGATATTTCATGCAATTATGAATGAGTAAAGCAAGTCCATACCCCATGGAATTTGACAGGCATGGAGCAATAAATAAAAGGTAATCTGCACACAGATGGTGGCCGGGAAGAAAATAAACATTGCGAGGTTTGAATTTTCTCCACAAGTGTTAACTCTAAGAAGCCGCCGATAATTGCAACATGTAGCGCCAGATCTAAGCTATCCATACATGTCAAAATTACTGAATTTGGTTGATATTTCATGCAATTATGAATGAGTAAGGCAAGTCCATACCCCAGGGAATTTGACATGCATGGAGCAATAAATAGACGGTAACATGTACACAGATGTTGGCCGGAAAGAAAATAAACATTGCGAGGTTTGAATTTTCTCCACAAGTTTTAACTCTAAGAAGCCGCCGATAATTGCAACATGTAGCGCCAGATCTAAGCTATCCATACATGTCAAAATTACTGAATTTGGTTGATATTTCATGCAATTATGAATGAGTAAAGCAAGTCCATACCCCATGGAATTTGACAGGCATGGAGCAATAAATAAAAGGTAATCTGCACACAGATGGTGGCCGGGAAGAAAATAAACATTGCGAGGTTTGAATTTTCTCCACAAGTGTTAACTCTAAGAAGCCGCCGATAATTGCAACATGTAGCGCCAGATCTAAGCTATCCATACATGTCAAAATTACTGAATTTGGTTGATATTTCATGCAATTATGAATGAGTAAGGCAAGTCCATACCCCAGGGAATTTGACATGCATGGAGCAATAAATAGACGGTAACATGTACACAGATGTTGGCCGGGAAGAAAATAAACATTGCGAGGTTTGAATTTTCTCCACAAGTTTTAACTCTAAGAAGCCGCCGATAATTGCAACATGTAGCGCCAGATCTAAGCTATCCATACATGTCAAAATTACTGAATTTGGTTGATATTTCATGCAATTATGAATGAGTAAAGCAAGTCCATACCCCAGGGAATTTGACAGGCATGGAGCAATAAATAAAAGGTAATCTGCACACAGATGGTGGCCGGGAAGAAAATAAACATTGCGAGGTTTGAATTTTCTCCACAAGTGTTAACTCTAAGAAGCCGCCGATAATTGCAACATGTAGCGCCAGATCTAAGCTATCCATACATGTCAAAATTACTGAATTTGGTTGATATTTCATGCAATTATGAATGAGTAAAGCAAGTCCATACCCCAGGGAATTTGACAGGCATGGAGCAATAAATAAAAGGTAATCTGCACACAGATGGTGGCCGGGAAGAAAATAAACATTGCGAGGTTTGAATTTTCTCCACAAGTGTTAACTCTAAGAAGCCGCCGATAATTGCAACATGTAGCGCCAGATCTAAGCTATCCATACATGTCAAAATTACTGAATTTGGTTGATATTTCATGCAATTATGAATGAGTAAAGCAAGTCCATACCCCAGGGAATTTGACAGGCATGGAGCAATAAATAAAAGGTAATCTGCACACAGATGGTGGCCGGGAAGAAAATAAACATTGCGAGGTTCGAATTTTCTCCACAAGTGTTAACTCTAAGAAGCCGCCGATAATTGCAACATGTAGCGCCAGATCTAAGCTATCCATACATGTCAAAATTACTGAATTTGGTTGATATTTCATGCAATTATGAATGAGTAAAGCAAGTCCATACCCCATGGAATTTGACAGGCATGGAGCAATAAATAAAAGGTAATCTGCACACAGATGGTGGCCGGGAAGAAAATAAACATTGCGAGGTTTGAATTTTCTCCACAAGTGTTAACTCTAAGAAGCCGCCGATAATTGCAACATGTAGCGCCAGATCTAAGCTATCCATACATGTCAAAATTACTGAATTTGGTTGATATTTCATGCAATTATGAATGAGTAAAGCAAGTCCATACCCCATGGAATTTGACAGGCATGGAGCAATAAATAAAAGGTAATCTGCACACAGATGGTGGCCGGGAAGAAAATAAACATTGCGAGGTTTGAATTTTCTCCACAAGTGTTAACTCTAAGAAGCCGCCGATAATTGCAACATGTAGCGCCAGATCTAAGCTATCCATACATGTCAAAATTACTGAATTTGGTTGATATTTCATGCAATTATGAATGAGTAAGGCAAGTCCATACCCCAGGGAATTTGACATGCATGGAGCAATAAATAGACGGTAACATGTACACAGATGTTGGCCGGAAAGAAAATAAACATTGCGAGGTTTGAATTTTCTCCACAAGTTTTAACTCTAAGAAGCCGCCGATAATTGCAACATGTAGCGCCAGATCTAAGCTATCCATACATGTCAAAATTACTGAATTTGGTTGATATTTCATGCAATTATGAATGAGTAAAGCAAGTCCATACCCCATGGAATTTGACAGGCATGGAGCAATAAATAAAAGGTAATCTGCACACAGATGGTGGCCGGGAAGAAAATAAACATTGCGAGGTTTGAATTTTCTCCACAAGTGTTAACTCTAAGAAGCCGCCGATAATTGCAACATGTAGCGCCAGATCTAAGCTATCCATACATGTCAAAATTACTGAATTTGGTTGATATTTCATGCAATTATGAATGAGTAAGGCAAGTCCATACCCCAGGGAATTTGACATGCATGGAGCAATAAATAGACGGTAACATGTACACAGATGTTGGCCGGGAAGAAAATAAACATTGCGAGGTTTGAATTTTCTCCACAAGTTTTAACTCTAAGAAGCCGCCGATAATTGCAACATGTAGCGCCAGATCTAAGCTATCCATACATGTCAAAATTACTGAATTTGGTTGATATTTCATGCAATTATGAATGAGTAAAGCAAGTCCATACCCCAGGGAATTTGACAGGCATGGAGCAATAAATAAAAGGTAATCTGCACACAGATGGTGGCCGGGAAGAAAATAAACATTGCGAGGTTTGAATTTTCTCCACAAGTGTTAACTCTAAGAAGCCGCCGATAATTGCAACATGTAGCGCCAGATCTAAGCTATCCATACATGTCAAAATTACTGAATTTGGTTGATATTTCATGCAATTATGAATGAGTAAAGCAAGTCCATACCCCAGGGAATTTGACAGGCATGGAGCAATAAATAAAAGGTAATCTGCACACAGATGGTGGCCGGGAAGAAAATAAACATTGCGAGGTTCGAATTTTCTCCACAAGTGTTAACTCTAAGAAGCCGCCGATAATTGCAACATGTAGCGCCAGATCTAAGCTATCCATACATGTCAAAATTACTGAATTTGGTTGATATTTCATGCAATTATGAATGAGTAAAGCAAGTCCATACCCCATGGAATTTGACAGGCATGGAGCAATAAATAAAAGGTAATCTGCACACAGATGGTGGCCGGGAAGAAAATAAACATTGCGAGGTTTGAATTTTCTCCACAAGTGTTAACTCTAAGAAGCCGCCGATAATTGCAACATGTAGCGCCAGATCTAAGCTATCCATACATGTCAAAATTACTGAATTTGGTTGATATTTCATGCAATTATGAATGAGTAAGGCAAGTCCATACCCCAGGGAATTTGACATGCATGGAGCAATAAATAGACGGTAACATGTACACAGATGTTGGCCGAAAAGAAAATAAACATTTCGCGTTTTGAATTTTCTCCACAAGTTTTAACTCTAAGAAGCCGCCGATAATTGCAACATGTAGCGCCAGATCTAAGCTATCCATACATGTCAAAATTACTGAATTTGGTTGATATTTCATGCAATTATGAATGAGTAAAGCAAGTCCATACCCCATGGAATTTGACAGGCATGGAGCAATAAATAAAAGGTAATCTGCACACAGATGGTGGCCGGGAAGAAAATAAACATTGCGAGGTTTGAATTTTCTCCACAAGTGTTAACTCTAAGAAGCCGCCGATAATTGCAACATGTAGCGCCAGATCTAAGCTATCCATACATGTCAAAATTACTGAATTTGGTTGATATTTCATGCAATTATGAATGAGTAAGGCAAGTCCATACCCCAGGGAATTTGACATGCATGGAGCAATAAATAGACGGTAACATGTACACAGATGTTGGCCGGGAAGAAAATAAACATTGCGAGGTTTGAATTTTCTCCACAAGTTTTAACTCTAAGAAGCCGCCGATAATTGCAACATGTAGCGCCAGATCTAAGCTATCCATACATGTCAAAATTACTGAATTTGGTTGATATTTCATGCAATTATGAATGAGTAAAGCAAGTCCATACCCCAGGGAATTTGACAGGCATGGAGCAATAAATAAAAGGTAATCTGCACACAGATGGTGGCCGGGAAGAAAATAAACATTGCGAGGTTTGAATTTTCTCCACAAGTGTTAACTCTAAGAAGCCGCCGATAATTGCAACATGTAGCGCCAGATCTAAGCTATCCATACATGTCAAAATTACTGAATTTGGTTGATATTTCATGCAATTATGAATGAGTAAAGCAAGTCCATACCCCAGGGAATTTGACAGGCATGGAGCAATAAATAGACGGTAACATGTACACAGATGTTGGCCGGAAAGAAAATAAACATTGCGAGGTTTGAATTTTCTCCACAAGTTTTAACTCTAAGAAGCCGCCGATAATTGCAACATGTAGCGCCAGATCTAAGCTATCCATACATGTCAAATTACTGAATTTGGTTGATATTTCATGCAATTATGAATGAGTAAAGCAAGTCCATACCCCAGGGAATTTGACATGCATGGAGCAATAAATAGACGGTAACATGTACACAGATGTTGGCCGGAAAGAAAATAAACATTGCGAGGTTTGAATTTTCTCCACAAGTTTTAACTCTAAGAAGCCGCCGATAATTGCAACATGTAGCGCCAGATCTAAGCTATCCATACATGTCAAAATTACTGAATTTGGTTGATATTTCATGCAATTATGAATGAGTAAAGCAAGTCCATACCCCAGGGAATTTGACATGCATGGAGCAATAAATAGACGGTAACATGTACACAGATGTTGGCCGGAAAGAAAATAAACATTGCGAGGTTTGAATTTTCTCCACAAGTTTTAACTCTAAGAAGCCGCCGGTAATTGCAACATGTAGCGCCAGATCTAAGCTATCCATACATGTCAAAAGTACTGAATTTGGTTGATATTTCATGCAATTATGAATGAGTAAAGCAAGTCCATACCCCAGGGAATTTGACAGGCATGGAGCAATAAATAAAAGGTAATCTGCACACAGATGGTGGCCGGGAAGAAAATAAACATTGCGAGGTTCGAATTTTCTCCACAAGTGTTAACTCTAAGAAGCCGCCGATAATTGCAACATGTAGCGCCAGATCTAAGCTATCCATACATGTCAAAATTACTGAATTTGGTTGATATTTCATGCAATTATGAATGAGTAAAGCAAGTCCATACCCCAGGGAATTTGACAGGCATGGAGCAATAAATAAAAGGTAATCTGCACACAGATGGTGGCCGGGAAGAAAATAAACATTGCGAGGTTTGAATTTTCTCCACAAGTGTTAACTCTAAGAAGCCGCCGATAATTGCAACATGTAGCGCCAGATCTAAGCTATCCATACATGTCAAAATTACTGAATTTGGTTGATATTTCATGCAATTATGAATGAGTAAAGCAAGTCCATACCCCAGGGAATTTGACAGGCATGGAGCAATAAATAGACGGTAACATGTACACAGATGTTGGCCGGAAAGAAAATAAACATTGCGAGGTTTGAATTTTCTCCACAAGTTTTAACTCTAAGAAGCCGCCGATAATTGCAACATATAGCGCCAGATCTAAGCTATCCATACATGTCAAAATTACTGAATTTGGTTGATATTTCATGCAATTATGAATGAGTAAAGCAAGTCCATACCCCAGGGAATTTGACATGCATGGAGCAATAAATAGACGGTAACATGTACACAGATGTTGGCCGGAAAGAAAATAAACATTGCGAGGTTTGAATTTTCTCCACAAGTTTTAACTCTAAGAAGCCGCCGATAATTGCAACATGTAGCGCCAGATCTAAGCTATCCATACATGTCAAAATTACTGAATTTGGTTGATATTTCATGCAATTATGAATGAGTAAAGCAAGTCCATACCCCAGGGAATTTGACATGCATGGAGCAATAAATAGACGGTAACATGTACACAGATGTTGGCCGGAAAGAAAATAAACATTGCGAGGTTTGAATTTTCTCCACAAGTTTTAACTCTAAGAAGCCGCCGGTAATTGCAACATGTAGCGCCAGATCTAAGCTATCCATACATGTCAAAATTACTGAATTTGGTTGATATTTCATGCAATTATGAATGAGTAAAGCAAGTCCATACCACATGGAATTTGACAGGCATGGAGCAATAAATAAAAGGTAATCTGCACAGATGGTGGCCAGGAAGAAAATAAACATTGCGAGGTTTGAATTTTCTCCACAAGTGTTAACTCTAAGAAGCCGCCGATAATTGCAACATGTAGCGCCAGATCTAAGCTATCCATACATGTCAAAATTACTGAATTTGGTTGATATTTCATGCAATTATGAATGAGTAAAGCAAGTCCATACCCCAGGGAATTTGACATGCATGGAGCAATAAATAGACGGTAACATGTACACAGATGTTGGCCGGGAAGAAAATAAACATTGCGAGGTTTGAATTTTCTCCACAAGTTTTAACTCTAAGAAGCCGCCGATAATTGCAACATGTAGCGCCAGATCTAAGCTATCCATACATGTCAAAATTACTGAATTTGGTTGATATTTCATGCAATTATGAATGAGTAAAGCAAGTCCATACCCCAGGGAATTTGACATGCATGGAGCAATAAATAAAAGGTAATCTGCACACAGATGGTGGCCGGGAAGAAAATAAACATTGCGAGCTTCGAATTTTCTCCACAAGTGTTAACTCTAAGAAGCCGCCGATAATTGCAACATGTAGCGCCAGATCTAAGCTATCCATACATGTCAAAATTACTGAATTTGGTTGATATTTCATGCAATTATGAATGAGTAAAGCAAGTCCATACCCCATGGAATTTGACAGGCATGGAGCAATAAATAAAAGGTAATCTGCACACAGATGGTGGCCGGGAAGAAAATAAACATTGCGAGGTTTGAATTTTCTCCACAAGTGTTAACTCTAAGAAGCCGCCGATAATTGCAACATGTAGCGCCAGATCTAAGCTATCCATACATGTCAAAATTACTGAATTTGGTTGATATTTCATGCAATTATGAATGAGTAAAGCAAGTCCATACCCCAGGGAATTTGACATGCATGGAGCAATAAATAGACGGTAACATGTACACAGATGTTGGCCGGAAAGAAAATAAACATTGCGAGGTTTGAATTTTCTCCACAAGTTTTAACTCTAAGAAGCCGCCGGTAATTGCAACATGTAGCGCCAGATCTAAGCTATCCATACATGTCAAAATTACTGAATTTGGTTGATATTTCATGCAATTATGAATGAGTAAAGCAAGTCCATACCCCAGGGAATTTGACAGGCATGGAGCAATAAATAAAAGGTAATCTGCACACAGATGGTGGCCGGGAAGAAAATAAACATTGCGAGGTTCGAATTTTCTCCACAAGTGTTAACTCTAAGAAGCCGCCGATAATTGCAACATGTAGCGCCAGATCTAAGCTATCCATACATGTCAAAATTACTGAATTTGGTTGATATTTCATGCAATTATGAATGAGTAAAGCAAGTCCATACCCCAGGGAATTTGACATGCATGGAGCAATAAATAGACGGTAACATGTACACAGATGTTGGCCGGAAAGAAAATAAACATTGCGAGGTTTGAATTTTCTCCACAAGTTTTAACTCTAAGAAGCCGCCGATAATCGCAACATGTAGCGCCAGATCTAAGCTATCCATACATGTCAAAATTACTGAATTTGGTTGATATTTCATGCAATTATGAATGAGTAAAGCAAGTCCATACCCCAGGGAATTTGACATGCATGGAGCAATAAATAGACGGTAACATGTACACAGATGTTGGCCGGAAAGAAAATAAACATTGCGAGGTTTGAATTTTCTCCACAAGTTTTAACTCTAAGAAGCCGCCGATAATTGCAACATGTAGCGCCAGATCTAAGCTATCCATACATGTCAAAATTACTGAATTTGGTTGATATTTCATGCAATTATGAATGAGTAAAGCAAGTCCATACCCCAGGGAATTTGACATGCATGGAGCAATAAATAGACGGTAACATGTACACAGATGTTGGCCGGAAAGAAAATAAACATTGCGAGGTTTGAATTTTCTCCACAAGTTTTAACTCTAAGAAGCCGCCGGTAATTGCAACATGTAGCGCCAGATCTAAGCTATCCATACATGTCAAAATTACTGAATTTGGTTGATATTTCATGCAATTATGAATGAGTAAAGCAAGTCCATACCACATGGAATTTGACAGGCATGGAGCAATAAATAAAAGGTAATCTGCACAGATGGTGGCCAGGAAGAAAATAAACATTGCGAGGTTTGAATTTTCTCCACAAGTGTTAACTCTAAGAAGCCGCCGATAATTGCAACATGTAGCGCCAGATCTAAGCTATCCATACATGTCAAAATTACTGAATTTGGTTGATATTTCATGCAATTATGAATGAGTAAAGCAAGTCCATACCCCAGGGAATTTGACATGCATGGAGCAATAAATAGACGGTAACATGTACACAGATGTTGGCCGGGAAGAAAATAAACATTGCGAGGTTTGAATTTTCTCCACAAGTTTTAACTCTAAGAAGCCGCCGATAATTGCAACATGTAGCGCCAGATCTAAGCTATCCATACATGTCAAAATTACTGAATTTGGTTGATATTTCATGCAATTATGAATGAGTAAAGCAAGTCCATACCCCAGGGAATTTGACATGCATGGAGCAATAAATAAAAGGTAATCTGCACACAGATGGTGGCCGGGAAGAAAATAAACATTGCGAGGTTCGAATTTTCTCCACAAGTGTTAACTCTAAGAAGCCGCCGATAATTGCAACATGTAGCGCCAGATCTAAGCTATCCATACATGTCAAAATTACTGAATTTGGTTGATATTTCATGCAATTATGAATGAGTAAAGCAAGTCCATACCCCATGGAATTTGACAGGCATGGAGCAATAAATAAAAGGTAATCTGCACACAGATGGTGGCCGGGAAGAAAATAAACATTGCGAGGTTTGAATTTTCTCCACAAGTGTTAACTCTAAGAAGCCGCCGATAATTGCAACATGTAGCGCCAGATCTAAGCTATCCATACATGTCAAAATTACTGAATTTGGTTGATATTTCATGCAATTATGAATGAGTAAAGCAAGTCCATACCCCAGGGAATTTGACATGCATGGAGCAATAAATAGACGGTAACATGTACACAGATGTTGGCCGGGAAGAAAATAAACATTGCGAGGTTTGAATTTTCTCCACAAGTTTTAACTCTAAGAAGCCGCCGATAATTGCAACATGTAGCGCCAGATCTAAGCTATCCATACATGTCAAAATTACTGCATTTGGTTGATATTTCATGCAATTATGAATGAGTAAAGCAAGTCATACCCCAGGGAATTTGACAGGCATGGAGCAATAAATAGAAGGTAATATGCACACAGATGTTGGCCGGAAAGAAAATAAACATTGCGAGGTTTGAATTTTCTCCACAAGTTTTAACTCTAAGAAACCGCCGATAATTGCAACATGTAGCGCCAGATCTAAGCTATCCATACATGTCAAAATTACTGAATTTGGTTGATATTTCATGCAATTATGAATGAGTAAAGCAAGTCCATACCCCAGGGAATTTGACATGCATGGAGCAATAAATAGACGGTAACATGTACACAGATGTTGGCCGGGAAGAAAATAAACATTGCGAGGTTTGAATTTTCTCCACAAGTGTTAACTCTAAGAAGCCGCCGATAATTGCAACATGTAGCGCCAGATCTAAGCTATCCATACATGTCAAAATTACTGAATTTGGTTGATATTTCATGCAATTATGAATGAGTAAAGCAAGTCCATACCCCAGGGAATTTGACATGCATGGAGCAATAAATAGACGGTAACATGTACACAGATGTTGGCCGGGAAGAAAATAAACATTGCGAGGTTTGAATTTTCTCCACAAGTTTTAACTCTAAGAAGCCGCCGATAATTGCAACATGTAGCGCCAGATCTAAGCTATCCATACATGTCAAAATTACTGAATTTGGTTGATATTTCATGCAATTATGAATGAGTAAAGCAAGTCCATACCCCAGGGAATTTGACATGCATGGAGCAATAAATAAAAGGTAATCTGCACACAGATGGTGGCCGGGAAGAAAATAAACATTGCGAGGTTCGAATTTTCTCCACAAGTGTTAACTCTAAGAAGCCGCCGATAATTGCAACATGTAGCGCCAGATCTAAGCTATCCATACATGTCAAAATTACTGAATTTGGTTGATATTTCATGCAATTATGAATGAGTAAAGCAAGTCCATACCCCATGGAATTTGACAGGCATGGAGCAATAAATAAAAGGTAATCTGCACACAGATGGTGGCCGGGAAGAAAATAAACATTGCGAGGTTTGAATTTTCTCCACAAGTGTTAACTCTAAGAAGCCGCCGATAATTGCAACATGTAGCGCCAGATCTAAGCTATCCATACATGTCAAAATTACTGAATTTGGTTGATATTTCATGCAATTATGAATGAGTAAAGCAAGTCCATACCCCAGGGAATTTGACATGCATGGAGCAATAAATAGACGGTAACATGTACACAGATGTTGGCCGGGAAGAAAATAAACATTGCGAGGTTTGAATTTTCTCCACAAGTTTTAACTCTAAGAAGCCGCCGATAATTGCAACATGTAGCGCCAGATCTAAGCTATCCATACATGTCAAAATTACTGCATTTGGTTGATATTTCATGCAATTATGAATGAGTAAAGCAAGTCATACCCCAGGGAATTTGACAGGCATGGAGCAATAAATAGAAGGTAATATGCACACAGATGTTGGCCGGAAAGAAAATAAACATTGCGAGGTTTGAATTTTCTCCACAAGTTTTAACTCTAAGAAACCGCCGATAATTGCAACATGTAGCGCCAGATCTAAGCTATCCATACATGTCAAAATTACTGAATTTGGTTGATATTTCATGCAATTATGAATGAGTAAAGCAAGTCCATACCCCAGGGAATTTGACATGCATGGAGCAATAAATAGACGGTAACATGTACACAGATGTTGGCCGGGAAGAAAATAAACATTGCGAGGTTTGAATTTTCTCCACAAGTGTTAACTCTAAGAAGCCGCCGATAATTGCAACATGTAGCGCCAGATCTAAGCTATCCATACATGTCAAAATGACTGAATTTGGTTGATATTTCATGCAATTATGAATGAGTAAAGCAAGTCCATACCCCAGGGAATTTGACAGGCATGGAGCAATAAATAAAAGGTAATCTGCACACAGATGGTGGCCGGGAAGAAAATAAACATTGCGAGGTTTGAATTTTCTCCACAAGTGTTAACTCTAAGAAGCCGCCGATAATTGCAACATGTAGCGCCAGATCTAAGCTATCCATACATGTCAAAATTACTGAATTTGGTTGATATTTCATGCAATTATGAATGAGTAAAGCAAGTCCATACCCCAGGGAATTTGACAGGCATGGAGCAATAAATAAAAGGTAATCTGCACACAGATGGTGGCCGGGAAGAAAATAAACATTGCGAGGTTTGAATTTTCTCCACAAGTGTTAACTCTAAGAAGCCGCCGATAATTGCAACATGTAGCGCCAGATCTAAGCTATCCATACATGTCAAAATTACTGAATTTGGTTGATATTTCATGCAATTATGAATGAGTAAAGCAAGTCCATACCCCAGGGAATTTGACATGCATGGAGCAATAAATAGACGGTAACATGTACACAGATGTTGGCCGGAAAGAAAATAAACATTGCGAGGTTTGAATTTTCTCCACAAGTTTTAACTCTAAGAAGCCGCCGATAATTGCAACATGTAGCGCCAGATCTAAGCTATCCATACATGGCAAAATTACTGAATTTGGTTGATATTTCATGCAATTATGAATGAGTAAAGCAAGTCCATACCCCAGGGAATTTGACAGGCATGGAGCAATAAATAAAAGGTAATCTGCACACAGATGGTGGCCGGGAAGAAAATAAACATTGCGAGGTTTGAATTTTCTCCACAAGTGTTAACTCTAAGAAGCCGCCGATAATTGCAACATGTAGCGCCAGATCTAAGCTATCCATACTTGTCAAAATTACTGAATTTGGTTGATATTTCATGCAATTATGAATGAGTAAAGCAAGTCCATACCCCAGGGAATTTGACATGCATGGAGCAATAAATAGACGGTAACATGTACACAGATGTTGGCCGGAAAGAAAATAAACATTGCGAGGTTTGAATTTTCTCCACAAGTTTTAACTCTAAGAAGCCGCCGATAATTGCAACATGTAGCGCCAGATCTAAGCTATCCATACATGTCAAAATTACTGAATTTGGTTGATATTTCATGCAATTATGAATGAGTAAAGCAAGTCCATACCCCATGGAATTTGACAGGCATGGAGCAATAAATAAAAGGTAATCTGCACACAGATGGTGGCCGGGAAGAAAATAAACATTGCGAGGTTTGAATTTTCTCCACAAGTGTTAACTCTAAGAAGCCGCCGATAATTGCAACATGTAGCGCCAGATCTAAGCTATCCATACATGTCAAAATTACTGAATTTGGTTGATATTTCATGCAATTATGAATGAGTAAAGCAAGTCCATACCCCAGGGAATTTGACATGCATGGAGCAATAAATAGACGGTAACATGTACACAGATGTTGGCCGGGAAGAAAATAAACATTGCGAGGTTTGAATTTTCTCCACAAGTGTTAACTCTAAGAAGCCGCCGATAATTGCAACATGTAGCGCCAGATCTAAGCTATCCATACATGTCAAAATGACTGAATTTGGTTGATATTTCATGCAATTATGAATGAGTAAAGCAAGTCCATACCCCAGGGAATTTGACAGGCATGGAGCAATAAATAAAAGGTAATCTGCACACAGATGGTGGCCGGGAAGAAAATAAACATTGCGAGGTTTGAATTTTCTCCACAAGTGTTAACTCTAAGAAGCCGCCGATAATTGCAACATGTAGCGCCAGATCTAAGCTATCCATACATGTCAAAATTACTGAATTTGGTTGATATTTCATGCAATTATGAATGAGTAAAGCAAGTCCATACCCCAGGGAATTTGACAGGCATGGAGCAATAAATAAAAGGTAATCTGCACACAGATGGTGGCCGGGAAGAAAATAAACATTGCGAGGTTTGAATTTTCTCCACAAGTGTTAACTCTAAGAAGCCGCCGATAATTGCAACATGTAGCGCCAGATCTAAGCTATCCATACATGTCAAAATTACTGAATTTGGTTGATATTTCATGCAATTATGAATGAGTAAAGCAAGTCCATACCCCAGGGAATTTGACATGCATGGAGCAATAAATAGACGGTAACATGTACACAGATGTTGGCCGGAAAGAAAATAAACATTGCGAGGTTTGAATTTTCTCCACAAGTTTTAACTCTAAGAAGCCGCCGATAATTGCAACATGTAGCGCCAGATCTAAGCTATCCATACATGGCAAAATTACTGAATTTGGTTGATATTTCATGCAATTATGAATGAGTAAAGCAAGTCCATACCCCAGGGAATTTGACAGGCATGGAGCAATAAATAAAAGGTAATCTGCACACAGATGGTGGCCGGGAAGAAAATAAACATTGCGAGGTTTGAATTTTCTCCACAAGTGTTAACTCTAAGAAGCCGCCGATAATTGCAACATGTAGCGCCAGATCTAAGCTATCCATACTTGTCAAAATTACTGAATTTGGTTGATATTTCATGCAATTATGAATGAGTAAAGCAAGTCCATACCCCAGGGAATTTGACATGCATGGAGCAATAAATAGACGGTAACATGTACACAGATGTTGGCCGGAAAGAAAATAAACATTGCGAGGTTTGAATTTTCTCCACAAGTTTTAACTCTAAGAAGCCGCCGATAATTGCAACATGTAGCGCCAGATCTAAGCTATCCATACATGTCAAAATTACTGAATTTGGTTGATATTTCATGCAATTATGAATGAGTAAAGCAAGTCCATACCCCATGGAATTTGACAGGCATGGAGCAATAAATAAAAGGTAATCTGCACACAGATGGTGGCCGGGAAGAAAATAAACATTGCGAGGTTTGAATTTTCTCCACAAGTGTTAACTCTAAGAAGCCGCCGATAATTGCAACATGTAGCGCCAGATCTAAGCTATCCATACATGTCAAAATTACTGAATTTGGTTGATATTTCATGCAATTATGAATGAGTAAAGCAAGTCCATACCCCAGGGAATTTGACATGCATGGAGCAATAAATAGACGGTAACATGTACACAGATGTTGGCCGGGAAGAAAATAAACATTGCGAGGTTTGAATTTTCTCCACAAGTGTTAACTCTAAGAAGCCGCCGATAATTGCAACATGTAGCGCCAGATCTAAGCTATCCATACATGTCAAAATGACTGAATTTGGTTGATATTTCATGCAATTATGAATGAGTAAAGCAAGTCCATACCCCAGGGAATTTGACAGGCATGGAGCAATAAATAAAAGGTAATCTGCACACAGATGGTGGCCGGGAAGAAAATAAACATTGCGAGGTTTGAATTTTCTCCACAAGTGTTAACTCTAAGAAGCCGCCGATAATTGCAACATGTAGCGCCAGATCTAAGCTATCCATACATGTCAAAATTACTGAATTTGGTTGATATTTCATGCAATTATGAATGAGTAAAGCAAGTCCATACCCCAGGGAATTTGACAGGCATGGAGCAATAAATAAAAGGTAATCTGCACACAGATGGTGGCCGGGAAGAAAATAAACATTGCGAGGTTTGAATTTTCTCCACAAGTGTTAACTCTAAGAAGCCGCCGATAATTGCAACATGTAGCGCCAGATCTAAGCTATCCATACATGTCAAAATTACTGAATTTGGTTGATATTTCATGCAATTATGAATGAGTAAAGCAAGTCCATACCCCAGGGAATTTGACATGCATGGAGCAATAAATAGACGGTAACATGTACACAGATGTTGGCCGGAAAGAAAATAAACATTGCGAGGTTTGAATTTTCTCCACAAGTTTTAACTCTAAGAAGCCGCCGATAATTGCAACATGTAGCGCCAGATCTAAGCTATCCATACATGGCAAAATTACTGAATTTGGTTGATATTTCATGCAATTATGAATGAGTAAAGCAAGTCCATACCCCAGGGAATTTGACAGGCATGGAGCAATAAATAAAAGGTAATCTGCACACAGATGGTGGCCGGGAAGAAAATAAACATTGCGAGGTTTGAATTTTCTCCACAAGTGTTAACTCTAAGAAGCCGCCGATAATTGCAACATGTAGCGCCAGATCTAAGCTATCCATACTTGTCAAAATTACTGAATTTGGTTGATATTTCATGCAATTATGAATGAGTAAAGCAAGTCCATACCCCAGGGAATTTGACATGCATGGAGCAATAAATAGACGGTAACATGTACACAGATGTTGGCCGGAAAGAAAATAAACATTGCGAGGTTTGAATTTTCTCCACAAGTTTTAACTCTAAGAAGCCGCCGATAATTGCAACATGTAGCGCCAGATCTAAGCTATCCATACATGTCAAAATTACTGAATTTGGTTGATATTTCATGCAATTATGAATGAGTAAAGCAAGTCCATACCCCATGGAATTTGACAGGCATGGAGCAATAAATAAAAGGTAATCTGCACACAGATGGTGGCCGGGAAGAAAATAAACATTGCGAGGTTTGAATTTTCTCCACAAGTGTTAACTCTAAGAAGCCGCCGATAATTGCAACATGTAGCGCCAGATCTAAGCTATCCATACATGTCAAAATTACTGAATTTGGTTGATATTTCATGCAATTATGAATGAGTAAAGCAAGTCCATACCCCAGGGAATTTGACAGGCATGGAGCAATAAATAAAAGGTAATCTGCACACAGATGGTGGCCGGGAAGAAAATAAACATTGCGAGGTTTGAATTTTCTCCACAAGTGTTAACTCTAAGAAGCCGCCGATAATTGCAACATGTAGCGCCAGATCTAAGCTATCCATACATGTCAAAATTACTGAATTTGGTTGATATTTCATGCAATTATGAATGAGTAAAGCAAGTCCATACCCCAGGGAATTTGACAGGCATGGAGCAATAAATAAAAGGTAATCTGCACACAGATGGTGGCCGGGAAGAAAATAAACATTGCGAGGTTTGAATTTTCTCCACAAGTGTTAACTCTAAGAAGCCGCCGATAATTGCAACATGTAGCGCCAGATCTAAGCTATCCATACATGTCAAAATTACTGAATTTGGTTGATATTTCATGCAATTATGAATGAGTAAAGCAAGTCCATACCCCAGGGAATTTGACATGCATGGAGCAATAAATAGACGGTAACATGTACACAGATGTTGGCCGGAAAGAAAATAAACATTGCGAGGTTTGAATTTTCTCCACAAGTTTTAACTCTAAGAAGCCGCCGATAATTGCAACATGTAGCGCCAGATCTAAGCTATCCATACATGGCAAAATTACTGAATTTGGTTGATATTTCATGCAATTATGAATGAGTAAAGCAAGTCCATACCCCAGGGAATTTGACAGGCATGGAGCAATAAATAAAAGGTAATCTGCACACAGATGGTGGCCGGGAAGAAAATAAACATTGCGAGGTTTGAATTTTCTCCACAAGTGTTAACTCTAAGAAGCCGCCGATAATTGCAACATGTAGCGCCAGATCTAAGCTATCCATACTTGTCAAAATTACTGAATTTGGTTGATATTTCATGCAATTATGAATGAGTAAAGCAAGTCCATACCCCAGGGAATTTGACATGCATGGAGCAATAAATAGACGGTAACATGTACACAGATGTTGGCCGGAAAGAAAATAAACATTGCGAGGTTTGAATTTTCTCCACAAGTTTTAACTCTAAGAAGCCGCCGATAATTGCAACATGTAGCGCCAGATCTAAGCTATCCATACATGTCAAAATTACTGAATTTGGTTGATATTTCATGCAATTATGAATGAGTAAAGCAAGTCCATACCCCATGGAATTTGACAGGCATGGAGCAATAAATAAAAGTTAATCTGCACACAGATGGTGGCCGGGAAGAAAATAAACATTGCGAGGTTTGAATTTTCTCCACAAGTGTTAACTCTAAGAAGCCGCCGATAATTGCAACATGTAGCGCCAGATCTAAGCTATCCATACATGTCAAAATTACTGAATTTGGTTGATATTTCATGCAATTATGAATGAGTAAAGCAAGTCCATACCCCAGGGAATTTGACATGCATGGAGCAATAAATAGACGGTAACATGTACACAGATGTTGGCCGGGAAGAAAATAAACATTGCGAGGTTTGAATTTTCTCCACAAGTGTTAACTCTAAGAAGCCGCCGATAATTGCAACATGTAGCGCCAGATCTAAGCTATCCATACATGTCAAAATGACTGAATTTGGTTGATATTTCATGCAATTATGAATGAGTAAAGCAAGTCCATACCCCAGGGAATTTGACAGGCATGGAGCAATAAATAAAAGGTAATCTGCACACAGATGGTGGCCGGGAAGAAAATAAACATTGCGAGGTTTGAATTTTCTCCACAAGTGTTAACTCTAAGAAGCCGCCGATAATTGCAACATGTAGCGCCAGATCTAAGCTATCCATACATGTCAAAATTACTGAATTTGGTTGATATTTCATGCAATTATGAATGAGTAAAGCAAGTCCATACCCCAGGGAATTTGACAGGCATGGAGCAATAAATAAAAGGTAATCTGCACACAGATGGTGGCCGGGAAGAAAATAAACATTGCGAGGTTTGAATTTTCTCCACAAGTGTTAACTCTAAGAAGCCGCCGATAATTGCAACATGTAGCGCCAGATCTAAGCTATCCATACATGTCAAAATTACTGAATTTGGTTGATATTTCATGCAATTATGAATGAGTAAAGCAAGTCCATACCCCAGGGAATTTGACATGCATGGAGCAATAAATAGACGGTAACATGTACACAGATGTTGGCCGGAAAGAAAATAAACATTGCGAGGTTTGAATTTTCTCCACAAGTTTTAACTCTAAGAAGCCGCCGATAATTGCAACATGTAGCGCCAGATCTAAGCTATCCATACATGGCAAAATTACTGAATTTGGTTGATATTTCATGCAATTATGAATGAGTAAAGCAAGTCCATACCCCAGGGAATTTGACAGGCATGGAGCAATAAATAAAAGGTAATCTGCACACAGATGGTGGCCGGGAAGAAAATAAACATTGCGAGGTTTGAATTTTCTCCACAAGTGTTAACTCTAAGAAGCCGCCGATAATTGCAACATGTAGCGCCAGATCTAAGCTATCCATACTTGTCAAAATTACTGAATTTGGTTGATATTTCATGCAATTATGAATGAGTAAAGCAAGTCCATACCCCAGGGAATTTGACATGCATGGAGCAATAAATAGACGGTAACATGTACACAGATGTTGGCCGGAAAGAAAATAAACATTGCGAGGTTTGAATTTTCTCCACAAGTTTTAACTCTAAGAAGCCGCCGATAATTGCAACATGTAGCGCCAGATCTAAGCTATCCATACATGTCAAAATTACTGAATTTGGTTGATATTTCATGCAATTATGAATGAGTAAAGCAAGTCCATACCCCATGGAATTTGACAGGCATGGAGCAATAAATAAAAGGTAATCTGCACACAGATGGTGGCCGGGAAGAAAATAAACATTGCGAGGTTTGAATTTTCTCCACAAGTGTTAACTCTAAGAAGCCGCCGATAATTGCAACATGTAGCGCCAGATCTAAGCTATCCATACATGTCAAAATTACTGAATTTGGTTGATATTTCATGCAATTATGAATGAGTAAAGCAAGTCCATACCCCAGGGAATTTGACATGCATGGAGCAATAAATAGACGGTAACATGTACACAGATGTTGGCCGGGAAGAAAATAAACATTGCGAGGTTTGAATTTTCTCCACAAGTGTTAACTCTAAGAAGCCGCCGATAATTGCAACATGTAGCGCCAGATCTAAGCTATCCATACATGTCAAAATGACTGAATTTGGTTGATATTTCATGCAATTATGAATGAGTAAAGCAAGTCCATACCCCAGGGAATTTGACAGGCATGGAGCAATAAATAAAAGGTAATCTGCACACAGATGGTGGCCGGGAAGAAAATAAACATTGCGAGGTTTGAATTTTCTCCACAAGTGTTAACTCTAAGAAGCCGCCGATAATTGCAACATGTAGCGCCAGATCTAAGCTATCCATACATGTCAAAATTACTGAATTTGGTTGATATTTCATGCAATTATGAATGAGTAAAGCAAGTCCATACCCCAGGGAATTTGACAGGCATGGAGCAATAAATAAAGGTAATCTGCACACAGATGGTGGCCGGGAAGAAAATAAACATTGCGAGGTTTGAATTTTCTCCACAAGTGTTAACTCTAAGAAGCCGCCGATAATTGCAACATGTAGCGCCAGATCTAAGCTATCCATACATGTCAAAATTACTGAATTTGGTTGATATTTCATGCAATTATGAATGAGTAAAGCAAGTCCATACCCCAGGGAATTTGACATGCATGGAGCAATAAATAGACGGTAACATGTACACAGATGTTGGCCGGAAAGAAAATAAACATTGCGAGGTTTGAATTTTCTCCACAAGTTTTAACTCTAAGAAGCCGCCGATAATTGCAACATGTAGCGCCAGATCTAAGCTATCCATACATGGCAAAATTACTGAATTTGGTTGATATTTCATGCAATTATGAATGAGTAAAGCAAGTCCATACCCCAGGGAATTTGACAGGCATGGAGCAATAAATAAAAGGTAATCTGCACACAGATGGTGGCCGGGAAGAAAATAAACATTGCGAGGTTTGAATTTTCTCCACAAGTGTTAACTCTAAGAAGCCGCCGATAATTGCAACATGTAGCGCCAGATCTAAGCTATCCATACTTGTCAAAATTACTGAATTTGGTTGATATTTCATGCAATTATGAATGAGTAAAGCAAGTCCATACCCCAGGGAATTTGACATGCATGGAGCAATAAATAGACGGTAACATGTACACAGATGTTGGCCGGAAAGAAAATAAACATTGCGAGGTTTGAATTTTCTCCACAAGTTTTAACTCTAAGAAGCCGCCGATAATTGCAACATGTAGCGCCAGATCTAAGCTATCCATACATGTCAAAATTACTGAATTTGGTTGATATTTCATGCAATTATGAATGAGTAAAGCAAGTCCATACCCCATGGAATTTGACAGGCATGGAGCAATAAATAAAAGGTAATCTGCACACAGATGGTGGCCGGGAAGAAAATAAACATTGCGAGGTTTGAATTTTCTCCACAAGTGTTAACTCTAAGAAGCCGCCGATAATTGCAACATGTAGCGCCAGATCTAAGCTATCCATACATGTCAAAATTACTGAATTTGGTTGATATTTCATGCAATTATGAATGAGTAAAGCAAGTCCATACCCCAGGGAATTTGACATGTATGGAGCAATAAATAGACGGTAACATGTACACAGATGTTGGCCGGGAAGAAAATAAACATTGCGAGGTTTGAATTTTCTCCACAAGTGTTAACTCTAAGAAGCCGCCGATAATTGCAACATGTAGCGCCAGATCTAAGCTATCCATACATGTCAAAATGACTGAATTTGGTTGATATTTCATGCAATTATGAATGAGTAAAGCAAGTCCATACCCCAGGGAATTTGACAGGCATGGAGCAATAAATAAAAGGTAATCTGCACACAGATGGTGGCCGGGAAGAAAATAAACATTGCGAGGTTTGAATTTTCTCCACAAGTGTTAACTCTAAGAAGCCGCCGATAATTGCAACATGTAGCGCCAGATCTAAGCTATCCATACATGTCAAAATTACTGAATTTGGTTGATATTTCATGCAATTATGAATGAGTAAAGCAAGTCCATACCCCAGGGAATTTGACAGGCATGGAGCAATAAATAAAAGGTAATCTGCACACAGATGGTGGCCGGGAAGAAAATAAACATTGCGAGGTTTGAATTTTCTCCACAAGTGTTAACTCTAAGAAGCCGCCGATAATTGCAACATGTAGCGCCAGATCTAAGCTATCCA